>JARHVA010006125.1:0-52500 GCA_037957365.1 Torreya grandis | reverse complement strand
ATTGGAGAATCTTTTTTCACAAAAAAAATGATTTAGTTTGTTTGGTTTATGCAAAAATAAATTTATATATTTTTAGAAACTAAAAAATTATCAAGGGTGTGATAGTGTTGCCAAAGCAAGTGTTGTAACATGGCACTAAATGGAAGATAAAGGTTGGTAAAAGATTAATTTTGTCTACTTCCTAGGTGTGTGGGTCCCTTTGATTTATTAGATTTTACTAAATAAATACTTGTTAGACGTTGTTATTCTTACTTTCGAGTAAATATTATTATTGTCATCCATATTTTTTATGTATTATGTTTTTTTAATTTTTAGTAGACATAAAATATATATTTATCTTCAAATTTATGTTTTTGTTTCTCCATTGCATGCATAATTGAGTTGGTTATTTTATAAAGTGAATACATTGATAAATGAGAGGTCACAAGTCCAAATCCCATCTCTTCTTTTATTCACGTAGTTCAACAATTCCTATAATTATCATGCAAAGTTAAGATAAATAAAATTTTGAATTTGAGTCAAATGCATGTGGTAGTTTAAAAAAATTGCATAAGAGGTGATTTTTAAGACATTTATCATGTATAAGTTCAATCTTTCCATTCCTAAAAAGTGCAAAGATTTTTTTCTAAAATTCCATAATTTTTTGTATATAGTCTATACACATGTCATTTTTTAGCATTTTATCTTTCATAGAAAAGATAAGTGTGTAACCTCTTGATCTTTTTTTCATTTAGAGTCCATTGGGATGTCATTTTAGTTTTTTAGAGTCTCCCCTTGTGTTTTTTTGGAGAAAAATATATTAAAAAATGGAAAAATAAAAAGTTTAAAATGTATAATGGGTGTATTTTCGATCGAATCCAACACCCTACTATTGCTTCAAGTTTTAAAATGAATTTTTTATGGGGAACCATGAATTTAATATTGTTTCCTATTTTCAATGTTGTCAGTTTTTTTAGAGATAAACTAGTGGCATTTTGGGATTTACATGTTCCTCGAGATTGAATGGATTGATAGAGCTAGAGATCCACCCATCTTAAATTCACTATTAGTTTTATGATCTAGTTTTGATGTAGTTGAAATTTTATATTTTCCATTCTATTTGAGTCTTTTGTGTGTTAGTAGGTTTCTCAATTGTTTTTGATATTTTTAATAAAGTGGATAAATTTAGTGATCTAGGATTGCATGGACATCTCATCTCTCATATTATAGGGGAAATATTATTTAAATCAATCTTTGAGATGTTTGTATAGGTGACAAAGGTTGTTAGCACTAATAGTGTTAAGCAAAGTGGTCATTATTTTTGGGAATCAAGTTTGATGTCTCATACATGAGGTATCAAATTATGACCAAGATATGGATCAATGTAATTTAGTATTCCCAAGATGATGTGTATATTATAGTATAAATAGGAATGATTGGAGAGATGAGTATTCCTAGGGTGATGCTCATCATTGTGTTAGGTAGTGTCAAGAGATTATAGAGATTAGTAGTAGGCACAAGGCATAAAATTACAAACTGTAAAGATTATAGTGGATGTTTTGACACAAGTTGATTAGTGTAGCATATATGTTGTAATTTGTAGTGGTTTCATCAAAGGCAATGATTGTTCACTCCCACATATATATTATTGTCCCATTTATATCAATGATGGTTTTGGGGTCACATAATCAAAAAACACTTATAATAACTTAGGTAGCATGGAAATAAATACATTACTATTGGTTTCAAAAATATTTCATCAAATGGTAAATATTTAGTATGTTCATTACATTCTTATTCCTCATACAAGTTTTAATAATCTTGTCTACACTAAACTCCACTACCCAACCTAATTACCTTATATTCCAAACTATCCATGACTCAACTACGTATATAAAACCACCTAACTCACTAATTAATAGTATTAAATATAATGGGGTTTTTCAAACATGAGATGCATACCCCATACTAACTATTAACATTTATTTAATTAAATACAACATTTGACCATAAGACCCAAAATCCCCCCTTCCCCCTTTGATCCAAAGTGGACAAAAATATGATACAGAGCAAATTCATTTGAATCCATACAAAAATACTTGTTGCAACTTGCCACTTGCCCCCTATACCTATGGTACTAATCAACTAATGTGGATACCATGTTTATGGATTCTTTGGAGCCTAACCTCATTTTCCCTATGTCTACTACTTCTATACATCTCAAATTGACATGAAGATGAGCATCATCATGGGAATACTCATCGCCTCTAATCATTTGTACTTATACTATAATATGAGCATCATTATGGGATTACTCAACCATGCCCATTTTTGTCTTGGTGATAGTTCAATATGTCATATATGGAACATATACCCCTAATTTACTAACAAAGTTTACCACTTTAAAAATACTATTGTTTCTAACAACCCCTTTTAGCTCTATAAACACTTAAAGACTAATCAAAACCAAAATAGTCTCTTCACCCCTACCAAATGAGAGGTGAAATTTTTATATAGAAAAAACCACCAAATAATCAATTTGCTTATCATAAATTATAAAAAATAAATCAGAAACTAAGTTCTAGACATTAAAACATCAAATTACTATCATCTATCCCAAAATTACACTATAAAAACTTAGATCTCAAATCTAATAGTGAACTACAAAAAAATCCCATTTTCAAAAGAAACATAAAAACCATTTTATAAAAATTTGGGATTGAGAGGGTTTTAATCTTAATTATGACAAATTATTGTGTAAAATTAGAATGTAGAAAATATGAAATAAATCACACAAATGGATTTGGAATTGGGTATATTTATAAATTTTCTAAAAGGGGAAATGCATAGAAATGAATAACTTAGTTTTAAATTAAACGTGCAGGACTATGAGTGTGATAATGAAATTTTCTAAAGAGTTGTATGAGGTTACTATGAATTAGGAATAAGGATCTGTAACTACTAGGATAAAGATGCTCTATTGAGATAAGATTTCATTGTGATATAATATTTAGGGTGTCCCAGTGTCTAGTAGTGTTTGAGATATCTATGAAAATTTGGGTTAGTGTGTATCTACTTGTAGGCTCTATGTGTGTGATTAGATTTGAATGATTTTTTATTGAATTTGTTGTGTACATTTTTATTCACTTGGAATCATATCTCAATAGATAATGATGGATAAACAAAATAAATGGGAAAAATGGGTTAGTGGTTGAAGTTGTGATTGACCTCAATACCCCCTATGTTGAGCAATGCCTATATACCAGATATCCAAAGAGGGAAAAAACTCCATATAGTTTTCCCATGATGTGATGGTGTGAGTGAATTAGTGGTGTAATGTTATATTTTGGCGCAATCCTATGACATTATGTGCTTTAATAATGACATATGAACTTGAAATTGTATGAAAAACTAGCTAGAGGATCTATGGGCTATATGAACTCATTATTGGGAGGAATATGTGTTTTTTACTCAAAGGTTATGGTGGTTTTAAATTATGTGCCTCTTGTGTACAAAATGGTTATAAAATGTGGATTTATAACCAACATTTTGGAAATCCTTAGAATGGGTATTTCTAAAAATTAGGGATGACTTATTAGGTTATTTTTAATTTGAAAAACTATCTGTTATTTGGCATAAGGATGTAGTTGATATATTTAGACACTACTAATGAGTAGGATAGTCCTGAAGGAGTGACCTTGTCTCAGAAGTATAGACAATTAAGCTATAAGTGTGGATCAGTCTAGGGATGAACTTAGGCTATTTGGAATGAAGAATAAGATCATTTAATAATCTATGGTTACTTTGAGGTATGGATCATCTATATATAATTAAAGGAATGGGTGGTCAAAGATAATGGAATTGAGCATAAGTTGGGTGTTGACAAGGAATTATCACAAGTGCATTGTTTAACTTAAATGTTAATTTATGTTTTTAAATTTTCCCCCTTTTATTATAGTAATGTAACAACATGAAATTACTATAGTAAATAAAAAGTGTATACCATAAATTTCCTATGAAGAATAATCTTGAATGTGGGCCACACGCTAAACTATGATTCATGTGAACCTATGATGAAACATGTATAAATCAGTCCTTACTTGAGATGAAAATTTGAAAGTAAAAGACAAGAAAATTATATATCTAATTAATAATGAATGAGTAAACTTGATTGGGTACAAAAACCATATGTTTTTTCTAGTAAAAAACTAGTGACTAGAGAGGGTAGGACCTTCAGAGATTTCATTTTAATTGAAGAACTTAGATTGGACTGTGCATTCCCAAATCCTCACTAAAATGAAATTGTGATTAATAACTCAAGTTGTGCTTGAGTCCATCATTGTATACCCAATGTACTAGAGTAGATTGGAATACCTATATAAATTCAAACATATCATTTTCATGCAAAATAGGTGCAAAATGGTGAATCAACCACTACAGATGGTATAAGATTCATTTATGGTAAAAAATTGGAGAAAACCTAGTGTAAACATAGTATGATATAGGTATGTGTAACAAACATAGAAAATGCCATGCATTTTTTTCTTTATGTGCAAACAAGTGTAAAAAATGAGTAAGAATGTGGTCATGTGTTGTGTGCATGCCCCAATATGATATTTAGGTGTATATAGATTATGGAACTAATTAATATCAAGTAAATTTCCAATAAAAAATTATGTGATAGTATGGAACACATGCCATACATGATTCCCTCAAAATCAGCAAAAGCTAAGACAAGCCTAAGTATTCATTTGAAATAAAAATGGATTCCTTTTACAAGCTATCTTGTAACTGACTACAATTCTAAGAATTTATAGAAAATGTTGTTTTTTCCTTGTGGGAAAACAATGCATTATTTTAGACATGATTTACCTATGTCTCAATCCAAATGGATCATTTTTGTTTGAAAGTTATTTATGAGTAAAATCTAAGTATGAACTGTGACCAATTGTGAAAAAAACAATGCCAGTGTAGTGACTATTTCAACTTAGTCTTAAAGACAAACCCCTATTTATGCCCCCTCTTTTGAGGTTATTTTTTGGCCTATGAAATAACTTAACTTGAAATAAAAATTTATGTGAATGATGTTGTATAAAATATTTAAATTTTTATTAGTGATTATAGCATTGGATATCATGGCATCATAATGATAATTTGAGAAAAATAGAAGTGTATGATACATGTAGGACTAAAAATACATAGTGTCATGTATAGAAATATTTTAGTAATGATAAATTTAGTGAATAATCATCAAAATGATGTAAAACTTATTTATAACTACTTGGGGAAGATACATGATGTTGAACATGACATCACAAATTGAGAAGATGCATGATAGTTATCATGGCATCACAAACTGAGCAAACAATAACTTAAAAATTTCATCGCCATGATGCATACACAAATAACACACACACATTTACAAAATAAATAAATAAGGCCAAGGGGTCTCATAAAAATGACATGTTCAAATTTTACTCACACACATAGAATCACATAGTAAGGTGTAGAGCCACAAAAAATGACATGTTCAAAGTGTCCACAATCCAAAGAAGGGAGTACACATAAAACATGAAACAAAGATATAAACATGAATAAAAATCATGAATAAGAGAAATTTAATCTATATTATCAACTTATAAAATCATAATATTCATTAATTCAAGTATCTATTAAGATGACAATGTTAGTGAAAGTGAGCCAAAAGGATAGATTTTGTGCAATGTATTGAACTGAAGTATAAACAAATAATAGGGATGGTCAAATAATTATAAAAATTGTGTAAAGGGATGGCCCCAATGGACTTGCTAATATATAAAAAATATTTCTAAGGCTTGTGGCTAATTTGAATCTAGAGAAATTAGAGCTTGTGTTCACTAGGATAAGTCTATTAAATTTAGATAAGAGCTTAGTGCATGACTATATGGGTTGGAGTGGTTTTTTATGTATAAAAAAAATATTTTTTAGATAATGTCACCACCTAAACATGTAATTGGAAATGAAAACCTATATGTTCTTCACTCACTCATGTACACTTGTGAATCATATTTGATAATATATATAAGTAATTAATAAATTGAAGCATAAATAACTGATGTAAATAAACTACGTATATTATGAAAAGGTTATGGTTTTTTGATTTTTTAATAAAATATTCTATTTTTATAATTTTATTAATTAATATTATATTTTAAAAATAAAAAATCACATCGAATGGATGTGCATAATCTAATGGTGGATATAGTGGAAGATTGTTGACTTTTAGATATTGAATATTATCAAATTCTAATAGATAATAATCACTGTCATCATCATAACACTCATTATATTTCAAAGTAGCCTTAAATTTTGTATTATTTCAAATCCTAAGCATGCAGATAACTTGTTGCTCTATTAATTAGGATGTCTCATGTGAGTTATGAAAAAAATAATTTTGGGCTTTGGTTACCATTTTTAATCTTCTATTGTCATCAATCCGATCATGAAGAATACAAATTATACCATTCTCAAATTTTAATGTGAGACAATGTTGTAATTTATCAATTTTAGCCTCCATTTTATGCAACCATTGTTGATCCAATATAGCACTTATCTAATTGATTGTGTTCATATCAAATCACAATGTGTCACATCTTTGGGACCACATGCAACCAGTACTATAATATATCCTATTGTATCTTGGAAATATTTAGATTTATAAAATTCATCTTGATCATGACCTATGTGATGAATAAATGCAAGTTTACATACTTTTGGTTGTGTCCTCATTAATTTCCACATGTTGTCTATATTCATTCTAAATAAAAATGTGAATAGTGAAAGGATTCCTTCTGGAATGTTTGTGATTTATGCATATTTTCCCCTACTTTGAGCCCTACTAGGTTGTAATATGAGTTGTATAATATGAATATTATCTTTATCATTATATTTATGGATTTTATTCTTCAATGATGCATAAGGATCAATATAATGCCATGTTATTTTGTGAAAGTGACAAAAGTGTTTTCCCTATTGTGTCGATAACCTATTAGTATAAATATGTTTTACTATAGTTATAGTGATTAATTATGTATCAAATAACATCTATAACATAACATGTGGGCTATCATATGCATAATTAACATGTATTCTAATAACTAGTTCTATATCCATTATCTCAATATTATTGATTGAATCTCCAAATGGTGACCTATTCATAACTATAATGCATTGGTTTATATATTGTGCCTCTTTCTCTCTATTAATGTTAGATCTAAGAAATATGTTAGTCCATGATATTCTTTATAAATTAGCATTATATTTAATATCTCTATTACATTAAGTATCCTAACCTTTATCAATATATAAGATTTTTATTTTTCCTTTATTTGTGTTTACCTAAATGATTGCCTTTTGAATCATATTAGTATACCCCTAGGATAACTAGTATAAAATTCAAACCACATGAATAATTATCAATGTTTGTTTACATTGTATTTGTATCATCAAAACTAGCATCATAATCATCATTAGTTTTCTTTATAGATATAAAATTTGTATCTTCTAAATTTAATAATAAAGGTAATTTGTGTACATTCTTCTCTTGATCTACCATTTTAGGTGAATTTTGTTGTTATAAAATATCTATAGATTGTAACTTTTACCACTTTTATTGTATTCAAAAATATCATATGTATACATTTGTTATATATGTATGATATTTAGTGGTGGCATTATGGTATATTTATGTGCTCTTAACTGTGATTTATTCTTAGTAGTAGATTATGTAATCTTATAATATTTGAATGGTTGAGTATAAGCAGGGCATGTATATAAGTATCTATCATGTAAAAATTCACACATATATGTAAAGTATAAATTACTTATTTCATTGCATGTATCCATGGTCTACCTAAGAGTAAATTATAGTGAGAATGATTAGGCATTTCTTGAAACTGCATAGATAATGGTTTGGTCCTACCTTGATATCCAAAGTGATAAAGATTGGCGAGGCACATCATCAAATATTTCTATATTATAATATTTATTTTGAATCAAATCCATATTAATATCCATTTTATATAGGAATGTAAGTTTGAAAATATTTAACTCTGATAAATTATCAATTAAAATCATTTTTATTATTGTGTTATTGATTTGGACTTATATAAACAAAGGAATACTTTGATCAACAGTAGATTATGTAGGTAAATACTAATTTCCAAAAGATATAACACCCAAATGTCCTTTAAAGTATTTAAAATAGATGAAAAATAATAAGGCTACATTTCATGAGGCATAGGTGGTTTATTCAATGCTTATTTTATAAAAACCCTTGAAGATAGTATATTTTTGAAGCAACTCTAACATGGAAATATTAGCTGGTGTATTCATTAACTAATCAACAATATCATACCATTTATATTTATTATTCAATCCCATTGGATTAGGTTGGGTATGGGTAAGTATTATTTGATTTTATTCCTCTTGACTTGTTTGATGTGGCACCCAACCTTGTCTAGTGACAAAAACTTGGACCTTAGGATTTACTATAGGCCTAATGATAATAGTAGAGGTGGGATATGAAATAAGATAGTTGTGAGTTATAGGATTAGGAGGAATAAAAGGAACTATCTTACCCCTTAGATGTCTAATAGTAACTAATGGTAACTCAAACTAAGTCATTCAACAATAAACATCATATAAATGTTCATTATTAATCTCTTAATTGATATGTAATTTTTATCTTTGTCATTAATTTTTGCCTTTGTGTATTTACATTCCTTTGAAAAATATTACATACTAAAGGTAAGCAACAAGAAAATAAAAACAAAGAACTCTAAACCAAGAAGTGATAGATATATCCAGTATCATAATCATGATTGGTATGGAAATAAGAAATCTAAAACCCTAATAAAAATGTACAATGAAAATAATGAAGACCCTAAGTGAAGTTAGGGTTTTTTAATATTTAATAAATATATGGGTTCACCAATATGTCTTATCAAAATTTTGGATTAAGAGGGTTTTAATCTTAACTATGACAAACTGCTATGTAAAATTAGAATGTAAGAAACATGTAATAAATCACACAAATTGATTTGGATCTTGATATATTTATAAATATGCTAAAAGGGGAAATACATAGAAATAATAACTTAGCTAGAAATAAAACATGTAGGATTGTAAGTGTAACTATTAAATTTGATGTATAATTTTATGACGTCACTATGAATTAGGAGCAAGGCTTCATAGCTTCTTAGGGTAAGGCCACCCTATTTAAACATGGATGTGATGTCCTAGCATATGTAGGGATCATCAATGTCTGGTATGTTTTATATATTTATGAAAGTCTAGGTTGATGTGCATCTACATGTAATTTGTGTGTGTGATTAAATCTATGTGATTTGATGTGAAATTCATTGTGTACCTTTTTCTTCACTTGGAACCCTAGTTTAATAGATAATGATGGATAAATAAAATAAATGGGAAAAGGGGGTTATCAATTGAATTTTTTATTGACCTCAACACCACATATGTAGAGTGTTTCCTATATACCAATAGTTCAAAGAGGGATCAAACTCCATGTATTTATCCCATGCTACAATAGTGTGTGTGAAATACTAGTATAATGGTATTTATTGGTGTAAACCTAGTGTGAATATATGGTTTGGCAATGCCTTGTGACCTTGAAATGGTATGCAAACCTTGCTCATCACGTTGTGGAATGTAGGAACTCAGAATTGGAAATAATATGTGATTTTTCATCAATGTGCACATAGATATTTTAGCAATTTTAAATTATGAGCCTCTTATGTGCAAAAATGGTTAGAAAATGTGGCTTTATAGTGATAATTTTTGAAATCCTTAAAATGGGGATTTATAAACATGTATGATAACCCATTAGGTGATTTTGAATTTGATAAACTATCCATTATTTTGAGGGAGGATTTAAACAAAAAAAATAGACACTAGTGGTGGGTGGGACAGTCTTGAAGGATCAACCTTGTTTGGGAAGCATAGACAACTATTTTGTAAATTTAGATCAATCCATATATCAGTTTAGGTTGTTTGGAATGAATAATAAAAGAATTTAATAATTTATGGTTGCTTTGGAGGTATGGCTTATCTACATAGAAGTGAAGGAGTGGGTGGTCAAGGACCATGTAATTAAGTGTAGGTTGGGTGTTCATAAGGAATGGTCACAAGTGCATTATTTTAGCATAAATGTTAATTTATGTGTCTACAAGAACAATGTGTTGAATATAAATAAAAAATTCACCCATTTTACATTAAAATGCCTTATATCTCCACATTTAATACATTTTTCTTATAAAAATATGAAAGGGACACTCAAAAAAAAATATGACCATTAAAATGGTCTCAAATAGGGAATAAAACATATAAATCAAGTGGATACATGTATACCTTCAAGTAAAAAACAAAATTGATGAAAATTTGTTATATCTTATGTTATAACACTATCAATGATATGATTTTAAAAAATAGTTTTCCACTTAGTGGGGATGATCATTTTTACCTCCTACATGACTTTAATGTCTTTAAAATGCCTCTTTTACCAAGTCTCCAATATAACCACTTGATGTATAATGTTCTTAAACAAACATATATCCTATATTTATATGTTAGTTCTTAGAAATAATGCACTACATGCAAAATGAGGAGGGGATTGATTTGAAATTGAGACCTCTTTCTTTGTCAAGTACCTTGTAAAACATAATTTTTCACTTGGTATATGAACATTCATATATTTTATAATGAAAACATCTTATATGACATGTTTTATCAGTATCTATGATATAAAAATAAAGTAAAATTAATTTAATTTATACAAGAAGATGAATAACAATAAATAAATATTATCTTTGACCAACACTACATCAAAAAAGATTTTTTTAATGCATATATAAGAATTGTAATCCAATTTGAAAACCATAGTTAAGGTATTGGCTACTTCAACAAAAATATAAATCTTTAAACACTTTTACAAAAAAATATTTGACTCCATTTATGATGTATTTGATATTATTAATGAGGTTTGTTTTTAGGCCTTTTAATACCAAGAAAGAAGATAAACTCCAACATTCTTCATCCTATGCATAGATCCTTATAACCACATTTTCATGATTTCATATGAAAAACATTATGCTTATTTTTTTATAAATAAATAAATGTATTCAAAGTTATATAACTAAAAAACTCTATCAACTTACCACAAATCTTCTCAAACATTGGTAATATATATGTGTGTGTGTGTGTGTGTGTGTGTGTGTGTGTGTGTGTGTGTGTGTGTGTGTGTGTGTGTGTGTGTGTGTGTGTGTGTGTGTGTGTGTGTGTGTGTATGTATATATAATTATTTGTGTGTGTGTGTAAATAGATACATTTGATGTAAATATTAAATATGGATTCTAGTAAAAAGATATGTAACCATAAAATTATGGTGAAATAAATTTATTACTCTCATGGTTATCTCTTCAAAAAGTAAATTTACACTTCTAATGATCCCACTCTTCAACACACTCTTGTAGATACTCAAATATGGATTTATATGTTAAAACAGTATTTTACACTTAGAAAATATTAGTCATGGCTCTACGTTTAAATTATTAACCTGGATTGAAACTAAAAAACTCGCATTCACCAACTCACTATGCCTAAAATGTCTATATTATTGTCTTAACATGTTATTATAATTACCTAGATCACCTATAGCCCACATTATGCCCAAAACCTAATATATATCCTTTGTTGTTAGTTATAGAATTTCAAAAAATATATATCTTCATGGGAACTTATGTTCAGAATTAGACACTCGTGTTGACACTAGTGCCCATTCTCCAATGCATGTGGCCACACCTAATAAATCCAAAAATTATCATTTTTATATATGTACAGGTTTCCCTATTTCTTTACTCTAACCCTTCTATGAGAAACATTTCAAAAGAGGTGGTACAAATACAAGTTAAACCCCACTAATTATTCATCTATCAAGCACATCTCAAGATTATAATATACTACTAAAAATCAATCACATGACTAATTTATTATTCCATATTATTTCCTATTTCTAAATAAATCATAAGAGCAATCTTATTTTAAGTCTAGACCATTAAAAGAAAAACCAATAAGCAATAGTTTCCAATTTACAAGCTAGATTACTACATTCAATCACATATATCATATTACAAAATTATTCACACACAAGAATAAACAAGGGGTATAACTATATCATTTTGAGGCCCTCTTTAGAGTATATGGCTATGTGGGAAACACTCACTAACAAAGGGGTACTTGAGGTCATCTCAAATTCACTTTAGCTCACTAACCCTTATTTTCAAGGTGGTATACCTTAATTAGAGGATATAAGGTTTTGAGCTACACACTGATATCCAAAACATGTGTGCATAATCCATACATATAATATTAAAGATGATAGTCACATCTAATAGGCATAAGTAGAGTTTCTAAAAAAGAGTATGTATTGTGATCCAAACAGAAGTGTTGAAATCAGCACATTAACATTGATGCTAGTGTCCATAGGATGACACACATGTCCATACTGATAGAAATCAAATATTTAAAATTTTATGGTATTTTTTAAATCTTCAAATAGTTCACTCCTATACTTGCATTACTTAGATTTGTTTGTGCATCAATTTATAATCTAAGTACAATTTTTCATTTTTATTATGATTATTATAGTATTGAATATTGTAATTTATATATTTGGCATTTCCTTAGATTTTATATATCTCATCAAAATATCAATAAAATACAAATTCATTAATTATCTTACTCCTCAGTTGATTAGACTACTCTCCAACCCTTATTTCTAAAAATGGTCAAACATCTAATGAACCTAACCTCTAATTATTTATTATGAAGATCCTACATTACCCTAGATTTTTCAACCTTCTAAGGTATTTTCTTGTTATATTTATTTATATATGTTCTATCATTTTTATGAAACCTATGCATAGTCATATAATAGGTGGTGTTCCTATTGAACATCTTGAGATTCGTCTTTAACTACCTAAAATGTCTTAAGCTAACACCATGTCAAAAAATTTTAATAATGAGAGTGCCTATAGTGACAATTAAAAAATACTAAAAAACATATTATAGAGGATAAATCTAATCATGACAATAATGAAACACATGAAAATATTTTTTTATGAACAAGTAGATCAAGAACAAGTTAAATCTATTTAATTTTTTTAAAATGCATTCATGAGAATCCTAAAGATCTTCAAAAGATCCTTAATACTATATTGGAAACTAAAAAAAGAAAAAGGTGTTAGTAAACAAACATTTATCTCTATCTTGATACAAATATTAGGGCTACTAGATATGCCTATTACACATAACCTCTAATATCCCTCCCCTTATGTGCAACTTTTCATACTACATCTAGTGGGGGCATGGGATATGTTTTCAAACCATTGTTCCACAAAAATCAAACTATCACTACATCCTCCATGAAAACTATAAATAGTTAAACTCAATTACTAATTTTAATGCCCACATCAACACAAGTGGTGTTTTCATCCCCTTTGGTTAATCCTCAAATCTTAAATCAAAATCCCAATGTGTTTCCTAGCCAAACTCTTCTACAAGCTATTCAAGCTTTGGAATTACCAATATTGAGTGAAATTATTTGAAATCAATTCAAGATATTGATTCATAATATTTATTACATATCCTTTGCACCTGAGATATCTTTTTACCATTTTTCAAGTAGTTTTTTAGCACCTAAGTTTACACTTTGTGATGGCAAGGGTGATCTTCAACAACATATTTAATTTTTATATGCAACATCACTTGATTATTCTTCCAATGAAAAAATTTGACAAAATTATTTATAATAAGTCTAAAGGACTATTTTTTTAGATGGTTTTATGATCTATGAATACAATCAAGAATAACATTCACTCTTTTTGTAGATTAGTTTGTTTTTATACTTTTTGGATTCACAATAGAAACATACAAGTAATAAATATGTTTGAATGCAATATTGTAATATTCATATTTTAACAATGTAATATAATACTTTGATAATATGATTCATTTAATAATGTTTAGTAAATACATCAATTAAAAAGTAGCTAAGTGATCAAAGAGAGTAGAATATGACAATGATCAAAAATTATCATAGGGTTGTCCTAAAGATCTTGACTTTGTTCACTATGTATTATGACTATTTTTATCTATTACAGTTACATCGATCAGGGAGAGTAATGTCAACACTAATGTTTGATTCCAATGTAGATGTCCAATCAAGGATATCTACAAGAATGGATCCAAATTTTCATCAAGCTTACGTTGTCATCTATATAACTATTTTACATCATTGGATGTGTCTTCTTATGTGCGTGATCTAGATAATAAGTAAAACCTTAGTTCCTTTGCATTTTACCTCTTATAACCTGGTAAAGAGGTATTATTACATGATTTAATCTATCCCTATTAGCCTCATTTATTGCTAAGTATTTCTTACATATCTAATACTCTAAATAGGGCCTCAGACTCACATGTAGTTCTCCCTCCTAGTCATGTGTGTGAAATTATAATAGTGCGACTATATGATATTTCTCCTAGTAACCCTTAGTACACATAATGAAATAATATATATTTTTATTTGATACCTAGTTTTACAAGGATATAATAACCATACAATTATTATTAAAATATTATATAAAAATTAATAGGCCAACCAAGGCAGAATAACAAAATTTAGTAAAAACTAGCTATAGAGTACTGAAAGTAAAGAAAAAAGACAATAAAAAATAAGATCAGGAGGGGGGCTCTAGTGTTTCCTTATCCTCCTCAAGTATCTTATATGGAACTCCCCACTTTGTCTTAGATACATTTTCCCTCATTTTATTTCCAATTCTTTCTTCACCATCTCCTGGGAGGATCATGCACGGCCTTTTCTGGCCTTGTACCTATAGGGGCGATTTCATGATAGGGGTCAAGTTTGGGATGTCAGGAGTGGGGGTCTCTATTATCTTTAATTCCTATTTAATAGGGGTCTATTATATCTTAATTAAATGGATAAATGACTAAATAATCAAGTCTAATTTCCTATGTAGGGAATTCCACTCTTGGATAAGGCTAACAAGGGTTAGATCAACCTCTTGTACCTTGTTGTTGAAGTTGTCAAGTTGTTCCTTATTATTTTTAATCTCATCAACAAGAAGGAATTTATCATTATTTATGGACTCCATGAAGGTTCCATCTTCTATAAATATTAGTATATTTGACCTTTTGAATGCTTCATATAATTGATTTAGTGTTGTAGTACAATTTGATAGCTTGAAATAAACACTACTTTTCAATTAGATAGTTGCCAAATAAAATTGTTAGGTGTGTTAATTAGACTATAAAATTTGTATATATAAGAACCTTTTGATTTTGAATTAGAACCTAGTAACATGTAAAAATATGATAATAGAATGGGCAAAGAGGGATAAAAAATGGTAATAAAAGTGAAAGATATGTAAAGTGACAAAATATAAGTCTAGACACTTGTGTTATAATTGGACACTAATGTTCATGCTAGTGTCCTCAATAGATGTAAGTTTATAGGGGATAAAATGTATAGATTATAGAAAATAATAGGCAAGGATACTTGGCATACATTGGATAAAGATTAATAAACATAACATGTAGGCCCAAGGGGCAGATAAATGAAGTGAAAGAAGATGGAACCAAAGAGGTCCATAAGAGACTGCATCACTAGATGTCTAATTCTCAGTGTAAAGGTATATATCTATAAGAAGACTATAAATATATGTACTTGTACCAAAATGGGCGTCTACATTTCCCCCCCTTTAATCTAATATTATAATAAAAACTAGAATTATTATTTTAAAGGAAAATAAAATGCATATTGTGGTGTGGATAACATACCTTGTATTTGCTTGAGCTTTTTTTGAACCTTTCATTTGAGCATTAATTGAAACCAATAATACATCATAAAGTAATCAATGTATGTAATTTATATGTAATAAATAAAAAAATTTATCATGAAAAATAACATGAATAGAATACACTTGTGTATATATGTCACATATTAATGGTTATGGAGTGTTGGAAACTAAAGAAGTAGATAGGGGGATTATAACCTCATCCATATTCTTCCTAGGAAGATGATTGAGACAAAGAGTGGTCAAGTGGGTTGCACCATGGTGGTGATATATTTGTGTTAAGGAGATTTAGGAGGTGATCATTCCCCCAAATTGTAATAGGAAGAGTGGTGATTTATCCATTGATAGTATCATTTCCCAATTAGCACAACTCAAGCCTAAAAGATATGTAAATGTATAGCTCAGTATAGGGTGAGTGATGTAATAAAGCTCACTCAAAAACTTGGTGATACCAGATGATTTAATACCTCAATGTTGGAATAAAAAATAACTGAGAGAGGTGGGAGGGGGGAGGGACGGGGAGTGAGGGGGTGAATTATTCATCAAAACATTCATTCAATTCCACTTAACATTCATGAATATGAAATAAAAGAACACATAATATATGTGAGAAATCCTCAAATGTAAGAAAAACCACTGATATATGAGAATTTACTATATTCTTATAAGACAAAAACCAAATTTAGTGAAGCACCAACTCCACATGGATCACCAATCCCAACTAACCAAGTACCCACTTGACTAGGCTTTAGCAAGCACCCACTTGCAAAGAGGCACCAACCCCCTAGATGACTCAGCACAAACTTAACCACATGATTTATTTTATAACATTTATAACACATTTTTTCTCAAAAAATATATTATGACCACCTCTTAATCTCTTCACACTCTTATCCCTCTCAAATTGCCTTCTAGGCTTCTTCGCTCAACTAGGTCTCTTCAAGACATATTAAGTCATATTAGCTTGATATTCATACTCATAACTCTTTTTATAACTTAATGAAATTTTCTATAAACCCATATGATGGTATACAATACTTCATTCTATTCTTCAATATTTTATTTCATTCATTTCATCTAGACTTACTCAAATAGACCTAAAATTGTCTTATATATCTACTATTCCTTGTTCATATACCACTTAGTCAACCATACACCCTTAACCTCTTATTTCACCATATAATATGTCTTATAACATATTTTGAACATGATTCAAACATAATTTTTATCCATCTTGGTCATCCATAAATCAATTTGGCCTTATTTCTCTATTAGGACTCATGGAGACCTAATTGCATTAGGTATGTCCTCTTAACACCAAACATTGATCTTATTGATTCTAAATGGATTTATAAAACAATTTAAAATAATTAAATTATTTATTTAAGGAACTCTTATGAACTCCATGTTTTTTTATATCTGCATCCTTTGTTTATACCTTGAAACCTTCTTTAGGAAAAATTACCCTATTAGGCATGTGTACTATCAAAAAATGTCTTGCAAGAATGAAGCTCAAAAACACTAAAACCACTAAAATATGATAAAAAAATTATATATACATATTATAAATTACCTTATGGTCATTACCAAAATCATTATACATTTACACTTAGGAGATAAGGATTCAATAACATCTTTGCAACTCACTCACTTAGAACTGCTAATTTTTCTCAAAGACTAGTCATGGTGAATTTAAAATTCAACACCTATGTATACACATTAAAATACTCATAATGTATTAAAAATATTTTATTTCATCTTAATAACATCCTCAAACACAAAACTCATATGGTTTAATAGCAAAATATTGGTCTTTTAAACCAATCTCATGACCTTATATCATATTATCTTATCTAAATCAAACAAGTCAACTTGTGAGAAACCTTTCACCATATTCATTAACCTCCAAAAATTATTAAAATAATATAAATGACTTAATATTCATGAAAAACATCTTTGTGTAGTTTTTTTCATCATTCTATCATGAAAACATATTTCAATTCATCTTTTCACTGCTACTTGGGTTTTTCATTGTTTGCACCATTAGCCATGTTAGTGAATGGCTAACTTGGATGAATAGTTTGGCACACTTGAGGAATAAAAACTATCCATAAAAATTCATAGACATGAAACATGAGTTTCTACCTTCTTTCTCCATCCATTTTCTTACTATGTTCAATGTAACATTTGAATTCTACAGTAACTTCTTTAGAAACAAGCCTATAACTCAACATTTTATATCTCCTCTCTCTAACCAATACTAATTGTAAGTACCTAGGAGATTCCACTACAATATACAATATCTTACCTAAGTGAATCTTGATTTATTTTGATCAACATATTCAACATCAGGTCTTTATTAGGGTTCTAAGAGGGTTTCAACTAGTTTCCACTCTTAATGATCATTCATAAAGCATAGCCCCTTACTCCAAAAACAAATGACTAGAATTTTTAGCTAGGAACCTTCCCCATATACCATGAACTACTTAGGTTTTCATTCAAATGTTTTATAATATAATGATCACAATAAAATCCTTCTCAGGTTGAGAACCCTTCATTTTGATCACTTGAAATACCTTCAGACAAATTTTCATGTTTTTTACTTCACACTATGACCTAAAAATACATGAAAAAACTTGAAACAACATACCTCACCTTTGAAAATACTTACATGAGATAAAACACTTTTAAACATTATCATGACCCTTCATTAGGCCACACTCTCTCTCTCTTTTCTCTCTAGACCTTGACCTACAAACCACATTAGGCCTTAGAACTAACCTCCATGCCTCTTTTCATGCACTATCCACATCACTTAACAAACACTTAATCCTATGTTCACTCATCTCACCAAGACACCATGCTCAAACCTTCTCATAAGGTCTCTTCATGTCATGACTAGGCTTAGGCTACTCAAAGACCTATACCTTCATGAAACCATAAGGCATTAGTAGCCTTCAAATTCTCTCTTTTGCCTTCAAATTATCTTTCATGACAACATCCGTCAATGATAAAACTCAATCAATGACCCTTGTCACATCAACACACTACTAATTAGGCACACTCACTCAATGATATCAATCTTATGCAAGATGCACATTTGACATCAATGGAAATACTCAACAACCTCCCCCTTTGTCATTGATGGAAACCACTCTCATAAAATTCTCTCAACAAACAACTTATCCTTCATTATAAACTTTCTCCCCCTTTGACATAAATGACAAAGTGATGTTTGTAACTCCTTGGATCATACTCCTCGCAACCAAAACACTCAACATATAGTACTATGAGTTTATGAGTCATCATATAAACATGATCCCCATATATCCATGCATACCTTCTCAACACTACTCACCTACACTTGGAAATAATGAACCACCTAATTAGTTACCCCTAAGCAATTGATTCTTTAGTGACTTCTAGGGGAAAGAACTACACCCAATTCCTATTTTAGGTGTTCAAACATTGCTTTTAGAAGTGGATTGGTTAAAACGTCTACAATTTGATCCTATGTAGAAACATATTCAATTTTGACACTTTGTTAACTTACCTACTCTCTTAGAAAATGATACTTGATAGGAATATTATTAGTCCTTGAGTACATGACAGGGTTCTTTGAGATATTTATAGCACTTGTATTGTCACAATAGATAGGGATATGACCATAAAACTCACACCTTATAGTATTTTAAGGTCTATCTCATCCATAGGACCTGAGTGAAACATGAAGTTGTTGTAATGTACTCAACTTCACAAGTGGATAATGTTATTGATGGTTGATTCTTGCTTATCCATGAAACTAGGCACCCACCTAAGAAGAAATCTCCTCCACTAGTACTCTTCCTATCATCTACGCTTCCTGCCTAGTATACATCTATATAGTTTGTCAAATTTAACTCCTTTCACCTTAGATACCACAACCCAAACTCCATAGTCCCCTTGAGATACCTAAGTATCATTTTGACTACTTGTAGATAATTTTCCTTTGGATCTCCTTGAAACCTTCCCATAAGACCTACTACTTGCATGATGTTAGGTCTAGAGGTAGTGGTGTCTATCAAACTTATAATCATTCACCTATATGATGTATTATTGACCTTTGGAAACTCATCTTCCTTGCTCAACTTACACCTTGTAATCATAGGTGTACTAACTACCTTGCAATATTCCATCTCAAACTTCTTCAATGTCTCTCTTATGTACTTGACTTGTTAAATGAATATACCTTTTTCATATTGAGTGATTTACAACCCAAGAAAGAATGATAGTTCTCCTAGCATGGACATCTCAAACTCTTTCTTCATCACCTCTACAAAGGCCTTGATCATATTCTCATTATTTCCACCAAAGATGATGTCATCCACATAGAAAACAACTATCAATTGATGGTCATCTTCTATCTTTATGTAAAGATTACTATCTATAACTCCTCTTTTGAATCCTTGATCTAATAGATACATGTCCAACCTAGAATACCAAGCTCTAAGATCTTAATTTAGACCATAAAAATATTTTTTCAATCTGTAAACATAGTCCTTGTCACTTGATAGTGATAACCCCTTAGGTTTCTCTATGTATACCTCTTCTTCCAAGTTTCCATTTAAAAAGGTAGATTTGACATCCATTTAGTACACCTTAAACCCTTTGAATGTTGCATATACTAGAAACAATCTGATGGCCACCAATCTTTCCACTAGTGAAAAGGTATCCTCAAAGTCTATCCCTTTAACATGTACATTTCCCTTGCATACCAATCTAGCCTTATTCCTAGTGACTTCTCCATCTTCATTTAACTTGTCTATAAACACCAATTTTGTGCCAATGATAGTCTTATTTTTAGGTCTAGGAACTAGTTCCCAAGTCTCATTCTTCTATATTTGGTCTAACTCCTCATTCATAAAACCTATCCAAAACTTGTCTTTTCTTGCTTCTACAAGGTTATTATGTTAAATATTTGATAATAGAGCAAAATTCTCTTGATTTAGGTTACTTATCAATATTATCCTTATTTTCATACTTGCATCTTTGTTTCCAATGATTTAGGATGATCTCTTTGAATCTGTCTTGATGGGCCTTTTGAGTCTTGTCTTTCCTCAACTTCTTATTCTTCCTCATCAACCTCTATAGTTTCCTCTTCATTATTGAAGTTCAGATTCTCAAATGTATCCTTTGATTGTGAGTGTGACTTTCTTGTCTCATCAATCTTCACATTCGTGCTTTCCACTATATTCTATAACCTCTTGTTATAACATCTATAGGCTAAGATCATTAATGAGTATCTTATGAATATACCTTCATCAGATTTGGAATCAAACTTTCCTAAAACTTCAATCTCTTTTGATGAAACATTTTCTCCCAAACACTTTAAAGTGTTCCACATTATTAGGTCTACCTTTTCATAGTTCATAAAGGGTCTTGTTGTCATTAGTCATCACATGTCCTCTATTCAATATGTAGATTGTAATACTCATCACCTCTATAGTACCCATCAAATAATATAGACTCATTTAGCATAGTTCTTTCCATCTCTTGGACCATCCTATTTTTTCTTTTCACTACCCCATTCTACTAAGGTGTCCTAATTTCTAAGAACTGTCTTCTTATCCCATGGACCTCACAAAAGTCATCAAAATCATTAGACCAAAACTCTCCTCATCTTTAAGATTTTAGGCACTAAATCTTCCAATTCTTCTCATTCTGAACAAGGTCCCTGAATACATTGAACTTATCAAGAACTTCTAACTTTTCTTTCAAAAATACTACCCAAGTCATTCTTGTGTAATCATTTATGATTAACATGAAGTAGCTATCTTTTTGAATTCTTGGATTCTTATAGGCCCATAGAGATTAGTTTGCATTAATTCCAATGGTATTTTAGTAGATTACTCCTTGGACTTGAACCTTCTTCTATTCTACTTACAATGTTGACATGCCTTGTAAAGTATGTTTGTAGGTTTGGTGATCTTAAGCATGTTCTTCATAGACTTATTTGTGATTATCTTAACCAGATTGTCAAATTTTAGGTGACCTAACCTTATGTGCCATATCCAACTTTCATCCATATTTCTCATAAATCATCTCTCCTTCTTGATCTCATTCAAGACATATAGATTATTCTCAATCATCTTAGCATTGCCAATTAGCCTTCCTGATTTGGCTCTCCTTATCTCACACCATCTATCATGAAAGGTTAGTGTGTCCCCTTAATTGAACATTTGACTTACACTAAGTAGGTTATGTTTCAAACCTTACACATACAACACATTTTCTATTTTGGTCTTCCCATTGTCCAAACTCAAGATACCCTTGCAAACTATGTTGCTAGTTGTGTTGTCTCCAAATCTCATTGTTCTTACAGTATTCTTATTTAATGAGATGAACCTTTTTTTGTCTTATGTCATGTGGCTTGAGAAAAAACTATATATATACCATTTCATGCCTTCATCTTGAATGTGAAAGGGTAGTCTGAGCTAGCATAGATTCCTCTTTAGTATTTTCTTCCTCCTTAGAAAATAATCCATCTTGATTATTGGGCTCAATATGATCAATATTGAGTTTATTTGTCTTCCACACCAATTTTTGACCCTTTTCATGCACTCTATAAGCTTCATATACCTTGCTAAGTCCTCTTGAATGATCACACCTTCTCCCATAGTTCCATGATAACTCATCCCTTGAGACCATTCTAAAATCACTTGCTTTATAACCAAAGATATGACAAGAAAGACAATAACCATTGAAAGAATTAGAATACCTCATTGCATTGGGCTACTTGATTGGTCTCTTCATGCTAACTTTCATGTTGGTGATCTTAACTTGTTTTGGATTTTAATGCTCTTTATAAAATTTACTCATCTTGTCTATGAGTTGTTCATGCTCAACCTTCAAATAATATATCTATATCTTCAACTAATCATACTCAAATTCTTTTGATTTGAACTTTGTATTGATACCTAACTAATTCCTGAGATCCTAATGATCTTCTTATCCCTTTTAGCTTCTTGGACCCAGTCACTTTTCAAGGTATAAATATGTTTCTTAAGATCATTGACCATAGATATAAATTCATGCTTTCTCTTATTTTGATGGTTGAAGTCATCTACAAAACTTATGAGCTTATTTTTAAGGTCTACTTTAGATTTTTCATCTTCACTATCATAGTAGACTTCTTCATCATACATGTTGTCTTCTTGATCACTAAACATATTGTGCTTCTTAGGATCACCTTCAAGATGTTAGGCCTAATTAAAATTACTAGACTCTGATACCAATTATTAGAATCATAATGACTGAGATGGGGGGGAGAATTAGTCATCAAAACATTTATTCAATTATACTTCACATTCATGAGATACTCATACAAACATATAGATCAATATAGGCACAAGAAAACATAAATATGAATATGAAATATAAAAAACATATAACATATATGGGAAATCCTCAAGGGGAATAAAACCACTTATTTATGCAAATGGACTATATTTATATAATACAAAAACCAAATTTAGTGAAGCACCAACTCCACATGGAGCACCAACCCCAACTAGCCAAGCACCCACTTGACTAGGATTTAGTAAACACCCACTTGTAAGGAGGCACAAACCCCCTAGATGACTCAAAACCAAATTATCCACTTGGTTGATTTTATCAAATTCATAAAAACTTATTTCTCAACCAACATATGATGACCACCTCTTCAGCCCTTCACACTCTTATCCCTCTCAAATTGTCTTCTAGGCTTCTTCACTCAACTAAGTCTCTTCAAGATTGATTAGGTCATATGACCTTGATCTTCATACTCAAACTCATTTTATATCTTCATGATAGTTTCTCTATACCCTTATTATTTTTTAAAATACCTCCTTATATTTTTAGATCTTCTATTTCATTCACTTCCTCTAGACTTATTCAAATAGGCCTAAAATAGCCTTGTATATATATTATTCCTTGTTCATATACCACTTAGTAAACCATGCACCCTTAAACTCTTAGGTATGATATAAAATAGGTCTTATAACATATTTTTAAAATTATTTAATCATAATTTTTATCCATCTTTGTCATCCATAACTCAATTTGGCCTTATTTCTCTATTAGGATTCATGGAGACCTAATTGCATTAGGTTTTTCCTCTTAATGCCAAATATCGATCTTATTGGGCCTAGATGGATTTATACAAAACTTTAAAACCATTAAAAAACTTATTCAAATAAATATTCTAACTTATTCCATGTTTTTTAGATCTACATCCTTTTTTCATACCTTAAAACCTTCTTTAGGACAAATTTCCCTATTAGGTATGTGTATTATCAAAACCTGTCTTGCAAGAATGAAGATCAAACAAACTCAAGCCACTAAAATATGATAAAATATATATATATATATATGACCTTATGGTCATTATAAAAACAATTAGACACTCCCACTTAGGAGATAAGGATTCAAGAACATTTATGCAACTCACTCACTTAGAACTGTCAGTTTTCCTCAAAGACCAGTCATGGTAACTTTGAACTCCAACACCTATGTAGACACATTAAAATACTCTTGATGAATTATAAATATTATATGACATCTTCATAACATTCTTAAACATAAAACCCATATGGTATAATAGCAAAGTATTGGTCTTTTAGACCAATCTCATGACTTTATATCATATTGTCTTATCTAAATCAGATAGGTCAACTTGTGAGAAATATTTCACCATATTCACTTACCTCCAAAACTTATTGAAATCATATAAATGAATTAAAATTCTTGAAAAAAATCTCCATGTACTTATTTTCATCATTCTATCATGAAAACACATTCCAATTCATCTTCTCACTACTGCTTGGGTTTTTTAGTTTTTGTACCATTAGGTATGTTAGCAACTGGCTAACTTAGATGACCTATTTAGCACACTTGAGGAATATAACCTTTATATAAACCTTTATGTACATGAAACATGAGTTTATACGTTATTTCTCCATCTATTTTATTACTATGTTCAATGTAACTTTAGACTTTTATAGTAACTTTTTCATAAATAAGCCTTGAACTCAATATTTTCTTTCTCTTCTCTCTAACCAATACCACATGGAGATACCTAGGAGAGCCCAATACAATATCAAATATCTTACCTAAGAAATTAAATCCATCTTGAGAGATTTTGATCAACATCTTCAACATTAGGTCTTTATTAGGGTTTTAAGAGGGTTTAAACTAGTTTCTACTCTTAACGATCATTCATAAAGCATAGCCCCTCAATCCAAAACCTAATGCCTTTAATTTTGAGCTAGGACCATTCCCCATCTACCATTAGGTTCACATGAAAAAAATTTACAAGCTAATGAGCATAATAAAATCCTTCTCAAGTTTATAACCCTTCATTCTAAGCACTCGAGAGACATCCAAACAACTTTTCATGCCTTTTCCTTCATAATATGACCTCAAAATACATGAACAAACTTGAAACAACATACCCAATGTCTGAAAATTCTTACATGAGCTTAAAAACCTTGAAATCTTATCAACACCCTTAATTAGGTCATACTCTCTCCTTGCTCTCTATACCTTTATCTACAAACCACATTAAGCCTTAGAACTGACTTTCATGTCTCTTTTCATGTAGTCTCCACCTCACATATTCAAATAACCTCATAAAACCACTTATTCATGTGCACTCATCTCTCCAAGCCACCATGATTATACCTTCTCACAAGGTCTCTTCATGCCATGACTAGGCTTATGCTACTCAAATAATTTTACCTTCATGTAACCATAAGACATTAGTTGCCTTAAAATTATATCTTTTGCCTTCAAATTCTCTTTCATGGAAACACTCCATCACCCTTGTCATATCAACACATTGCTAACTAGGAACACTCACTCAATGACATCAATGTCATGAAAGATTCACCTTTGACATCAAAGACAATAATCAAAACTCAAATAACACCAAAAATAAGAGTCAACCTTTTCAGATGGATTATGCTCAATACAATCCATAAAACTTCAATCAGGATATCGGTAAGCAAATGTTTGTGATGTTGTAATAGTCCATAAAAGAGTTTGGAATCTAAAACTAATTTTGATTTTACAATATTAGGCACACAATGCTTAACATATTGACTTTGGATATGTCTCATGTTAAAATTTTGTATAACAAATGGTACCAATGTATATAATTTTATCGCAAATGTGAATCTAGATCATATACTATGTAGTTTTTGTCAATTTGGAAACTATGTAAGTTTGGAGAACATGCTTTCAAAATATGCCCCCACTATATATGGATAAATTTAAAAACTAAAATAAGCACCAATGTGGAGGTAAATTTTCCAAAAACATGTCCCTCTTGTAATCTAGATGTGTTGAATAGTGAATAAGTATGGAGACCATGCTTCTAAAGCATGCCCCCACTGAATCTAGAGAATGTGTAAATTATATTTAATTATGTAGAACATGTTTATAAACATGACCCTAATAATATTACCCCAATTTTTGGATGAGATGATATAGTATCTACTAATAATTTCCTCTCAAAAATAAAACTGATAATGTGCTCGATATAATTTATTTGATATTTTCTAAAAGTATTGTGGACAATAATTTGTAACATTATTCTGATAGTATTTGGAATCTAATAGAATATTTGTGTGTAGAAAAAAATAGTGATTTTTGGTAAAATTTAAAAATTTGGGTTAATATATAAGAGCTTATTGTTTGGATTCCAATGCAACTTGTGGTTTCAAAATTGGACAACTGGTGCTCAAGATATGCACATTTGAAATTTATACAAAAGTTGTATATTAGGTGCATTAGATAGAAATTTTGAGTCAATTTTATTTATAAATTTTATAAAATTTGATCTTTGGGTTAGATAAGAACCATTCCATGTGAAATATCCCCTCAAATTATGTGATTTGATGTACTCTATGGTGCCCTAACTAGTTAGGATTTTGTTGAGTTGATAAGTAGTTTTGATTGCCAATTTACTAGTAATTTAAATTTTTTGAAAAAAAATGTTTGTTGTGTAATGTTTACCTTTTTAATGGGATGACATACACTTGTGTTAATTTCCTAGATGATTATATTTGTAACATGATGCTAGTGTTTGGGTTCTAATATAAGCATATGACATTTTCATCCTGTGTAAATGCTAGCATCTAATGCTTTTATCATGCATGGATTATAGAATCCAACTCTACCATCTTGTTAGTTTTGTGTGTATTTAACTATCATTTATATATTTTTTCACTAAAATATATTTGATAACAAGTTTTCATTTATTTATATTTTATTTCAAAAGGATGTACATATTCAATATTTTTGGCATGGTCGACATTATTCTACCTTAGCAAAGTTGGGTCTAGAAGCATCCAACTAGGCCATTATATATAAGGTGGGGTTAGTTAACATGGTCTATTTTGGATGTAATATATATGATATCAAGTCTTCACATCCCTATTTGAGAGATAGAACCTAGATACATGCACTTTCTAGCTCCCCATAGCTGAGATGACAATCACTTTAGAGGATGTGTATCAGATTTTATAGATTTTGATTAGAGGCAAGAGAGTTCAAGTTGTCAAATATGTTAGCCTAGGCTATATTCAGTGTTGTCATTTATATTTCACTGGTAATATTTCTCTATATTTAGATCCAATTAGTATTAATCATTTTGATAGTATTATTAGAGGCAATGTTCCATGGTTGTGAAAGTTTATTTTTATTTAATCGATGTCATTTATGGTTGTGGAGGGTGGTATAGTTGGTATTTAATATCATATATACCATGTAGTATAAAATATTGAGCTGGATCATATCAGATATCCATGGGTCCCACTTTACTATCTCACTTATATAGGGATCTTTATATGTTTTCACTGGAGAGCCATGGTGGAGGCATTGGAGCTATGACTTTATTACATATTTGGGCCTATGAGAATATTATAGTAATATCTCCAGTTAGTGGTCCCCTCCTTGGATGGACTCATCCACATATGTTTGTATATTTATGGGTATTTCCATGTGGTAGGCTACATACCATGATGGAGAACCATATTAATTTAGACAAGTTAACTCCAAATCAGATTATATGGCATCTGTACATGACTTTTGTTATATGGCTTGAGGATGTACATGAGTTGTAGAGAGTCCATATCAATAGATGGTTGGTTGATCAATTTCCCAATGTTTATGATTTTTTTAGTATGTCCAAGTTTAATGGTAGTTTGGTATAGAGTAGGGAGTGCCCTTATCACCCTACCCATGACATCCGATAGCATGGAGTGGGCATAGACCCCATAATAATATGACACCTATGGTTATATATCTATCCCCACATCCATCAAACAAGTGATATCTTATGGTTCCCCTAGCTGTAAGAGATGACACATGATGTACATATGGCTATGTGTAGTGGTGGGACAAAGCTCAATGGCCATTATTGTTTCCTATTGTAGTTTCCCATAGAGTTTTATTCCTACAATACACGGGGGTGTAGGAGGAGAGGTATGTCAGGAGGTAGGCAATGGTGATCTTGTGGGACTAGCACCAGTGGATGAGGTATTCATGAGGGCCACCTATGAGTACCATAGTTTTTAAGTTTGGAATTTTATTTTTTTATAATATTAGATAAAGTATTTGATTTCATAGACATCAAAAATATGTATCATATCTCTAATGTTTGTAGGTAATTAGGATTGGGTGATGATGGTAGACCGAGTGATACAAGACCTCACACAAGCATACCCATGGATATAGTTAGAGATAGATTTGTTGAGAGTGTTAATGATATTTTAAGTACCCATGCACCTTTATTTGATCTTATAGTGAGGGTTATGGTAGCATACCATACTACATCCACTAAATGTGAGGAGTTGTGTCTTGAGTTGGATAGGCATGACATCCTTTAGCAGAGTGACATGAAGATAATGTAGACTTTGATTGATCAATATGACACTTTGCAATGGAATCATGAGGATATGGTATAGTAATTTTTGATATTTTGAGGAGAGATTACACATGTTATCTCATGCACATTGGCCCCATTTAGATCATGGTGAATCGACATCAAGAGGTACTAGGTTTGTGGATATTGATAGCAATGAGGAGTACACACTAAGGGATATGCCCCCAACATATGATTGATGTTTTTATTTTTATAAACATTGTTTCATTATATGTATGTATGTATGTATGTATGTATGGCATTCCTCACATTTTTTTATTTGGTTTCAAATGGATGTGTATTGTTTAATTCTTTGGTGTTCATTATATATTTTAAATTGAATTCATATTTGTGATGTATGCTAAGATTTCATAAATTGTGTAACAAATATGTTTATTTTTGAAATAATTGTATTATATTAGTAATAAATAAATCACTATATATAATGAAAAACATATGCAAATAAGAAAGTGAAACTATAATGATCATATGGTAATGGGGTTTTTGATTTTGCTTTTATAACCACCTCTGAAGTATATATTTAAATGTCCTATGAATTTGTATGTATCTTTTTAGGTACCCATATCTAATGTGTATATTTTCCTTCTCCCTATGTCTCTTTATGAAGGACCTGATTGACTAATGGTTCCTTGATAGGATCAATGTGGGAGAGATTAGTTATGGGAGAGAGTACATTAGGAGAAGGAATTATACTAGTGGTCATCTTATGTGAATGTTTATGGACCATGTGTTCCTCAAAAGAAGTAGCATGGGATGGATCATCCCTCTTAAATGATCCTCTAGTATAAGTATGTGGAATAGGTCTAGATATGCCTTTTCTATATGTAATTATTCCTTGATCAAATAAGTATATAATCTTTTGCTCAAAATAAAAACACTCATTATCTTGATGTCCATTAATACCATTATAAGTACAAAAGTGTTATCATTTTGCCTTCTTAAATTGGTGTGGTGGATGATGTGAATTAATATGGAGTGTTATCATTTGTTTATCTAAAAAAATTCATAATATGTGTTTGATTATTTTGTTATAATATTATATAAAGTATTTGATTTCATAGACATAAAAAATATGTATCATATCTCTAATGTATGTAGGTAATTAGGATTGGGTGATGATGGTGGACCGGGTGATACAAGACCTCACACATAGCATATCCATGGATATATTCAGAGATGGATTTGTTGAGAATGTCATTGATATGATAAGTACCCATGCACCTTTATTTGATCTTATAGTGAGGGTTATGGTATCATACCATATTACATCCACTAAATGTGAGGAGTTGTGTGTTGAGTTGGATAGGCATGACATCCTTTATCAAAGTGACATGAAGATAATGTAGACTTTTATTGATCAATATGACACTTTGCAATGGTATCATGAGGATATGGTGCAACAATTTTTGATGTTTTGAGGAGAGATTAAACATGTTATCTCATGCACATTGGCCCCATTTATATCCTAGTTAATCGACATCAAGAGGTATTAGGTTTGTGAATATTGATAGTGATGAGGAGTACACACCAAGGGATATGCCCCCAACATATGATTGATGTATTTATTTTTATAAACATTGTTTCATTGTATGTATGTATGTATGTATGTATGTATGACATTCCTCACATTTTTTTATTTGGTTTCAAATGGATGTGTATTGTTTAATTCTTTGGTGCTCATTATATATTTTAAATTGAATTCATATTTGTGGTGTATGTTAATATTTCATAAATTGTGTAACAAATATGTTTATTTTTGAAATAATTGTATTATATTAGTAATAAATAAATCACTATATACAATTAAATGCATATGGAAATAAGAAAGTGTGACTATAATGATCATGTGGTGATGGGGTTGTTGATTTTGCTTCTATAACCACCTTTGAAGTATTTATTTAAATGTCCTATGAATTTGTATGTATCTTTTTAGGTGCCCATATATAATGTGTATATTTTCCTTATCCTTATGTCTCTTTATGAAGGACCTAATTGACCAATGGTTCCTCGATAGGATCAATGTGGGAGAGATGAGTTATGGGAGAGAGTACACTAGGAGAATGAATTCTACTAGTGGTCATCTTATGTGAAGGTTGATGGACCATGTGTTCCTCAAAAGAAGTAGCATGGGATGGATCATCCCTCTTAAATTATCCTATAGTATAAGTATGTGGAATAGGTCTAGATATGTCTTTTTTATATGTAATTATTCCATGATCGACTAAGTATATAATCTTCTGCTCAAGAGAAAAACACTCATTATCTTAATGTCCATTAATACCATTATAAGTACAAAAGTGTTATCATTTTGCCTTCTTAAATTGGTGTGGTGGATGATGTGAATTAATATGGAGTGTTATCATTTTTTTATCTAAAAAAATTCACAATATGTCATGTGATCTATCTTAGTACCAATCAAACTGAAGAGGCTACCATTTGGTAGAGGTATATGGTCTAACTATGGGGGATACTCAGTAAGAATGTTCCCTCCATTTATTCAACATGTTTATTGTTTGGATTTTTACATGTGTTATTGGTTCTATAGAAGGTATTTGAACTGGTTTATGATCTTGTGTGACTTTTTTATTTATTTTGAGAACATGACTCTTATTATGCATTAATTTTGGTGAAGATATTAATGACTTGGTTTGAATGTTCATTAGATTACATGCATATTTGTGCAAATACCAATATAATTCCTTGATTGAATAAAAGATATTATGCAATGATATTTATCTAAGTGGAGAAAGAAGACTTCTACTAAATATAAATTTTACTTCCAAATCTAAGGGTATATTATTTAAGGAATACAAAGTATCCTTAAATTGAATTACATATTCCTATAAAGATTCATTTTGTATTTATGTCAATGTTTAAAAATGTTCCAATGGTAACTTAGATAAGATATAATGATGAAAATGCAATATAAAAACATCTTAAAGTGTTTTAAATGTTGATAATGAACCATTTGGAAGACTATAAAACCAATTGAGATCCCCTTGAGTTAAGCTATGATGAAAACCCTTTAAGAGTAAGATTCCATTTTGGACCCAATTTTTAGAGGAATGTATATATTGTTTTAAATGAATATCAAGGTCCTCTTGACAATTGGAGTAAAAATTAGGCAAAATAAATTTTGAAGGATAACGATGCTCAAATATATTCTTATCAATTGGTTGTTTTGTGAATGCATTTTCCTAAAGAATAGTCACATGAGAATAAATTTATAGTTCATGAGTTTTTACTTATTGAAAATCTCCCATGGTAATCATGATAAATAACATATCATAATAATAAGTTGAGGTTTTTGCTATTGGTTGTAAATTATCATGCACACAAAACGTAAGAATAATTTAATCAATTCCATTATCAATGGGTGGATAATCACATGTTTTTATTTCATGTTGTAAAGGAGTATCCATGGTTAAAGAGGAGATTATATCATGTTGAATTGCATGAAGGCTGTTATTATTATCGTTAAAAATATCTTGACATTGAATAGGAGTGGGGGTGGAGGGGAATCACTTGTAATCATTGTCTCTTTTGTATCAAAAAATTCAAAGGAAATAAGGGAAGAAACATTTTATAATTAATTTGTAACATCATGATAAGGAATAATGCAATGTTCACTTTCAGTTTTACTATCTAAAAGAGGGAGAGAATATGCAATGTTATTTTTTATTCTCTTTACATGACTTGATCTTTGAAAATGATACATGAAATATATTTGGGAGATTATTTGTGTCTTCAAACAATGAATGTTTTGCAAGTACTTCCTTATGATGGTTATGTTCACTCTCATTTTTTTCCTTAGGTGATACAATGGGAAATGTAGGACATGAATTTTGATTATCACAAACTAGAGGGGAAGAAAAAATGTCTATTTGCATTTGAATCATCCAAATAGGGAAAATAATTTTCAACATTAGTATTAATTGGAGATAAATGCACAAACTTCATTTCATCAAAATTTTCATTATGAGAAATAGGGGAGGAAAATTCAACTTCTTCAATATTTGCATTATTGGAAGGGGAGGAAGCACCTCACCTTATGAAGTAACTAAATAAGGTATGCATGCAATATTTTTATTTTCAACATTATGACTAATACCAGTTTATGTATATGTTAACTCATCATCATTGTAAAATAAAGGAATAGGAATAGTGTTAGCCAAGAGAGATGTCATCATAGTCATACCCAAAAGTAGAAATATCATAATCACTACCTTGGTCATTTACATTTGCATTTGCATCATTGGTTTTTTCATTATCATAGTTGTAATAAAAAGAGGTTTTATCCTATTTTTGGTGTTCTTTTAGGTATTTATATGCAATAAATTAATCATTGTGTGGATTAAATTAATGATCATAAAGGAACTTCCATGCATAGTGTTATGCTAGTGATGTCATAAAGGTTGTAATGTTTAAGATAAATGTGAAGCACACAACCACTAGGGAAAAAGAAATAATATAACTAAGAATTCTTAAGATATGCCCATATAAGTAAGAGATAAATCATATATTAACATAAAATACACAAATTTCAAATGAACTTTTGAAGAAGGTGAAAACCCTAATATGAAAGCTAAGGTTTTGGTTCAACAAGAAGAGGATGGGTGCACCAATTTTTTTTTTACTATTTGGATTCACAAGAGAAACATACAATCAATAAATTTATTTAAATGCAATATTGTAATATTTATATTTTATAAATGTAATATAGTAATTTGATAATATAATTTATTTAGGCATGTGCAATAAATATAGTAAGTACAAAGTAGCTAAGTGATAAAAGAGATCATATTGTGTTTGTTGTTCTATTCTAGAATATGACAATAATTAGAAACTATCACAAGGCTACCCTAAAGATATTAACCTTATTCACTTTGTATTTTGATTGTTTTTATCTACCAGATAGTTGTGTCAATTAGGGATAGTAATGTCAATGTTAGTCTTTTATTCTAATGTAGGTACATAGTCAAGGATATGTACAAGAATGGCTTCAAATGTACATCAACCTTGTGTTTTCACCTATGTAACTATTTTACATCATTGGATGTGTCTTCTTGTGTGCATGATCTAGATAATAAACAAACCCCTAGTTATTTTGCATTGTACCTCTTATAACTTGATAAATAGGGGTTATTATGTGATTTGAGTTAGCTATAGAAACCTCATTTTTTGATAAGTGTTGCTTACATAGCCAATACTTTAAAGAGGGCCTTAGACTCATACATAGTTCTCCCTCCTAGGCATGTGTGTGAAATTGTAACAATGCAACTATATTATCTTTCTCTTAGTAACCATTGGTACAAGTAATTCAATAGTATTTGACCTTTTGAATGATTCAAATATTTGATTCAGTGTTGTAGTGTAATTTGATAGCTTGAAATAAATAATAATTTCCAATTAGATAGTTGCCAAATAAATTTATTTGGTGTGTTAATTAGACTATGGCCTTTATAAATATGGGAACATTTTGATTTTGAATTATAACCTAGTGAAACATGAAAATATGACAATAGTATGGGTAAAGAGGGATAAAAAATTGTCACAAAAGTGAAAGATACAAAAGAGGACAAAAATATAAGTCTATATGCATGCATTGTAGTTGGAGACTAATGTTGATGCTAGTGTCCTCAATAAATGCAAGTGTTTAGGGGATAAAGTGAATAGATAATATATAAAAACTTATAGGGATCCCTGATATACATTATATGAAGAGTAATAAACATAACATATAGTCCCAACAAGTAGATAAATCAAGTGAAATAAGATGGAACCGAAGAGGTCCATAAGAGACTATGTCACTAGATTTTTAATTCTTAGTGAAAAGGTATATATGCACAAAGAGACTATAAATATGTGTATTTATAAAAAAATTGGTGTCTACATAGTTTTTAACACATTTCTCAATCAACATTACTTAAAAGTATGGCATATGCATAAATTGTAAAGATCAAACAAGGAACCAATGAGTTTATTGATGAATATGTCTTGAGTTATAAGACAATGTTGGACAAAATGACAAAATACAATGGTAGATAAATATTTTCAAGATATGTTTTATAAGATGATAAATTTGAAATTCTGATTTAGATATGCAAATTATATCCAAAATACCCAAATCTATAGGTATAAAATAAAATAAATATTTAAAACAAAATTATAATCTAAAGCTAAATGTTCCAAATCAATATTCAAACAAAAATATTAAAGATTATATATGGATATTACTCACAAGTAGACTCAAGACTTTAGCAAGATGTTAGCTTGATCAGAAAGCCTTGGATTTATTGATAGCATGATAGTGAGGACTAATGGACTTGATCATAAGATAGGCATGGAAGATCTTGGATTAATATTGGTTCAATGGAAGAATGAAGGTGTTTAAATAGGCAAGGGAGGAAGGTTTTCCAATTAATTAAAAATTCATTGGAAACTTCTAGAGGATAAGAATCTAGAGGGGAATGAGGGAGTTCTAAGGAATTAAAAATTCCTTAGAGTTCTCTAGAGAGAAAAATCTCTAGAGAAGGAGAAGGGTAGTGGAGATTTCTAGATTCCATTAGAGAATCTTGATAGGGGGTAGGATTGTAGGAAAGCCTAAGAGTAGGTAGGTGGGTGGGTCATGGGAATTTTAAATTCTAAAATAATAAACAAGTGGGATTAGATAGTAAATAATGGGGATTAAGTGGATTAATTAGTTTTTTGGTAGGAATAAGGTTAGTGTGATGAAGAATAATGAAATGGGATGGTAATTAATTATTTAATTAGTATTATGGTTATGGGATTAATTAGGATAAATAGTAGGATAAGAAAAATAGTTAGGGTGATCAAATTTAGGTGCATACATTTTACCCCTCTTTGAAATGGCATTGTGAGTGATCAAGTGGGGAGTAATGGTATTTTAAATAAAAATTGTTTCATGGATGAATTAATGATTTTAGTGGATGTGATTCCCCCTCGATGGAACATGCAAAGAGGCACAAGCCAAATGGCCATTCAAAAGAGGAAACAAGGGGTGGGATGTGATGAATATAAAAGGGGATGGGATGCTAAATGTCAGATAGATAATGAAGAATATGAACTTGACCTGAGCAGTGAGCTATAAATTGATGATGCCCCTATAAAAGACATGCATAGGGAGTGTAAATGACTATGTCATAATTGTCAACACATCCCAAGGGGGAATCAACTGTAACATGATGATACAAAAGGGTAAAAGCTTTCAACATTTCCCAGATAAGGACACATGCATGGGAGAGCATTAGGCTAAAATAAGATAATGATTTGATAAGATGAATGATGAGTATATCTCAAGGCTGAAGTCAAGTGATGTGATGATGAATATGAAAGATAATAAATGATATGATTAAGTGACCAATAGATAAAGGGTAAGAATTGGATTTTAATGCATTAAATCAATGAGACATAATGTGATTGTATTAATGATGCCCCTAGAAAGGACACATGCAAGGGAGTAAGAGATGATAATACATTTATGATCTTGGTCATGCCCAAATCAAGGGAGGAAACCATAAATTTTATAGTGTGAATTGACCAATCAGTGATAATGGATGACTGATAGAAGAAAAGATGGATGTTATGATTTTATTGAGCCCAATCAATAGGTGTGGCAAATTAAATAGTAATATTGGGGAGTTGATTATGGAGATGGTAATTGATCAATAGACTAATTTATTAATTATTGGTATTATAGCTTAATGATTTGACTGATGTAAGACTTAAGGATGATTAGGTACAAGAGAGATGTGATGAAAAATTATGAGGAAAGAGGAGAGAGTGGCTAAAATGACCTCAACCACACCATGTGATTGAGTATTGCCTACATAGTTTAAAAATACCTCAGGTCAATGTAGTTTATACTAGATGATAGATGACAAGATAGACTGGAGGAGGAGGAGGATGACATATGTTAGACATGTTAGTATGTAACTCAAATGTTAACCATGAATATAGAGGACTAAGATAAATGATGGGAGATGAGATGTCATATGTTGAGATGTTGATGACTAGAGAGATGATAGATGATTAACTAAAGGATATATATGTGATGATAAAGGAATTAGAGGAATGATTGGATACTAGATGATTGAAGATAGAGGATTAGGATAAATGATTATATTTGGAATGTTAGATGTTATGATAGGTGATAGAGGATAGGAGGAATGATGAGTGTGTCTATTAGCAAGCCATCATTGTTGTAAAAAGTCTCATCATAGTCTAAGAAATCCAATGTTAAATGTAGCACAAGTAGTATGCCCCATGATATAAGTATAACCAAGAGGACATTATGCCAAAGTGCATTATTAAAAAAGGGACAAATGATGAACTTTGCATCATCAAGGGTACCTAAAAGCATCATTGTAACTTTTGGTGTCATAATAAAATCCTTGTTCATTGCCAAATATAAGAAAAAGAAATGATTCAAGACTAATTAAAATACTAAAATAAGATAAACATAGACAAGAAAATAAACATATGCAGATATATGCATAATAAAAGACATGTAAACAAGTCAAACAACAAAGATCAAACAAGTAACACACACAAGTATCTACATGCAATGTCATTGTGTCTTGTTTAATTAACCTGATAAGAGTCAATGGGGTAATTGATCAGGTGATGAGTTGGCCTAAGTTGGTCATGATGATCATGATGTAAATGTGGATTAAGGATATGGAATTTATAAGGTTACATAAGACATAAGACAAGATGACTAAGATGTTTAGATAGGGTAGGATGAAAAAATGATAATACCATTAGGACATAAGACAAGGTAGGATGACAATGAGATAGATAACTTAGGATATAGGATAAGATAAATGGGATAAATATGACATATGAAAATATGACACAAGATAAGACAACTTAGATGCTTTGAGATTTTTTGAATTTTATAATTTTTAGGGTTTTTTGGAATATATATGTACACTATACAAATGGGGTCACTAGAAAAGGGAATACCAATCCTAGCAACCAAGATAATGATAGATGGAATAATGGATGGGATGAAAAAATAATGAGGGTGATGTTGAAAATGGGATGAGGACCAAGGAAGAATAAACTAGGGATCACCAATGACCACATCGTGAAGGAACCAAATATATAATTTTATGAGTGTCCATTAGAGGATATGCCAAGATGATTCTAGAACCTTTCCCAAGACATCTTCCATTCCTTTATGAAGGTAAATACTATAATAAATTATGGACACAATAGGATACATGATTTGATGGCACATGATGGGTAGAAACAGTGGATAGAGGGATAAGAGAGAAAAGGATGACATGGATGGGATTAAAAAGGGATATTATGTGGATGGATTTAGATTTTTCCCCCAAGTGTTAAGGTAAAATAAAAAATATATATTATTTTACCATGATGTCAGAAACTAGTTTTATCATGGTACTTGCCTAAGGCACCAGAAGACTAGTTTTCACCATTGGATGAATGGTTTGTTTTTTAATGATTTTTTACATCTCAATTTATTGGATATGGGAGAGATGTAGGATGTAGACATTTTCATGATTTTTGGCTGACACTTTTTCTAGAGGCATGTGATGCTAGGATCATATTATTGATGCTAGATGTATTGATGTCCTTGTGACCTTTGATGAATCTTGATGAAGACCCTTCTAAACATCTAGAGCAGGTGTTTTTTTCACCCCTACAAGAGATAATGTTGCTCTGGGTTGTGAGGTGTGGAATGGATGGATTTAGGGTTTGGATTTGATGGTGATGTATAGGACTTAAATGGATGATAGTATCATGGTATGGAGATGTGATGGGTTATTGGGGATTAGGACTAGTAATCACACACATTATTGGAGATGTTGGATATTCTATATTTGTTTGGTGTCATATGACTAAATATTTTAAAATATCCAAGATACTTTGATTATGTGGTTTATATTTTATTTGATTATTTAAAGGATTATTAGCCATATCGATAGTGATTTTGATAGGGATTTTAATTTTAGAATTAATTATATTTTGACTATCCCTTGGTTCTTGACATTGGGATTCATTAGAGGAGATTGATCTTTGAATTGGTAGATGATGATTATTTTTACTTTGATGTTCCCCTCATGCCTCAAAGAGGGTTTAACTAGGGGAAGACACTTTTTTATTAGGCTAATGATTTGAATTTTCTTGATTATGATTTATTGGATCAAAGGTGATTTGATCATCATTTTTGAATTTTTGGATATGGTCTTGGACCTTTGTATTTGTGTCAAATATTATATTGTTCAAGGAAGGGTCCAATGATGCATGTTTTTATTCATCCCTATGGAGGGAGGTGATTAAATGATCATTGATAGGAATAAATGGATCTATGATGGATGAAATCAATGGAAATGGTATTATGAGTTTAATGAGTGGTAATGGGGTAGCATGGTCCTCATAGAGGTTATTAGGAGACCCAGTTTTGACATAGGATAAAATATCCTCAAGATCTATTAAAGGATCACTAATACCAGTTATAGGATATGCATCTGAGGTAGGATCATATTCATCAATTGATAAAGCTTGTAATAAATTTTTTATGACTTCATCATCTTGATTAGGATCAAAAGATATTCCTTGTGATTGGTTAGCATATGTGTTGGAGTTATTCTCAAATAGTTATATGTCATCATGAGCTAGAATATCTATGAGGGATGATGTTTCTAATGAGGAATCTAATTTAGACATTGGTTTTGAACATTATCCTAATGTAGATAAGACTTGTATTAGCTCTAAAACTAACTTTGACAAGGGTACAATTGATGTTGATGAGGTAACACTTCTAATAGAGGATTATTTGTATGTAAGTGACCTATCCAACTGGGGTCTTTGAATGATGGATGAGAGGAAGATGATAGAGGGACAATAGATTTAACAAAGATAGGTCCATGGAAGAAAGACTCATTAGAGAAGGGACAACTAAGTTCATAGGGAATAGACTCATCTTATATGGAGGATTTGTCAAAGATAGGGGGACCATGTAAGATGGATGTGGTGTCTTGACCTTGGATTGTAAAGGGAAGGGCTTGATTGTGATCAAGAATGGAATCTTGGAATTCCTCTTCTTGTTCACCCATGAATATAGACTCATATTATTCATTATTGATTTCTATGTCACCATAATTAATGAGGTCTTGGATATATTTTTAAAAATTACAACAACAACTAATAGTATGCTCCCAATTTTGGTGATATACATAGTATTAGTTAGCTTTATACCAAGAGGTCTTAGGCTTGGAAGGATTAAGATGTCATATGGGTAGATATACCATCATGTCAATGGAAACAAGTTTTAGGAAGAGGGATTCTAAAGATATAGGAAGAGGAGTATAAGGCCTCTCTTCACTTTGTGACTTGTATGTGGAAGAATTTGAATTTAGATCATATGGGTGTTGACATGACTAGGTGGGTAGACTAGTAGTATATGAGTTGGCTAGGATTAGATTCCCTTTGATAATATAAGAAGGGTAAAACAACTAGCTATGAGTATTTGAAGTAGACTCATGTAAATGTGTATAAACTAGAGGTAATGTTAGGTGGATCAGGTCAAAGTTTGTATAACATGGAGTGTTCATCTCAAGGAGGTAGGAAAGGAGTAAATTCCTATTGGTTATGAGGCTTTTATAAATTAGGGTATTGATCAAATCTATTTTGGATTCCATGAATAAATATGGGAGAAGTTATGGGTGATGTGGTTCATCAGCCCCAATCAGTAAGTGTAGGGGATTGAATGGAAAGATTAAGGGATGAAGATGGGATGTATGAAATAAATTAGACAAAGGCTTGCTTTAGTCTAACCTCAAGTTTGATTAGATATTTATATGTGATGTAATTTTTGATGATGTAATACAAGATAAAGTAAACAAAATTAGGACATGAGCTAGACTATAATGATTTTGACTGGATTCAACTAGGCAAGCTTCGACAAGCTCTAAGATATGATAGGGGGATAGACTAGCCCAAGAGACTAATTTACAATAGTGATTGATTAGATTAATATTAGCTTAAGACTAAGATGATTGACTCAAATGGGATGATATGATTTGATTGATGGGTTGATAGGATTTTGATTATGTGTATGACTCAAACTTGATTAAACACAAGCAAGAAAGTGATGAGGACCCTAATATGTAAAGAATGTCTTGAAAATGTGTATGAGGACTAATGTATGAACACATACTTGATAGTATGATGAAGTGGACTATGATTGGATAAGGTTGATAATATGGTGTATAAGGTGACTATGCAAGACAAAGGCAAGATAAAATGATAGGTTTAGACTAGGGGACTAAGTAAGTCAAGGTGATGTGTGATTAGCTATGTATAAGGTGGACTTAGTCAAAATTAGACTATGATAATATGTGGATGACAAGAATTGATTAGGATATATAGGTGATTGGGGTATGACTAGTTGATAGGTGGATGAGACTAGACTAGGATATGAGTAAGACAAGAGGGTGGTACGAGATAAGATAAGATATGAGATGAGATAGGCTTAAAAGGATATACAAAAATGTACAAAGGAAATATGTACAAGAGGATATTGATGAGATAAGGTTATACAAGATGATGATATGTGAAGGAGACCTATATAGGTGTGTATAGGCTTGTGTAAAATGTTGATTTAGCTCACAAATAATACTAGTCTAGAACAACACTCACCAAATAAATCAAACCATAAACCTATCATTGGTAAATTGATTTGAGTGTGTAACTTAAGACTACATTATCTAATGGCTTATTATGTTAGGTTGTAGATTGATGACTCGTTACAAAATCTCCTGAACCCTTTTAACCCCATCTGCACATGACTGTCACTTAGGAGTTGATACTAACTTTAGCATCAAATTATTTGTTACAATCGATGGTCCTATGCTAGGCTTACATGAGGTTTATAAGGGAATAAATTATATATGTAAGGTATATCAGGACCAAATCTATGTATGGTATTATCTAATGCCTATTTCAAATAATTAACTCATCCCCTTGATAGAAGACCTATATAGGGTCAACTACTTAGCCTAATAATAGTTGTCCCTAATATTTATACTCCATCAAAAACATAGAGTATGGATTAGTATGTTATAGTGAAATCCATAGTCATTATCCTTAAGACTATGGCAAGTGTGTGGGAATAACTTCCATGTCACATTGCCCCTAAAAAATAAAAATGGGAGGGATTATTAATGGTTTTTTATCTTCCAAGACTCACCACTAGGATGTAGGTAGGAGAGAATACACCAATATAGTCCTCAGGTAACATTCAAGCAAGTAAGAAGATTTATTAATTGATTAATTAAGTGTGATATATACAAAATATATATAAGATATTTTCCAAAAATTCTAAAATCTTTGATAGGTGTCCTACAAATCAAGTGATGAGTAGTTTCAATTAGTAATTTTGAGGGGAAACCTGCAACATTAGATATTAGACAAAAATATGACCTACAAGAAAAGATGTTAGAAAACCAAAATGGACACTAGATTCACCCCTATAAGAAACTAAATGTTAGTCCAATAAAAACATTGAAAAAATCATGATTTTTCATTATAAATTTATTAGATAAGGGGACATGATATGTGGGTTTGGGGGCATCATCCCTCAATTGGGTCAAGGGGTAGTGCCCCTTGCAGGATTAAAGGGTATCTCCCCTTATGGGGTAAAGGGGTAGCACTCAAAAAGGACAAATTAAAGGAACAAATGAATGCAAAATTGTTATTTTAAAAGGTAAAATCACTTATACATAGTCCAATTTTTAAAATCAATTCCAGAGAGTTAAAACCATAACTGATAGGTCAATATCATAATTGATAGAGATGTAGTTTTGCAGATAGTTAACTATGACCATGCGGTTAGGCAAAATTGCCTCTAGGAATCAAAACCACCTATGTCAAGAGGTGATTTTGAGATTGAAAGTAAAAATGATAGATTTAAAATAGATTACAAAATAAAAGTGTTAAAAATATCCACAAGAGATGTCATTATTTAAAGTAGGTTTATATTGGATATTACTAAGTAGATGTATTACAAATTTGTCCTAGGTTAAAACTACATGTGAATCTTCAAAACTGACTCTGGGAATCAATAACTCTTCTATCGAGAAGTAGTTTTGCATAGATAAAAATTGATTAATATATGTACAGAATGTTTTTGAGACTATTATAGCTATTTATGATATTTAAGACTAGATTATTAGTAGGGATCAGACTATTAACCACTAAATATCAGAAAACTAGATTAATAATAATTATTGCCTAACTATTGACAAAATCACCTCTACAATTATCAATATCACAAGTATAAATCAAACCCCTGACTATAAAAAGCTGATATTGCAGGATGTAATCAAAAGGGTGATTTTAGGCTTTGTCTGAGCAAGATTCCCCCCTCCCTACAAGAATATAACAACCAAACAAAAGTCATAAGATTATGAATGATGAAAAATATCGATTTAATTAGTCATCTTTTGCCAAAATTAAAACCACACTTTTCAAAGGAAAAACTACATATGAGTTTTAAAATTGTAGCTGAGTAGAGGTGATTTTGTAAAAGGTTAAAAATCTACATAAAAAGTAAATGGTTAATAGTTAATTTGTGTAGTTAGTTAAAACCTTGATCCTGTAAGTACTCATCAAGTCTTACATACCAAGCTCTGGGTGCTTGTTTCAATCCATATAGTGCTTTTTTCAATTTGTATACATGGATACTAATATTTGAGAGAATAAATCCCTTAAGTTGCTCAATATAGACCTCTTCTTCTAGATTCCCATTTAAGATGATAGATTTGACATCCATCTAAAACACTTTGAAATTTTTAAACACTGCATATATAAACAACATTCTAATAGCCTCTAGTCTTGCCACTGGTATAAAAGTTTTTTTCAAAATCTATTTCCTCAATTTGAGCATATCCTTTACATACTAATCTTACTTTATTCCTGGTCACTTCTCTATTTTCATTCAAATTATTTATATAAACCCATTTTATCCCTATCACATTGTGATCTTTTGATCTAGGCACTAATTCCCAAGTATTATTTTTTTCTATCTGATTTAATTCTTTATCCATTGCCTTAACCCAATGTTTATCTGTCTATCTTCTGAAAAAGTTTTAGGCTAAATTTTGGATAACAAAGAGAAATTAACTTGCTTAGATTCACTTACCATCATTCTTCTAATGTGAATTCCTTCATTTATGTCTCTGATGATGTCACTTTCATTATAATTTCTTTGGACATATTTGGATGGGGTTTTGGTGTCTTTTTTCTCCTTCTCATCTTCATTTTATTCTTCAAAATTTTCCTCTTCAATGATTTCAAGAATGTCTATTGAATCACTGATTCTTTGTGTTCTATCTTCTTCTATCCTAACACTTGCACTTTCAGCTATTTTATTATTTATTTTATTATAATATTTATAATATTTACTTTTTAAAGAATAACCAAGAAATCATCTACTTTGAATTCAAACTTATCAAGTTTTTCATCAATTCTTTTTATGAAGCATCTACTACTGAAAACTCTAAAATAATCAACTATTGTTGGTTTGTCTTTTCATAGCTTATAAGGAGTCTTATCACTATTGACTCTCAATAATTCTCTATTTTGAATATGCACTATTGTAGTAACTACCTCTCTCCAACATTTATCTGGTATCTTGGATTTATTTAGCATTATCCTCACCATCTCCTAAACTGTTCTATTTCTCTGTTCAATTACTCCATTTTATTATGGAGTTTTGGCTACTAAATAATATCTCTTTATTCTATGGTCTTCAAAAAACTCAATAAAATGATCTAACATGAATTCTTCTCCTTGATCTGATCTTAAACACTTAATCTTCAAACTAGTTTTATTTTCAACTAATGCTTTGAAATGTCTGAAAGCTGCTAATTTTTTATTTCAAAACATTACCCAAGTCATACATGAAAAATTATCAATAAGCAATATAAAATATTTATCACTTTGAGTACTTTAAGTTCTCATAGGTCCACATAAATCAGTGTGAATAAGCTCTAACATCTGAGTGGTCGAGTACTCTTTTGTTTTGAACCACCTTCTGGCCTGCTTTCCATGTTGACAAGGTTCACAAAGCATGTTGGATGGATTTGTAATATTTAAAATATTTTTGACTAATTGCTTCTTTTTGATGTTGAAAATATAGTTAAAATTATCTGTCCCATTCTCTTGTGCCATAGCCAACTTTCTTCAATCTGAATCAAACATCTTTGACCTTTGATGTCTGATAACATATACAAATTATTGCCTATTCTCTAAGCATCTACAACCAACACATCTAAATATTTTCTTATAATTTCATAACCTTATACATAAAACTTTAGTGTGTGGCTATGATCACACATTTTACTTACACTCAAAATATTATGCTTAAGACTTTATACATACAAAACATTTTTACTTTTAGTTCTACCATTATCTAAATTTAGTGTACCTTTTTTGGCAATTCTGGCAATAATATTATCTCTAAATTTTACTACGCCACCATTGATCTTCTTTAAGGTTATGAACTTGATATTATCTCCTATCATATTCCTTGAACATCTACTATCAATGAACCATAGCTTTTCTTCATTTTTTGCATGCAAAGCTATATGTACTAACATAGATTTTTTAGGTTATTTCTTCTGCCATGAACTTGTCTAAACTTTCTTTTTGATGAATGGAGCCTTGAAACTCTGGCATTTCTTGATTAACTCAAACATGATTCTATAGTACCAAGCTATGTATCTAAAGTTGTTACACTTGTAACATATTATGGCCTCTTCATTAAAGCTTAATAGAGGAGCAATAGAGTTGTGGCATCTGCTTGACTCTACATGAGTTTCTTTCTCCTTATTTCTAAAATTGTTAGCCCTTTTTCAACATTCTATTTTCTTATGACCATATCCATTACAATAAGAATAGTAACCATAAAAATAGGATCTATTTGTGTATCTTTGACCTGATTGTCTTTTATATATTTGTTCCTTTCAGCTTTCTTTGTTTGAGATGTCCTTTGTATTCTTAACTTTTTCCCTTTTTATTTCTTCTTTTGTAAGAGCTTCAACATGGCTCTTTCTTTTTTATATGTTAACCTTATCTATGAAAGTAGTGGCCTCCCCTTTCTCTTTTTCAAATCTCATATCTGTCATATCTGACATTGATCTTTGATTTTCTAATATCTTATTCAACATATTAGTGTTATTCTTAAATTTTAAATCATTGGATACTCTATCATTGATTTCTTTATTTATTTTCTCAAGATCTAATTTTAAAGAATAAATTTCAATAACATAACTTTCACATTCTTCACTTACTTTTTACAACTATGCCATTAGATCTTTTTCATTCTTCTTGGCTTCTTCAAAGTGTTCTTGTAGATCTTCAATTATTTCCTTTGACCCCTTTTTATTTTTATTGATCTGGAGCTTTAATATTCGATTCTTCTTCTCAAGAGCTTTTAACTCTTCTAAGGCACAAATGAGTTCTCCTTCCAAATTCACTTTGGCTTCATCTTCTTCTTTTTCTTGATCATCTGTACTTTTGCTTGTAGAGGCATCTTCATGTATGACCATGAATAGAATCTCTTCTTCTGAATTGACTCTACTATCTTCGACTGAGCTAGGATCTTTAGAATACAAACTCTTCTTCTTGAATCTCTTCTTGAATTTTCTTTTGAAATTCTTCTTGTATGTAGACTTTCCTTCTTCATTGTCACCATTAACCTTATCTTGGCATTTAGCTAAAAAATGTCTAATTTTTTTACAATTAAAACATTTAAAAGATAATTTTCCCTGATATTTACCTATGCCCTTTTTTAGCTTGTAAATGAATAGAGCTCCATTGTCATCTTCATCATCACTAAAACTATCAATTGATTCTTAAATCTTAGCCTTCTATTTCTTTAATGTCTTGAAAGCAGCTTCTCTCTTTGAGGGTTTCTCTTGTTCAGTCCACATCTCATATGCCATAAGAATACCATGTAGCTCATCCATCTTTTGCTTGGTTAAATTCTTCATCTCTTCAATTACCAAAACTTTTGCATCATATCTCAGTGGTAGAGATATCAAAACTTTTTTTACCACAATTGATTTTTCTAACTTTTCTCCAAGACCATGAATCTGATTAACTATTTGATCAACCCGCAAAAGTTAACTTGCTATATTTTCTTCCTCTTCCATCTTCAAACTCTCAAACTATCTTTTGAAAGTCTGAAGCTTAGTTTGCTGAAACTTTCCATCACCTTTGTAAATATTCTCAAGTTTTACCTAAGTTTCATGAGTAGATTTACATTGCATAACTTTAAAAAAATTTGATTCACATAAACCACATAAAATATAATTTAAAAATTTAACATTATTTACACTTGCCTTCTTTTCTATCAGAGTAGTTACAAGTGTCTATGGCTCTTCATATTCCTCCACCACTGCTTGTCAAATGTTAAATCTAAGGGCCATCAAATAAGTCCTCATACTTATGCTCCAAAAATCATAAATTTTTCCATCAAACAAAGGTGCCTTATTTGTATAAAAACTTTCATGTGATCCAGCCATCGTGCTTTCCCCGATCTACCTTTTCATTGTAAAACTTTTTCAAAAAGGAACCTACTCTGATACCAATTGTTAAGCACAAAATATATTAAAAGAGGGGAGGTGAATCAATTTATTATATATCTTTTAGTTAATCTAATTTCTTTTCTTTAATCACTTAATCACACATTCAAGATATGCTATAAAACTAAAATAATAAAATGCACCACACAAGAGAGAGACACCATATTTTTATGTGGAAACCCAAAGTGAGAAAAACTTTGGAGAATAATCTCAAGTATATGAATGAGAACTAACTCAAATTATAAAGTTCACAAGCACCAACTTGTAGGAGCACCAACCCCTTTACCGAGTACCAACACAAAAACTATTTGTGAGCACCAACCCATAGGAGCACCAGTCCCTCTTATCTATAAAACATAACTATCTCTCAATGTTGCTTACTCAATAAATGATAAAACTCTACAATACCTCCTATTTTTCTCTCCTCTAAAAGAAATAAAAACTATGCACTCTCTTGCATATAAGAAATGGATTCTCAAGCCTTTATTTATAGATTTCTAAATGTCCTTTGGCATTCACCATTTGTGACCCTTCAATCCTCATGAAAAATGTCACCAAACTTGCATGACCCTTCATATCCTTGAATTTGAAAATTCACATGGTGACCCTTTATAAGCAAATGCATCCTTTCCTCTTTTTTCTTTATCTTGGTGACTTTTTGTATTCCTTACCATGTCTCTTCATATAAAAATGCACCATACCCTCTTTTTTCTTTACATGGTGACTCTTGAAATTCCTCAAGATGACTCTTCATGAGAAAATGCATTCCATTCCTCTTTTGTCTTTACCCCATGACTCTTTGACTTCTCCATGGGCCCTCTTTTGACTTATATGTAACCAAAAATATATTTGTTAATATTAAATAAATATTAACCAAGATGTGAATATTAAAAAAATCATTAAATGTAATGGGGCCTTTATCACCAATGCTATACCTTTTACATCACTGATAATATTTCTAGCACCATAGTGGGAGCCCTAATTTTAAACTAATTTGGCATGTGGATTAAGCTTGCAAGTCAGATTGAAGGTGAATTTGAGATCAAAATTTCAAAAATATCATTGTCTAGTAAAGAAAATATACCACACAATTTGCTGATAGTAATCTCTACATCAAAATAGAAGGTGAATATTAATTTATTGTTGTGGTATATGTTGATGACATCATTTTAGGAGGAAACATTGAAAAGATGACAAAAAAAAAATTCTAATAATATGCAAAAAAATTGAGATGTCTATGCTTGGAGAATTGTCATTTTTCTTAGGGTAGCAAATATTAAAATTAGATAAAGGAAATTTTATATCTCAAATTAAATATGCCAAAAAAATGTTGAAGAAATTTGGTTTTGAGGATTGTGCACCAGTTGGCACACCAATGAGTACAAGAAATAAGGTGATTAAGGATGAATATTCACCTATTGTAGATCAATATTTGTATATACATATGATTGGTAGTCTTTTATATTTGATAGTATTGAGGCTACACATCATGCATGCAGTTGGTATGGTTTCAAGATATTAGTTAGCTCCAAAAGATAGTCATGTTCGGTTGGTGAAGAGAATATTTAGATATATCAAGGGGACATTGGATTATGGATTGTGGTATCCCATAGGTAGATATTTTACTTTGGTTGCTTATACATATTTAGATTGGGTAGGTTGCTTGGATTATAGAAAGAGTACAAGTGGAGGAGCTTTCTTTCTTAGTGATAGCTTAGTATCATGGCTAAATAAAAAGCAAAACTTAGTATCACTTTCTACAGTTGAAGCAGAATATATTACAATGGTATTATGTTGTACTCAAGTGCTTTGGATGAAGCAAACTTTGAAAGATATCAAGGTAAAATATGATGAACTTATTTATATTTTTTGTGACAACATAAGCGTTATTAATATTTTTAATAATCCAGTGATGCATTCAATAACAAAACATATTCCCATCAGATATCACTTCTTGAGAGAGCAGTTTGCAAATTAACATATTAAGATGGAATATATCAATACTACAGAGTAGATTGTAGATATTTTCACAAATGCACTATCAAAAAACTTATTTAAGTATCTGTGAGAGAAGCTGGGAGTAATTCTTTTTACTTTCTACCATTAAGGATCAACATCAGTTGAGGGGGAGCTAAGTGTTAGCTCAAAGATAGGCCCTTTGTCATTGATGTCAAAGGGGGAGAAAAACAAAATTAGGTATAGGTATAGGTACAAGTGTAAAATCAAGTGTATAAATAGGTACATAGAATAGGTACAGGTTTCTATAGTAAGGAGTTATTATATATTTTTTAGATGGTAGTATGTGTAGGTTGACATGTGCAATATAGATTTTAAGATGTGGTAGTTTTAGTTTGAAATTGCCATCAATGACAAAGGGGAGATTATTAAAAATATTGTCATTGATGTCAAAGGTCTAGCATTGGTGATAAAGGCCTCATTGCATTTAATAGTATTTTTAATATTCATATCTTGGCTAATATATGTTAATATTTATTTAATATTAATAAATATATTTTTGGTTGCATATAAGTCAAAAGAGGGCCCATGGAGAAGTCAAAGAGTCATGGGGTAAAGACAAAAAAGGAATGGGACACATTTTCTCATGAAGAGTCATCTTGAGGAATTATAAGAGTCACCATGTGAAGACAAAAGAGGGTATGGCAAATTTTTTCATGAAGGGACACTTTGAGGAATACAAAAAGTCACCCAGATAAAGACAAAAGAGGAAAGGATGCATTTGATTATGAAGGGTCACCATGTGACTTTTTAATACAAAGATATGAAGGGTCACCATTTTTCACGAGGATTGAAGGGTCACAAAGGGTGAATGATAAACGTTATTTTGAAAGCTATAAATAAAGGCTTGAGAAGGCATTTGTTCTATGCAAGAGAGTGCATGGTTTGTATTTTTTTAGAGGAGATAAAATCAGTTGAGATTGTAGAGTTCTATCATTTGTTGAGTAAGCAACATTAAGAGATAGTTGTATTTTATACATAAGAGGGGTTGGTGCTCCTATGGGTTGGTGCTCACAAACCTTTGCAAGGGGTTGGGTGCTCACAAATAGTTGTTGTGTTGGTGTTAGGCAAAGGGTTTGGTGCTCCAACAAGTTGGTGCTTGTGAACTTTGTAATTTGAATTGGTGCTCATTCATATACTTGAGATTATTCTCTATGGTTTTTCTCACTTTGGATTTCCACGTAAAAATATGGTATCTCTCTCTCTCTCTTGTGTGGTGCATGTTATTGTTTCAATTTTATGGCATATCTTGAATGTGTGATTAAGTGATTAAAAAAAATGGATTAATTAAAAGATATATAATATATTGATTCACCCCCCCCCCTCTTAGTATATTTCATGCTTAATATATGGTTGCCAAATGTTAGATAATAAATTTGAGTAATTGATTTAGATATGCAAATTACATCCAAAATACTCAAATCTACAATCTACCATTAAAATTAAGAACCATTAGATCAAAATTCTATAAAATAAACATTTAAAACAACATTATAATCTAAAGATAAATGTTCCCAATCAATATCCAAACAAAAATATTAAGGATTATAGATGGAGATTGGTCATAAGTAGACTCAAGATTTTAGCATGATGTTAGCTTGATCAAAAGGCCTTTGATTTGTTGATAGAATGATAGTGAGGATGAATTATCTTGATCATAGGATTGGCATGGATTATATTGGGAGTAATAGTTGGTTCAATGGAGTAATGAATGTGTTTAAATAGGCAAGGGAGGGAGGTTTTTGAATGCATTAAAAATTCATTGGAAACTTCTAAAGGAGAAGAATCTAGCAGGGAAGAAGGGAATTCTAAGGAATTAAAAATTCCTTAAAATTCTCTAGAAAGAGAACTCTCTAGAGAAGGATAAGGGTGGTGGAGAGTTATATATTCCATTAGGGAATATAGATAGGGATTAGGCTTGTTGTAAATCCTAGGAGTAGGTAGGTAGGTGAGTCATTGGGAATTTTAAATTCTCAAATAATAAACAAGTGGGATTAGTTAGTAAATAATGGGGATTAAGTGGATTAATTGGTTTTGCATGTGGGAATAAGGTTATTATGATTAAGAATAATTAAAAGGGATGGGATTTAATTATTAAATTAAGATTATGTTTTCAATATTAATTAGCATAAATAACAAGATAAGTGGAATAGTTAGGGTGAGCAGATTTAGGTGCATGCATATTTAATAAAAATTTACTTTCTCCCTTACATAAGTATATTATTTTTAATAAGTTAAAATATTTTTATTACGTGTGTCATTTTTTTCAATATAGAGAAATGAAATTTAATTAAACAAGCTTAAGTGTGTAGCAAACACATTGACTACATCCACTACCAAGTTTCATATCAAACTAAGATATAAGGTAAAATTGATTGAAGATAAAAAGGAATTAAAAACAATAGTTAATAGAGTTTCATAGCAAATTAATTGAATTATTTTATCCAATGCACCTAAGATATAATTTATATGATTACCCGAGTCTCCAACTTCACTCCTTTTGAAGCTATTGGAGTGTCATCTCATATCTCTCTATCCTCCTATGGTGGTTGATATAATTTGGCCTCTACCAAAAAGATATGATACAAATGATTTAACTACCACCAATGTGTTGTGCATTCTACAAATAAATATTTTAAATTTAAGCACAATATACAAGACCTTATTGATATCAACCAATTCACTTTTGAAGATCATTCAAAGGATTCAAGATCAAAACCTAATGATCATCAAAATTAAAATATATTAAACAATCCATTACAAGACCATTATAAGGAAACACTAGAAGTGCAAATGGCATATACGCACATCCTCTTCCACCACATTCTTGTAACCCATTAGATGGTATTATTGGTATACTTACACATGAGATACTTCATATGATTCATAAGCCTTCAATTTCATTTGATGATAACAAGATTATGGATGATGACTCAGATCATCATTCCTTATTTATCAAAACATG
>JARHVA010006124.1:962500-1002261 GCA_037957365.1 Torreya grandis | reverse complement strand
GTTATTGATAGTTCTGAGTGTCATCAATAAGATTCTAGGATTTGTTTGCTCACTGAATAGTACCACTCCACCCAGATAATAGATCAATGTTATTTATTGTCCCTAAAGTAGTGCTTGTGTCCTCTTTCTAGGACTATTCCTATTTTATGGGATCACCTACACCTATGTTTTTAGGTCTTGTTCTTGCATGCACAAAATATTGAACTCCATGTTGTGCCTATAAAACCTAATTTTTTGTGTAAACCCTAATCCTCTTTTCAATTCTAGCATGATATAAAAATGTGTGTTCATTAGTAGGATATGATGGGAATCCTCAACACCCCATTGTGAAATGATTTTCCTACATACCAATACTCTGAAGTGGGATCAAGCTGGATGTAGTTATCCTACCTAGTTTCTTGATGCAAGTGCAAGTGAATGCTAGCATATAAGGGGACTTCAATGCCTTAAATGTGCTTGAGCTTTGAAATCTATATTTAGGGATATTTTAGATGATAATATGCATAAGTAGGGTATATTAAGGATCAAAAAATTTAATTTTTTATCAACTTGTGTTTTATTTGAATAGGCTTTTGCATTTATTTTCCATGTAGTGAATAAAGGTCAAATAGACATTGTATTTATAGAGATTTTTATCTTGTCTGAATGTGTTTAGGCTAACCTTAAGATGGGTACACATTTGAAAAATTATCCATTTGGGAGATTTAGGGCTAATGATAGTAGTACATATTTAGGGACACTAGTGTCATATGGTTTCAATACAATAAATGTGGAATTAATGTCTACCTAGTAGACTGCTAGGCAAACTACGTTGGAAAATAATAAAAATATCTTGGGACTATTTTTTTTTTTTAATTGTAAATGTCTTTAGTCTATAAAATGACTTAGAAATCATGGTAAATGCTTTAGGATAGGTTTATAGATAAGCTATGGATAGGCTAACTCAAGCAACACTCTTAGCAACCAATTACCACTTTTAGGTGATTACAATTACACCTCTCCCCTTTATTCTAGAAATGTAACAAAGTGAAATTATTAGTATAAAGGAAAAATAAGATTAATTAGACTTACCTTGGAAGTGTATCACATGTAACTGAGTTTGAGTATGTGAATTTGGATTTACATATGTGAAACATGATCTAAAGTAATATCCTACAATGAGACATGCATAAATTAGTCCTTACTTATGAGATGATCAAAATAAAAATAATATGTTAAAAATAAATTAATTGAGTAAAGTTGAGTAAAGAGAGAGGAAATGAATGAATACACCTCATTGGGTATGTGAAATAATGCATGAACTTGGTGACAACCTATGTGTATGTGTGTACATAATGATCACATTTTTGAAAAGATTGGATTGAAATGATGGGTTTCCCAATCCTCACATGGGTGGCTCAAGAACTCAATCCAATTTTTAACTCAATCATTTTCCACCCTTGCTCAATGGATCTTGATTTGTGAATACTTTGGATAATACTATAAGTGTTTCTAACCCTCTCATGTGGATGGCTAAATAACTCAAGTAGGACATGAATCCATCATTTCCCCACCCATGTGAAGTATGTGTATCTATAAATGAACTATGAAGAGTGTTGAAAGTATCTAAATGAGTATATATAACTATGTGTTCTAGCTCTACAATAAATTGGGTATATTAAGTAGCTCTAGGTCACTTGTAATGCCAAACATTGCATATTGAATAAGGCATGAATCTTGTGAAAACATAGAATGTGATAGAAAATGTATATATCATAGAGAAAGACATAAATTTTGTTATTCTATCTAATCAAATTATGTTTATTTGAGTATATATAAATTGTGTCATGCACATGCCCCCAATTTGGTATCTGAGTATGTTGAATTTGACCGAAGTATGTAATAACTGAATCTATGTGGACTAAACTAAATGTGGGAGTGATCATGCCATGCATGCGACCCTTGAATCTAAGAAATTGATATGAATATGAGCTATAATTAATGAATCTAATAAAAAAACCTAAACCTAATGATCAAACTTATGATTATATCTATGTAAATATATATTTTACCTGGTGTACTAATTTGGCTAATCTAGATTATCCTAGAGCTGGGGATACTAGACAATAGCACCCTATAGTAGACAATAGTGCCCTATGGTTTTAGTGTCCATATTTGGGCACTAATGTCTACCTGGTCTAAAATCTAGTTGATCTAAACTATTTTTTGACTCTCTATTTTTTCCTATGTATAATTTTTGAAATTGAGCCTATGTGCTAAAATTTATCTATGAATAACAAAGTAGGAGTTTTAATCTCTGTGAAAAACCATTGTGAATGCACCCTTTTTTGAGGTTAGTTTTGAAACCTTTGTAATAACTATCTTCAAAATAATCAGCTCTATAAAAATGTGTTAATCATAGCATGTGCATGATATTCCAACATAATCTACAACATAACATTGTAATGTAAATGAATCTTAGCATAAGTAGGTAACGTAAGAAGCATGTTATAATCTAGAATTTCACAAGGGTTTTAAGATAGATGTAATCAATGTGTATATTATTAAATATGAATTATTACCTATGGGTATGGGGCATGATGTCCATCATGACTCCCAAGTAGTAAGGGTAGATGCATGAGGTCCATCATGACATCAAAAACTAGTGTGTGTAATAATAAAATATAAGTTTCATGGTGTAGAAGCATACATAAAAGCACATGAGGCAAAAAAAGGTAGTCTATGGGGTAAAAATACAATGGACATGGGCACATGTCATTAAATCTAAGAATTAGGACATAAAAGGACATGTATAAATGTCTACATATGCAATCAACAAGTAGTTTGGCTTAGAACCACATAGAAGGACATGTTCAAATGTCCACAATATTAAAGTAGGAAAGAAAACATAAGGAACATGGGCACATATACAAGCATACAAATAAATTATTGGCATATATCCATAAAATAATGGCATATTCAAATGCTCTCAAAGATGGAAGAAGCATAGGAACACAATCAAGTCTAATCTAGGAAAAACTAAAAATGAGGGCATGTATAACTATTTAGTATAAATATATGTAGATTCTAAGATGCATATATAATAAGTCTAACTAGTGATAGTCAATAAAAAAATCTGAGTAATGAGTAGCAATTATCAATATTAATATAAATCAGTGCATAAACTAGAACGTATAGTATGTAAAGATAGAAATTGGTAGTAGTAATTATGTATGAGATGGATCCAATTAGGTATATATATCAAATGTATAAACCTAGATCAGTGTATGTGCCCCCATTGTGTAGATGACAATAAGTTTGGATCAGTGTAGTGGACTAGAGTCTTGTATGTAATCTACAAGCACTCAACAAAAATAAGTGAAGCATATAATTGATAATAAAATATACTATATTAGGATAGCTAGAAATATGTATTATCTAAAAAGTAGTAGAAATGTAAACATATCAATGCATGAAATGTGTCAATTTTGTGTTTTTTGAGTAATATTTGATTTTTTTTGTATTTTGACATGTTACATTGTTTTTGTGTGTTCTAGATATAAGCTATGTACAATCAAAATAAAAATAAACTATGTAAAAGGAACAAGAGAGAAGGAAGTATATAAAAGAGTAAGAACCATACTAACTAATGAGTTTCATTTGAGACTCACTATCGCCATGACCTATATTGAAAATAGGAACAGTAATATCTTGTGTAGTGTTATTGATATGCTCTAGTTTAATTTTATTGTAGTGGTAATCTAAGTATTGTTCCTCATTAGAATCATAATATTGTTCAACATCAGAAGCATGATAACTTGGGATGCTAAAGGGAATTAACTCATAATATGAAGTTGACCTTTTTGAATTGTGATTTAGAATATAGATTGTGATTTTTCCCTTTGAAATTGTTCTTGTTGTAGACATATGGTGTTATGGAGACTCTTTTGATAAAAAAAATGTTTTGAGAATACTTGTTGGATGATCATGATTTTGACTATGCAACTTAGGATTTTTATCTTCATATAACATGTATTATGTATCTAGATGTGTTTCCTTGAAAAATTATATATATGATTAGTGTTCCTTAGGATTTCACTAAATCTCAAACCCTATTTACAAATATTATCAATTGTTATAATAGGATAAATGATGTTTGGGAGTATTTACCCCAAACCTTGACCATGATAATAAAACTATTGTAGATATTTATGCCTAAAATAGAACCATATTAAATGTTGAGGCTTATTTTGTAGAGGTAGATTTGCATATGTTACTTGATTTTCCTATGCATGTCGTATTGTTTCTTTCTACTATTATGATTTTCAAACCTTTTGTTTTTTTGAGTTATGCTTTTCATAACCATTTTTGTACTATTTTTGAATTTGACCCTTTTTTAAATTGGTAAATGTGAAATTATATGTTTTTTTATTATGTATCATTTATTGAGTCATATGTATCCATTATCTATTGTATTTTCCTTTTCAATGTTAAACATGAATCGGTGTGGTGCCATTGCATTCTATGATAACACAAAAATGTTTGTATCTCATCATTGGGTATAGAGGAGGTAGGTCGATCAACTTAGATTTATATAATTTCCCTTAATATCTCACTTTAAATCTTATTTGACCTTTGAATGCTTTTTGAATTGATAGTTGTAGATGTAATTAATTGTGATTTCTGATTTGTGTATGTAACATTGTTTGGCACAAATTGAATAGGTAAAGATGCATATATATGAATTACACTATTGTGCCCTAGAGGCCTTCGTATTGTAAATTATTTTTAAAATTTTGTAATATTTTCATGTAGTGGTTGATTTTGATTTTGTAAACCTATAATTATCTTAATCATACTAATAATTTGATCACATAGATTTTCATAAGCACAAACCCTATCTATTTACGTTTGAACATGTAGGCACACACCATGAAGAGAAGAGATGTGAATAGGCTGAGTAAGGGGATTAGTGACAGTGTTTTAATATAATTCATCTTATGGATTAATTGTATCATGGACCTGGTTAGATGGAAAGTATATATCACTCTCATGGAGATGAGGAGGAGAAGGAAATTCTTTCATATGCATAAGATACGACATTGAAGATTGAAACATAGTTGATATCTTATGTGGTAAATATTCTATGTATATGTGTTTTCTTGTTAATATAATTCCACATAGAAGAAATATAACATGCTAATAGATATGACATATATTACAATTGATATAAATCATCATCTATACATGTGTTTATGTCTTTAATGAGTTCATCCTAAATTAAAGTGAACAAGAATTAAATGAAAGTATAAAAATTTCCAACAAAAAAGTGATTAATTTGTTATGTCATTACAATCATGATGATATGAATTAGAAGAAATATGAATCTGAAATCCAAGTGTATATATAAAAAGATACAAATCCTAAGTGTGTCTAGGATTAGGATTTTTCGAATTTAGGGATTCTTTGTAATAATTTAAATTATATTTAAATAAATTTAAACATTAATATGAAATTGATTTAATTATCTACATTTTCTAAAAAAATAGGAAATCATAATTACTCCAACCTTGATTTGTTTCACAAAAATTTGGATTAATGCAAACTAGTTTGAAGCAATATTTAAAGTAAGCTGGGTTCACCAAATGATTTAACCTTTTAGGGTTTTACATATGTAATTCATATGTTTATATTAAATGGTTGAGATGTCTAAAGCATTAAATAATATGTAATAATTATTTACTTATTTGTTATAGATTTTGACCTTCTTTGACTTTATAAAACTAGTAATAAATAGGCCAAAATATACACTTATTTGTAGAGTGACTCTCTTCAATGATCTAAGTTCTAAAGACTAATTTTTGGAAAATTATGAGTGTCATCAACAAGATATTGGGATATGTTTACTCACTATATAGTCTGATCCACCTAGCTAGTAGTGTCATATTAAATGGTTGAGATGTCTAAAGCATTAAATAATATGTAATAATTATTTACTTATTTGTTATAGATTTTAACCTTCTTTGACTTTATAAAACTAGTAATAAATAGGCCAAAATATATACCTTATTTGGAGAGTGACTCTCTTCAATGATCTAGGTTTTAAAGACTACTTTTTGGAAAATTATGAGTGTCATCAACAAGATCTTGGGATATGTTTACTCACTATATAGTAATGCTCCACCTAGCTAGTAGTGTCATATTGGTGTAGTATCCTCAAAGTGGATCTATTGTACTATTTTTAGGATTGTTCCTATTTTTAGGAGCACATGTACCTATGTTTTTAGTTCATGTTCCTACATGCATGAAATATGGAACTCTATGTTGTGCCTGGAAAACTTTATTTAGTGTGTAAACCCTGATCCTCTTTACAAGTATGGTATGTGTTGAAAATGTGCGTTCATTAGTAGGCTAGGTTGGGCATCCTCAATACCATGTTGTGAATTAGATTACCTACATAAAAATACATTAAAGAGGGATCAAAAGTGATTTAGTTCTCCTACATAATGTTTGATGTAAGTACAAGTGAATTTTAGAATGAGAGTGGACTTGGATGCCTTTAATGTGTTTGAGATTTGAAATATTTTAAATCTAGGTTTAGGGGGGTTGTTGATGGTAGTATGTAGAATTAGGGTATAATAGGGATCAAATACCATAATTTTTATCAAATTTTCTTTTATTTGAATAGTATTTTTCAACTATTTTCCATATGGTGAATAAAGGTCAAATAAACTTGTATTTATAGATATTTGTATTTTTGTGGATAATAAAATGTGCTTAATCCAACCCTAAGAGGGTCACACATTTGAAAAAGTATTTGTTCAAGAGAGTTAGGGATAAGTAAAATAGTGCTTAGTTATGGACACTAGTGCCATGTGGTTGTAGTCTCCCATTTGTGGCACTAATGTCCACTTGGTAGAATGCTAGGCAAACTAGGTTGTGATCTGAGAAACTTATCCTAAGACTATGTTTTGGATTATTCTAATAGTTTGTGGTTTACACAATGACTAAAAAAGTGTGGCAAAGGCTATAAGATAGGTCCAAGGCTAAGCTAGGGATATGGTAACTCAAGTAACACTCTTATAATCCAACTACCACTTTTAGGTGATTACAATTGTATAAGATTAAAAATAAATGAAAGGTTTAAAATTCTTTCAGATGAAAATATTGTATTTATCACTTGGATTTTTATAATCTAGGCATATGGTTATGCTTGTATTTAGGAATTTTGAATGTTATTAATTGATATAAACATGAAATCTTGAGAATGGCCAATAATAGTAGTGTTATGGGAAAACATATTGATTTGTCTATATTAAATGGGTGTTTTGACCTTACACTAATTTGAATAAGTAAATATATTTCTTGGTTTAATGAGTGGTTATATGTTGTAAATATGTAGTTATTATAATTTGAAATTAGTTTATGATATTTTAACATACATGACTCATTTGATAAAAGGTGATATGTATATAAGGTTTTTGTCATGAAAATTTACATATCTATCATATGGTATCATATGACATATTTAGATTCATTATTATATCGTGTGTGTGGAATTAATTTAAATCAATGAGAGGCCTAGTTTTTATAATAATTTTTTTGGCCAAAGTAATGTTATAGTTGAGACATTGTTATTCCCCTATACTTTCTAATTTACATGTTTATACATGATGTCATATTATATAGAGGATTATTTTCCATTATTTATGTGATTATTGCATGTATTATCTATTTTAAAACATAAGACTTCTAGTTAAATTATTGATATTTGCACTAATTTTATATATCCATCAATAAATGGAAGGGCCACTCTAGTGGAGAGGTGTGTAGAAGACTAATGGTTAGTGGTTGGAGAGAAAACACTTATATGATACTCTCCCTCAAATTGATAATGTAATAAATTTTACATTGTTATTTATGATTATACAATACAAAAGTAGATGCATATCTTGTGTATATACTTATAAATGATGCAAACAATAGAAATTATATATTAGTTTCAATGTACCTATGTACCCTTCACTATGCCATGTGTTATATGTGTAATCCTATATTATATATTATTCTATAATATTTGAAAATTAAATCGATTGCATCTTAACCAATGGTTTAGTTATATATTTTTAAATTACTTTCATAGATGCATTTATAATTTAAACAATGAAACATAATGATAGTTATTAATAAGGAATATGAGCTAATTATGTTTTTTTTTTTTAAATGTGACTTATTATGTAACCTAGTGGGGTAATAACAATGTGGTATTAGAGAAAATGTTTAAATACTCATACCTAATGAGTCAACTAACACTAAGATATTTCTCCTATTTTTAGTGAGTAAAATGGTGAGAGGTAGATCGAATGTTGACATGACCTCTAATGTGAACCCTTGAATTGATCCTAATCATACAGTAACTAAACAAGATAAAAACTTGATCAAATACTTATTTTCATGAATGTAAATATAGATATATTAACATCCCTATAGTGAAAATTTCATGGACTAGAGGAGGGAAATGCAAAATAAGTTCTAGAAGTATAACCAACTAGTTAGGAAGAACCTCAGGATTAGAGGCATGATGAGGGATAATAATTAGTAAGATCTCAAGTATCTTGTATTAGATATGAATCAAGTTAATCCACCCAAATATGATGGAACAATGTTGCGGGATGGATATAAAACCTAGCTTACAGAGATGAAAAACTATTTTGAAGTAATAAAAGCCATTTGGGGAGCCTACCAACTAGCTAGAGAAGTAAAAAATTGGTGGGACAATAAAAAGTTAGAGATGGGACTTGAGTCTACCACCACTACTTGGGATTAGTTTGTAACATTTTTTAAAGCTCATTGACTACCCTACTTTTAATTTAATTAGAAACTGATAGATTTCTTATAATCAATAAATGAGTACTAAGATTAATTCACAAATATTTTAAAGTATGTTTTGAAGTATCAAAGGGATGAATTTTTTTATACTATGAAGTTCATCATGGGATTAAAACCCTAAATTGGATGTGAATTGGGTGTCATTATTCCATCCACCATGGAACAGGTATTTGAGAAAGTGGTTAAGCAAGAGAAAAAGTGGAAATCACTTGTTAACGTCAGGAAATAATTGAAAAATAATTTTAAAAGATCAAATAAAACCTTAAAGAAAAATAACTAGAAATATAATAGGAATTATAAGAATAGATTCAATAGTTAAAATGCAATTTTCAATAACACATCATTTAATAGGAAACATGGAAGTGTTTTCAAAGGATTCATGAAAGGTAATCATTTTAAGAAGAAGGAGCCACATTGAGTATTATTTACATGTGGAGAAGATCATTATGCTGAGGACTATCCTTCATGAAGGACATATGGTATAAATAAGAATGAATTCACTTGTATATTAAAATAGATAACCTTCTAGTAGTGAATTCATGAAATAGATGATAATCATCAAGCTAAATTTCAATCTTATTCCATTGAAGTATCATGTACTTTATTTGGGAATCCTATTTTGATTTTTATAGATACATGAGCCACTGAATGTTTTATCTCTCCTCTAATGTTAAGTAAATTATATATAGAAAAGTTGGTTTTATGTTAAATGCTTAGTCATTTCAATATGGGAATGAATTCAGGGTTAATTTTGATAGGTGTCTTGTTGAAGCTAAGGTAAATTTATCAAAATACATTATGATAGTTGATATTTATGCAACACCACTAGGATCATATGATGTGATCTCAAGAGTGAATTATATCTCTAAGCACAAGGCTAAGGTTGATTATTTCCTTAAAAGGGTAGAATGCTAAGATGGTTTTGGAAACAAAACCCAAATTTAAGGGGAAAAGAGAGAGTTAAAACTAAGGAAAATTTTAGAATTCAATTGAAAAATGATTAGTGAAAGGAATGCCAAGTGTTCTTATTCAAATTCAATGAAATTGAAGAAACTAAAAAACCCTCTATGGAAGACTACCCCTTTTGCAATAATTTTAGGATGTTTTTCCATAAGAATTACTATGTCCACCTCTAAAAATGGAATTTGAATTAACTATTGATATAATTCTATGATCAAAACCTCAATCTAAGGCTCCCTATAAATGATAAAAATTAAATTGGTCAAGTTAAAAACCTAAATTTAGAGATGTTGGAAATTTTTTTGATTCATCCAAGTATTTGACTATGGGGTGCACCTATATTTTTTTGTTAATAATAATGATGGAACCCTTCACTTATAGATAAATTATAGTATGTTAAACAAATAAAAATAAATAATATGTATATTTTATCATGTATTGATGATTTTTATTATCATATGCGTGGTGAAATATTATTTTACAAGATTCATCTTGGAGCTAGGTACCATCAATTGAGAATTAGGGAGGAAGACATTCTATATATAGCCTTTAAGGCTAGGTATGGGAAACATGAATTTATAGTGTTTCCTTTCAAGATAATGTATGCACATGCAACATTCATGAATCTCATAAATAGTGTTTTAAGGGATTACTTTGAATAGTTTGTGCTAGTATTTATTTATGACATCCTCATTTACCAAAAAAGTGAACAAGAGCATATTGAGTATTTGTGTTTCATTTTGAAATTGTTGTGAAAGAATAAGCTATATAGTAAATTATATAAGTTTTCCTTATTTTAAAGAAGAGTACAATACTTAGGACATATTATTTCTACAGAATGGATTTCTATGGATCTATCCAATATTAGAGCCATTATGGAATGGCCAAAACCTAAAAATGTGTATAAGTTGTGTAGATTTATGGGTTTAATAGGAGACTATAAGAATTTTGTGCCAAATTTATCTAAGATCATAAATCTGATCACCTCCCTTTAATTAAAATAGTAATGTTTTATTTATTCTTATAAGTGTGGATAATACTTTTAGATTATAAATAATATGTTTACTTCAACACTAGTGTTACAAATTCCATATCTAAATGGTCATTTTATAGTGATACATGATGCTTCAAGAGATGGTGTATGAGTTATTTTATAGGATGATTCAATTCTAGGTTATGATTCAAGGAATTTGAATCCATATGAGGTGAATTATGCCCCATGCAACTTAGAGTTAGCTACCATAATTCATGTTTTATAAGTATGGAGGCATTATTTGTTTATAAAAATTTTTGAGCTTAAAAAAATAAATTAGGAATCGATCACATATTTAACAAACATAACCCTAATGATCATAAAAGATGATGGTTAGAATTCTTATCAAACTATGATTTTGACATTAGATACATTAAGGTAAAATAAAATATAGTTATAAAGGCCCTTAGTTATAGAAGTTATATTGCATATTTAACTACTATAAAAAGTACATTCCATGATTAGGTAGTAATATTATCACTAGGAGATGAATTCTACTATCATTTAAATAGAAATTTAGTAAAAAAGTCTTAAGATATTAGATACAAAGGATTTCAATTTTAAAATGATGGAATTTTGAGATATAATGAAATAATCTATGTACTTGATAGGGAAAATTTGAGAGGTATTGTGCTGAAATATTTTCACAATGTTCTATATTCAGGACATCCTAGTATGACTAAGCTCTTAACAAAACTAAGACCATTGTATTTGTGGAAACAAATGAATAAATATGACAAAAAAATTGTGTCTAGATGCTTATAATTATAGTGATTCAAGGTTGAATAAGTGTATCATGTTGGGTTGTTATACTCACATTACATACCAAAATGGAAGTGGCAAGTCATTAGTATGAACATTGTCCAAGGTTTGCCTATGTCAAGAAACCATCATGATATGATATTGGTGGTTATTGATAAACTCACCAAAATAACACTCTTTACTCTAGTTAATTTGATAGATGACACAAAAATGCTTTCCAAAAGGTTTTTAAAGGAAGTGTATAGATTACATGGGTTTCCAAAAATATCATTTAGATAGAGACCCTATGATGAAATCAAGGTTTTTTCAAACTTTTAGTGTAGTATTAGGTACACATCTAAACTTTAGTATAACTTACCATCCAAAAATAGATGGGTAAACTAAAATATTGAATTATATATTGGAGGATATTTTAATAATTTATTGTATGGACAATCAATATAAATGGAAATAATACCTATCATTGTTATAATTTACTTATAATAATTCATTTCAATCAGCATTAAAGTTAGCACCTTTTTAAGTGTTAAATGGTAGAAGGTGTAGAAAACCAATCAACTAGGATAAATTAGAGGATAGAGTTGTCTTTGGACCCAATTTGGTCATTGAAATGGAATGAAAGATGAAGAAATTAAGGTAAATATTAGTTGAAGCAAATGAAAAGTATAAAATCCATATTAATCAAAAAATAATGAAAATGTAATTCTCACTTGGAGATAATGTTTTTATATGATTCAAAACCCAAAATAGGGCCACTAACTCTGATAAATCAACAACATTATCACCAATATGTGTAGGACCCTTTGAAGTTATATAAGTGATAAATCTTGCAGTTTATAGACTTGTTTTTCCACTAGCTTTAACACAGATACATAATATTTTTTATGTGTCTTATATTAATAAATATATATTTGAATATTTACATGTATTTTAATGGAATGCATTAAAATATATAAATCCAAACATGGTAATAATATATCCAATTAGAAAAATTGATACATGGATTATTATCTTCTATAACAAGTAAGTATCGTAATGCAAAGTCTAGTGTGGCAAATATTATGAAAAAAATTCCACATGGGAGGATTATGAGGAATACTATAGGATATTTTCTCATCTATTTGAATAAATTTATATTTAAAATTATTATTTATTTTTATAAATTATGTTTGAAAAAAAATTATTTCAAGCAATGACCTATTTTATATGCGAAGGATGATACATCATGTTTTAATCTTTGAAGACTGCATTAGTATTAGGAAATGAATTAATTTAAAGATTAATATTTTTCTAATTATAATGATATATCTAGACATCTATTATTTTTGGTTTGATAGATTTTCTATTTTATTTCATGTTATATTACAATTAGAAGACATTTTTACCTATATTTGGATATATTATATTTCAATGTATTGGAATCTTATGTGGATATGAATTTATTTATAGATTTTATTTTTCTTAAAATAACTCATTTGATGTATATAAATTTGAGTATTTTATTATTTAGTTACAATTTTAGACTAAATACTATTTTTTTTACCGAGGTGCATGCAGGACTATCCCACCCTCACAGAGTGGAAAAGACTGATAGCATCATATGGGAGCAAGATGTAGATATGGGCATTGGGGATAAAAAGAGTGAAACCAAACCTACACACACACACTTTTACCTGATGAGATGAATTAGTATTGATGGATGTGATATATGTTTTCTTTTATTATTTTTTACTGTGGTTAATATTTCTTTATTTGCACTAATAATGGGTCAAATACTTTCTTTATTGTAGAATAACTAGTTTGGAAATGGATGTTCTTATTAATACTATATATTAACTTTGCTAATGGGAAATTGTCTATAAGAACCTTTATGAAACCATTATGAAAACTAAATTATGGATTTTTTGTGTTATGATTTTAGATGGAATTATTTTTATGCACTATAAATATCTAAAGTACATTATGTTTATTTAAACTATTTCTTTGTATTTAATTATGTAAGGTTTATTAGACTTAATTTGTCCCCCCTTTTTGTCACCCAGTGGATATAGGGAAATGGTCACCCAAACATTTATCATTAGGCAAAGTTATAAAACTTAGTTAAAATAATTTTTTATGTTTGGTTTGGAAGGTTTAAGTAATATATTAGTTGTATTGTGGAAAAAATCATTTCCATGCCCTATTCAAACCAAAAAAGGTTAGGTCATTTTAATATTTTTGGGGATAAAATTAGGTTTTTCTATCATTACAATGTTGACCTCACCATTTGGGGGAAAACTAAGTTTTAGGGTTTGGAATGTTTTTATGATGAAAAAATAGTGATAATAGAAATTTGAGCTAATGATAGAATGGATGGGCATGCATTCATGAATTTAAATCTTATGAAGGAAAACTTAGAGTTTTAAGATAAATTCAAGGGCATGCACAACATGGAAAATAAATTATAATATAATAAGTGTATACAAAGGAAAGTGAATATGATTAACAAATCAATCATATCTAGGATAAGATAAATCACATTAGCCCTTTCACTTGTTGATACATTTATATAATCTAGGTTATGACTAATATGGATTTTTTAGACCAAACCAATGGGTCACTTACCACAACAATATAATTATAGAGGTTTCCAAATCCTCTAGTCAGGAAATACCATGCGATAACACTAGCTAGGTACTATGTTTTCTAATTCACAAGTAAATTATAAGGTAAATCAAAATCTAACCTAGTTATCACCAAATTATGTGGCACAAAATGGGGGTAATAAACATAAAAGTAAACATACATATAAGAATTCTAATTAAGTTAATATATATAGCCCTAATTCATGGATAGAGAAATACATTCAAAATAAATTACTTATACTACTTATAACTACTAAAATAGAGGAGTAAGAGTTAGAGATACTTACCTTGAAGATGAACCTATCGAGACTCAATATCTCCCTTGGTCGATAGTGTTCTATAATATGCTATTTTGGTTTGTAAGGATCACTAAGATAGGCCAGCTCTAAGATATATGACTACTCTTGAGAATCCAAGACTTTTCCACAAGATAAGATTGTTATTTCCAATTTTAAACTCTAAGTAATGAATCCTTAACTATAATGGTAGAAGAGAAGATTTTAAAGAAGTGAAAATGACTAATTAAACCTATATCTCTATAAAATGGTGAAAAGGATGTGTTTATATAACTAGATCTAACCCTAAAATATTCCAAATTTTTATCTGATACATTCAACCCAATTGAACATGTTATTTTAATTAATACATTAGTTAGGTCTTGGTTTGGGTCAGTTGTGGCTGACCTGATTATCTAACATGCTTATATATTTTAAATACAAGGTTGGCCTAGGCTGATTTTCTTTGGTAAAATTCAAAAAGAGGTTTTGTCTTAAGTAGGGGTTGTTTGAGGCAGTGAGTTACTTGTAAGAGTGAGTAAGGGATGTTTTAAAACTTATATAAATGTTAAAAATAGGTTTGTGATTATTTTAAGTGGTTTTATAAGGAATAATAATCTTTAAAATAACCAGTGGTCTATCCACTCCTTTCCTAGTGCAAAATTGAAGGCATGAACTTAAAAAGATTGAGACTTGATGGGTTCCTATAAGAGAGAAATCATCATTAATTAATAAAGATTAAAAATATTGTGTGAATAAATATGCCCCACTCAAATATCATCACATGTCCTATAGTTGTAACATGGTATGGTGATTTGGGAAAGTAACATAGAAACATACAACACTGGCATAAGTAAATTATAGTATTTTATATCATAAAATAATAGAAAGTAAATGGATGAAAATAAAATGATAGAAATAAAAGTAATTTATGCATACATTGACTTACCTTTATTAGTGAATGGTTGTCTATTGAATTTTTAGTTTTGGTTAAAGAGTGAACAAAGAGTAATTTGGACAAACACAAAGATATAAAACTAAAGAGAAAAAATAAACAAACATACATTAGCTAAGATAATAGAAATGTGTATTCATGATGTACTTGTAAATTAGATAAGCTAGGTTAATAAATGGTAAGTTAGGACCAAATGACCAAGACAAAATTTAAAGTAAATTAGGTATCCAAAAATATAAATCTATTAAATGATAAAAAAAATCCAATAAATATACCTTAAGTAAGAAAGGTAACCAATCTAAATCAAGCCAAGGACATAATAAAAATCAAAGTTTAATATCAATGCAAAAGCAATAAAAATACTTACTTTTAACAAATATGGACAAGAAATGGTAAAAGAACATTGATGAGGTAGCAGTAACAATATTTACTTAATCATCAATGGAAAAATTACATTAAATGGAAAATAACATGGGTGAGTGAGAAGTAACAATCCAAACTCACTCAATAATAGATAAATTATGGAAATATAGAAATGGATGTAGTTCTCCAAAAAAAGGAAGTGTGGAAGTATAGAAATGAATGGAGTTATCCTAAAAAATGGGAATAATAATGAAACAAATTCAAATGAAACCAAGGAAATTATATAAATTTAAATCAATGACATAAATAAAATAATCCATAGTCAATAAAGCATATTATTTTATTCTAAAGATAGACAAAATTATAACAAATTAGTTTTAGCATGTTTTAAGCTTTGAAGAGGAGGGAATATAGAAGTGGGTAAATAGATTTATAATAAAAATTCCCTATCAAGGGGGAATAAAATGGGTGATGGGGGAAATGGAGGAAAAATTAATGTAGAGAAATTCTTTATCGAAGTCCACACACTAAAATTAGGTTTGTCAAAATAAGAGGAATTTTGACATTAAGGACTATGAAGAACTTCTCCTAAGCACACAAATATTGGGCCATAAAAATTAAGTATTAATATAATCCCATGGAGTCTATATGAGTGAAAATTAAAATGGACCCGCCTTCCCACAACATGTTTCTCATTCCTTAGGACCCTTTATAGGAGCCATCAGTCTATTATGAAGATTGTGCATTTGTGTGATAAAGTAGGTAGCACCATATATTATTTTGAATTGTATTATCATAATCTACTAGACTACCACACCCAAATGGACCTTTTCTCTATGATGAGGCTAACTATGGAGTTTGAGGTTAGATTGGAGATAATAAATGTACTACCAATCATGTCATTAGGTGTGATGTTAACTTTTGGATGTTTATATTATCTTTTGATCGTTGAATTTTATTTTAAATGATTTTCCTTCTAAATTTTGATGTATTTTTCTATTCCTCCTCCAAAAAAATTAATAAAACTAAACATGGGTGCTACAAATGACTATTTTTTCAATTAATTTTCACTCATTTCTTAATTTTGAAAGTAAATAATGAAACTAGTAATAAGGTACATAAAATAATACCTAGTAAAGTATGAATGAATCTAGATGATTATGGGAACTCCTCTTTGGCTAGGAAGGAATAAACTATAAATAATAAAGACACTAGAAAATTAGTGTTGTTAGATGAATGGTTGAGTGGACTACCTAGTGTGAGCTAGATCCAAGAAACGTATTGCTTTCTAGGAGGCCATCAATCCATTGTTACAACAATTAAGTTAAAAATGATAAAGTAAATATATACTTGCATAATATAAATGAAATGAAATACAAATAAATTAAAATGATAGTTACTATAAAAATTACCAAAAGTAATGAAACCAATCAATACTTAGTCTAAAATGGTTAGGGTGTGGTCTAGAAAATTAGAAAAGGTACTATATTTAGAAAAAAATAGAGAAAGTTTGTTTTGATTAGGGTTATAGTGATAAAAATAGCTTACTATATTTTTTCCATAATGACCATTGGTAGTTAGGTGAACTATCAATGATTTAAGTTGATTGTCGGTGGTTAGGTAATCATCGACGGTTAAAGTGACCCTTGACAGTTGTGCTAACTATTAGTGGTTACCTATGTAATTCTAGAAATGATCAAAAAAGAAGTTTCAAAATGGGTATTTGGGAAAATAGAGGTCTGTTATGGGGTTGAGAGGTGGAAAATATGATATTGATGGGTCTGATAGGGTAGGGAGGTTATAAATAAGATAAATCAATGAAAATAAATGAGAGATATCTAAAACTTGATGGTGGAAGGCTGAAGTAATTTTGCCAAAGTTATAGTAATTTTGATTTTAAAAGTGATTATAACAAAGCTTTGAGTCTCTAGTGATTTGGCTTGCTTGTTGAAAGGGTGCTAGATACCTATTTACAATAGAGTTTGGATGTAATATTGTGGATTATGGATCTATTTCACTTCTTCCTCTTCTCCTTTTATAGGATGAAGTTGCTAATTGGGATGGAGGAAGTTACTAATTTGATAGGTGGATAAAGTTACCAATTTACAATTTTTTAAAGATAGTTTTATAATCAAGTTGCCATTTAGGGAGATACTTATCTCACACAAATTTGTCAATGCTTTAAAACATTAAAGTAGGCTTGGAGACATGACCATTAATGATCAGGCCAATCATCAAAGGTTAGGCTGACCATCAATGATCGAGGGACTAAACAAAATGGGTTAAATCAAGTTAAGATGGGTGAATTAAATTGTTTATTTAAATGTGTTAAGTTAGGTGTTTGATAGGGTCAAGTTAGTAAATGAGTCTAATTAACTAGGTGGTCCACTAGATGCAAGGTCAAATGAGGGTCAAAAGGTAGTTTGACATCAAAAGTTATCATGTGTAGTTTTTGAGTGTCTAGATTTTCCCCTTTTATTATGTGGATTTGATCTAACAAGTTGTAGAACAAAAGTAAATTATTGGTCAAGGTCTAGTTATCCTGAGTATGGGAGGAGGTTTCCCCCCTTAAAATATGAGTTGATGAGGTAAAAGTAAAATTAGGTTAGGGTTTGATAAATGGTAAATGGGTAGTCACAAGGTGGGTGACAAAAAAAGGTTATGCATTTAAAATGTGAACACATGCACAAAATGCAACTAAGCATGATAGTCAAGATCATGTAAAGACTAAAGTTTCCAATGTTGGTAAAAATAAGATTGACTCTAGAGGGACATGTGACTTGGGTAATTGGTCCATAGCATTGGTCATAGCTGATCAGGTCAGGCCTATCAATCCATTTTGATAGGGTGGGTTTTGGTTGTAATTATCTAGGGTAGGATGTGCTCCTATAAAACAACATAATTGGTTGGGTTGTACATGAGTTAGTGTAGAGTTGAAAAGCTCAACATGGTAAGGTTGGTTGATGTGATCAAAATGACCATGAAAAGTTGTCATAAAATAGGCAAATGGTATAGGTCAAAAATGACCAACATCAAGGTGGATGTGGTGTAATGTGTGGTTGGTTGAGTTTGGGTTAGTAGGCGATGGCTAAGATGACTCCATATACTCTAATCAAGTGGAGGTTTCATACATAGTTTGATGGACATAATATCCAAAAAGAACTTTAGGACAAATGTAGTTCTTCCTAAAGGTCCAAACCTAGGTGGGGTATTGTTTAAGGGGCTGAAAAAAAGTTAATAACCTAACCATTGATGGTCAGGGGTGTCCCCAAGGTTTATTTTCAATAGTCACCTTGATCATCGATGGTTAAGAAAAACCTAAAAGAGGAGAAGATAAAAGTAAAATGTGAATTTGTTTTTACCATTTTGATTTTTGTCATTTGTGCATTGGGTAGTTTATGTAATTTGTTGATTTATGCATGGAGCTTACTAAGGTGGAATGTGTAGATTGGTTGATAGCATGTTCAATTCATGATTGAGTAGGCATTCGATAGAGGGTGGGTGAGGATGTAGCTGGGTGGTAGTACGAGGACTTTGACCATGCCAATGATCATGGAATGAGGTAGGTGGAGTTGTTAAAATTAAATAGGTAGTTGAATGACATTGTTTTGAAAGTGATATTGATTAGGTATGGATGAGAAAAATAGGGATTGGCATGGGTTGAGGTGAATAATACCTTAGGTCTAGGTTTTGTTAAATTAGGTCAAATTAATGGGGGAATGCCTATGGAAAAGGTATATTGGGTGTTAGAATGGTCTTTTAGAGTAGTTATAGGTATGGGAGATGTATAAAATGGTTTGGGTAGGTTCTATAGGTTTGGGTTTTAAGGGTTGTGCCACTAGAGGTCCTGCATAGTAACCATCGATAGTTTAACTTGACTATTGATGGTTGATTTTAGGGGTAAAATGAGCCCAAGTGACCAATGACAATTCAAGGAACCACTAATGATCGATGTTAGAGAGCTTGGGTTGGTTAAAAATTGACCATTTGGATTAAGATTGTAAAGTGTGTGAAGGTTGTAAGATTAAATATGAAAATGTGGTATTTTATTTCAAAATTCAAGAGAATAAATATGTGGAAGAGGTGGTGAAATTATAATATTTGAAATGGAAGTGTTGAGTGAAGATAAAAAAGGTTAGGTGGGTAGAAGTAGGTGATGAACATGTGAGGAGTTAGAGTGGAAGGTAAGTAGGGTAGATGTAATTGGGTTGGGTTGTAAAAGGTTGGAAAAGGTAGGTATAGGTTGGTAGTTAGTAGGATGTAAAAGAAAACTAAGTAGGAATGTTAATTTTATGGTTGTACAAGCCTATGAATAGATGTAGATGAGGGATAAGGTCCTACAGATCTTTGCTATGATTTGAGATGTGATGACCATGGAAGAGTGGAAACATATGGAGACCATTAGATTGGGCACAATGATACATTATAGGCACCTACCATGAGATGTAGGTGTGATTGTGGCCCTTATTGAGAGACAGGAACCAACCACAAACACATTTTTATTGTTGATAGGGGAGATGATGATTCTCTTAGAGAATATTCAATGCATCACTTAGATACCCATTTAGGGAGAGATGATCTACTATATAGAGAGTGAGGAGATTGAATATCATATGGATTTGATTTATGGGGTAGACTAAGTGAATCCTAGTTTTAATTTAGTATATTTAAATAAAGACCTTTGTACTAGAGGGATATTATAGATAGATGCTTCTTAATGATGATGCTGATGGTCATGTCCTAATTTTTGGTTCTTGATTAGATTAGTAGACACTTTCCATACCTATTACTAGGGGTATTGGTAGAGATGCTTCTGGGGAGGACTATGTTTAGATGGGTCCTATTGCTACTTGTTTAGATCTATAAAGAACATTGGGCCTTTATAACATGTAGGTGATATGGGATCAACATCGAGTTCATGATCCATTGCTAGGTATATTAGAACATATGTGTGTTGAGGCTAGTGGGAAAATCTTGGGATGCATTTAGCTAAGATCCGTATCTAGTTGGTTTTACTAGATGGAGAGGTGATTATGAATTGATAGGTGTAGGTGGTGGTGGTCAAGATATTGAGTGGTTTAGAGATGCCTTAGAGGGGTTGGTGGTAGTTGATATAGTATGGAGGCCATATGTAGGTTGGTTGAGGTAGCCCTATAACTACCACACATTATCCCTTCAAAATAGGTGCTAGATTTATGGGAGATAGGATAGGGAGACAAAGCTTATCCCATTTGAGTGAGTGCAGAGATAGTTTGGACTTGGTCAATGGATCCCACTAGATGTATCTAGATATAGTAAGGATAACATTGAGTTCTATTTCCCAGATCCATAGACATAGGATGTCATGTTAGACTATGAGGAGCTACCAGCTAGAGTCATCATTGATGATGTAGGTATTATAGATGGATATGTGGTTTGGTACCAGGCTAGGTATGTAGATTTTTATTTTATATGGGTTAATAAGGGCTATCAACCTATGGATGTGGACCTTGTATGGGCCCCAACATAGGATGGAAAAGTAACAATAGCACTAACAACAACATATGCTGAGATTACTAGGTTATAGGGATAGGTATCCAGTTTGACTGGCAAGTGAGATCAGATGAGGATCTCTCTTGGGCTAGTGACTCAAGAGAGAAACTCACTAAGATAGAGGGTAGGAGTAGCAATAATAGTAGTAATAGGACCACCTAATATAGTTCTAAGGACATGATACTTGGTCATCATAGAGGAGCTAAGATATTATGAGGTGATAGTGCTAGTGTAGTTACCATTAAAGATGAGATATAGAGAGTATAGGGCCAACATAATAGGGCATCCTTTGATAGCTAATCTAGTATAGTGGGCCTTGATAGTGTCATAGGTAAGGATATAAAAGGGGCCACCACTAGATGGTAGTATAGGTTTAGATGGGACTAATGGTAGTGGTGTACTAGGGGCATGATAGGTGAGATTATATATATATATATATATATATATATATATATATATATATATATATATATATATATATATATATATATATATATATATATATATATATATATATATATATATATATATGATATTTATTTTGATACTAGCATACATGCTAATGACGTGAGAAGAATATGAGTGAGAGAGACATTGATACATTATTTCATGTATGTCCTTATTGATGTATATGATGATCATGTTGATTATGCTAATTATATCATTGACATTTTTTTATATTAATGACATGTTGATTATGTTTTGATGTTTAGTTGATTATTTATTGATTTATGATGATGATATAGACATAGATTGTGATCATGATGTGGTTATTTTTATGGATTATGGATGACATATATGATATTGAATGCTTATGTTTATGTTAACTTTGTAGTTTCAGTATTTGATGATGTTGAGGTTGTGTTTAGCTAATACATTGATGACTATGATGGATGATTGTGACTATGTGGTTCATAGATAGGATGAGGATGTAAGCATGTTCATTGATAAATATTTTTTATAGATAAGATAATGTGATGATGTTTTGAATTATTGTAACAATGATGTTGATGATGTTTAATGATGGTAGTATGATCTTATGATGTCCTTATGTTATGATGCTATTATTTATGGTTTGTGATTATTGATGTTTTATTTACTATTATGATATGGTTTATGGTTTATAATGTTATTATGTATGAGGATTATTGTGTTGATGGCAATGGTCTTTTAATGTACTAATTTATTATGGAATATAATGAAAGCACATAAATTAGGTGTAGATAAAAAACTAAATGTGAGAAAGAGATAAGAGTTATGAGATATATGTCCACATGAACTAATAGAGGGTAAAGAAAAGGCATGATGTTTTAGGTTGGCAAGGACTTAACAAAAAGAAAATGTAGTTGGATTGATTTAATGAACATAATCCCATTGAATGCTTCTCAAGAGCATGCTTTGATTGAGAAAGAGGGTGTCTTGATTAGTTTGCATCAAGTAAGCTCATAGTACCTTGATTTGAAAAAAGCTGTGAATGGAAATTAGGAGATAAGTAGATGGTTGAATGGGAAATGGGTGAAATTTTACCTTGATGTACATTATCTTTCCCTTTATAAAGGTGACCAAAGAACCATAATAGATAAGTCCTTTCATTAATATGATATGTGGAGTGATCAATGAAGGAAGTTTACCAATTCCATATATAGGACCCAATTACAATGTACTGGGATAATGTGTAGAATGATCAATGTGAAAAGTCTACCAATGCCATATATAGGAGCCAATTGTCATGTACTTACTTTGATTTTGACATAGGGTTCTTTATTTCTATTTCAAATTTTATAATTTGTTGAAGCTGATCGAGGTAGGAAGCTTCAAATTATTATTTCTTAGCCATCCTTCAAGGGAATGGTCTAAAATTATATTTTGAAAGCCATCCCTGAAGGGAACAGTCTATTTTTAAACAAATTTTGTGTATTGGGAAGTTGTCCTTCAAGGGTGCAGTCTATAATAATATAGATATGGACCCAAGTGATATGTTCATATCCTAATTTTTGAATTTTGAATGCTATGTTAGACATGGATAAGTCTATTTAAATTCAAAGTTTTACCTTTATGAAGGCAAAACTTTAGGACAAAGGGTTAATGATAGATGAGGGGGTGGTTTGAAAGAGAACTAATCATGGGATTCCATCTAATTAGAGATAAAAATTATCCATGAGAACCATGTTATGGGTAGAGATGCAATATCCATGCTTAGAATTAGTCTATAACTATGACAAATAATCACATGATTTTATGTTGTAATCAATTATCCACAATGGGATTAGGGATAGGTAGGTGAAAGGAGGTGAAAATATTTTAAACTAAGGTACAAACTTAAGTTAGATAGAAAGGTGAATTCTATCCTTGTTTTAACAATAGAAAGGATGCAAATGTGAAGCATTGAGAGGCTCAAGTTCTAGTTTTCCTTCAAGAGAGGAAAATATGATAAGATCTTGATCCATACTTATGGGTTATGATATAGGGTCCAAGCCAATTGAAATCAAACATACCCTTTTTTATTTTCTCCATATTAGTTACATGTTAGTTTTCCTTAAGGATTAGGTCTCTGATGTTGAACTCTCACTCTTTTAGGTGTTTTTTATGTGTGTGCTTGATTCATTCCTGATAGAAATAAATATGATTAAGGGATACGAGGTGATGTTCATCTAGTAGTTCAAGATGAATGAGGTGTTCTTGATGATAATCACTCTTGGAAAGGATTTCATGTAAATATATGTGAAGAGATGGAATCTATAGTTTAAGAAGCAAGACTACCTTTGCATCAAAGATGAGAGAGAAAGGGGTAGCACCCATAGAGGTTTGAATGCTAGTATGATAGGCCCATAAAGTGAAAGGGATGTACAAGTGCTAATCCTGACCTAAATCACTTACTAATTTGGTGATGAGAATGAAGTTTTAATGTAATAATTTATTATGGGAATATAATGAAAGAAAATAAATTAGGTGTAGATAATAAACTAAATGTGAGAAAGAGATAAGAGTTATGAAACATATATCCACATGAACTAATAGAGGGTAAAGAAAAGGCATGATGTTTTAGGTTGGCAAGGACCTAACAAAAAGAAAACATAGTTGGATTGACTTAATGAACATAATCCTATTAAATGTTTCTCAAGAGCATGCTTTGATTGAGAAAGAGGGTGTCTTGATTAGATTGCATCAAGTAAGCTCATAGTACCTTGATTTGAAAAAAAGGTGTGAAGGGAAATTAGGTAATAAGTAGATGGTTGAATGGGAAATGGGTGAAATGGTAACCTGATGTCGATTATCTTTCCCTTTATATAGGTGACCAAAGAACCATAATAGATAAGTCCTTTCCTTAATATGATATGTAGAGTGATCAATGAAGGAAGTTTACCAATTCCATATATAGGATCCAATTACAATGTACTGGATAATGTGTAGAATGATCAATGTGAAAAGTCTACAAATGTCATATATAGGAGCCAATTGTAGTGTACTTAATTTGATTTTGGCATAGGGTTCTTTATTGTTGTTTCAAATTTTATAATTTGTTGAAGCTAATCGAGGTAGGAAGCTTCAAATTATTATTTCTTAGCCATCCTTCAAGGGAATGGTCTAAAATTAGATTTTGAAACCCATCCCTCAAGGGAACAGTCTATTTTTAAGAAATTTTTATGTATTGGGAAGTTGTCCTTTAAGCGTGCAGTCCATAATACTATAGATATGTACCCAAGTGATATGTTCGTATCCTAATTTTTCAATTTTGAATGCTATGTTAGACATGGATAAGTCTATTTAAATTCAAAGTTTTACCTTTATGAAGGCAAAACCTTAGCACAAAAGGTTCATGATAGATGAGGGGGTGGTTTGAAAGAGAATTAATCATGGGATTCTATCTAATTAGAGACAAAAATTATCCATGAGAACCATGTTATGGGTAGAGATGCAATATCCATGCTTAGTATTTGTCTATAACTATGACAAATAATCACGTGATTTTATGTTGTAATCAATTATCCACAATGGGATTATGGATAGGTAGATGAAAAGAGGTGAAAATATTTTAAACCAAGGGACAAGATTAAGTTAGATAGAAATGCAAATTCTATCCTTTTTTTAACAATAGAAGGGATGCAAATGTGAAGCATAGAGAGGCTCAAGTTCTAGTTTGCCTTCAAGAGAGGAAAATATGATAAGATCTTGATCCGTACTTATGGGTTATGATATAGGGTCCAAGCCAATTGAAATCAAACTTGCCCCTTTTTATTTTCTCCATGTTAGTTAAATGTTAGTTTTCCTTAAGGATGAGGTCTCTGATGTTGAACTCTCACTCTTTTAGGTGTTTTTTATGTGTGTACTTGATTCATTCCTGATAGAAATAAAGATGATTATGGGATATGAGGTGATGTTAATCTAGTAGTTCAAGATGAATGGGTGTTCTTGATAATAATCACTCTTGGAAAGGATTTCATGTAAATATATGTGAAGAGCTGGAATCTAGACTTCAAGAATCAAGACTACCTTTGCATCAAAGATGAGAGAGAAAGGGGTAGCAACCATAGAGGTTTGAATGCTAGTATGATAGGCCCATAAATTGAAAGGGATGAAGAAGTGCCAATCCTAACCTAAATCACTTACTAATTTGGTGATAATTTTGATGAGAGTGTTGTTAGAAGATTCTACCCATCTAGTGGCTTGTGGATGGTAAGGTGAGGAAAATCTTAACTTGATACCAAAATCATCATAGAGACCTTGGATTTTCTAGGTTTTAAAATATTTTCCATTATTAGTGATGATCTAATGAGGAACACCAAAGTGGTAGATGATATGGTGATTGATGAGATCGATAATATTTTTAACTTTGGTTGAGATAAGATGGATGACCTTCACCCATTTGGTGAAATATTCAATAGAGTTAATGATATATTGGTGTCATTGTGAAGAATGGGGATTGATTTCCCTAATAAGGTCAAGACCCCATTGTGATAAGGACTAATAATCCATAGATACTTGAAGGCCCTAGGGAGGTGCATGATGTAATTTATCATGTTTTTGACATTTGACACATTTATATAATTGTAATAGTCTTGATTGAGGGTAGGCTAATAGTAGCCAAGGTGAAGGATACACTTAGAAATAGCTAGGCCACTAAAGTATCCCTCATATATTCTATCATTCATTTCCTTGATAACATGGGAAGCTTCATAGATATATAGACAAAGGAGAAGGATGTTGTTAAAGCCACATTTTTAAAGGATTCCCCCTAGTATGGTGTAATGAAAGGTACCCTAAACAAAATCTCTTCAAGCATTCTTCAAAAGGTTGGGAGGAATAATTCCAAGGTAAAGGTAGTCAAAAGTTTGGTAATACCAAATGTCAGAAAGAGATGCTTCCAAATTATAAATGGTAGGAAGGTCAAAACTGATATATGAGGGTGTGATAAAACTATGGATGTGATAAATAGTTTAGATTCGATAGGCTAGGATGGGATTTGGGAAGCAAAGGAATCCATTGTATCTATGATTTTTTTAGTAGATCAAGGAACTGATTGAATAAGGTGATGATTGAATAATGCTAAGAGTAAGCACATGAGTTATTTATAGGAGGACATTGTTTTTACATTGATAAGATACATTGACCTAGTTGATGACTACTTGGGAGTCACTAAAGACACTGATTGTTTTGAATCTAAAGGCTAGGGTAATTTGGTGACCTATGAATAGGGATTTAAATTCAGCTATGTTATTGGTGCATTAAAATTCAAGTTTAAAATAAAGGGGAAGAGGTTCACCATTAAGGGGAATGAGAATAACTCTAGCACCCCCACCATATTGGCATTTGGAGCCATTAAAGAACATGGTCATTTAGTATGTAGGTTATTCTTGAGAAAGAGTTGTGATAGAGTCATTTGGAAAGGCAAGAGGAGGAGGTTGATTATTTGGTAGAGGAGCTTTGGATAATTGATTAGTGATGACTTGTCCTTTAATGTAATTTTTTAGAAGGAACTCAAGATTTAACTCAGCTAGGAGCATGAGCCACTTAACCATACATTAGTTTTGGTATGGACTAGAGTGAATATAATTAAGGGAGTTAGTGTTGGTGATGACATATCTTTTATGATTACTAATGTAGTGATGGATTTTGGAGGCCACAAAGACTAAGGTGAGATAAATTGTAACAAGATGGGTATACCAAGTTTCATATTTGATAATGTTATGGATAATGTAATAGATGGATTGATCTTTATTACATTCATCCTGATGAGTAAGTATTGTGCATGGGGAATGGTCTATGGTAGATATATAGGTAAAAATGTTTGTCTTCCTTAGGAGGGATGAGGATAGGTGGAGAGAGAAGATAAGACTTGATTGAATTGAAGGCTTATTGACATTCCTTGGTCCACTTAAAAAAGGTATATTTCTTTAGGAGATGGTGAGATTGTTTACATCTATCTAATCATTGGTAGATGAAGTGCTGGATGGATTGAAGTTTCCCCTATAGGCTACAAATTTACATAAGGTTGGTAGGAGGAGCATCTCTAAGATTGAATTGACTTTGGTAGGGTCTATTTTGATTCCATGGAGAGAGATGATGAAACCAAGAAGCTTTCCCAATAGGACCACAAAAAAAAAATTTGGGGTTGAGCCTAACATGATAATGGATTAGTCAACCAAAAATGATGGCAAGAACAACTAGGTGATCATTGTAGTGTTTAGATTTCCCAAGGAGATTGTCGACATAGTCCTCTATTATTTTATAGATGAGATCATGAAAGATATAGGTCATGGATCATTGATAGGTTAATCCATCATTATTAAATCCAAAGGACATGACTTTATAGTAGAAGGTTCCCCATGGGGTAATAAAGAAAGTTGTATGTTGATCTTTAGGGGCAATCCAGATTTGATTATATCCTAAGAAACCATATATGAGGGATAAAATTTCATGGCTTGCTATAAAATCAAAAAATTGGTTGATGTTTAACAAAGGTAATTCATCCTTTAGGCAAGTGATATTGAGGTCATGAAAATTGATGCAGAGGCAAAGGCCCCTATGGGTTTGGTGATGGGAATGATGTTAGAAACCCATTGTGGATAGTTGATAGGCTAGATGAAATTGATGGATAAGAGATGTTAAAGTTATTTTTTAATAATAAGGTTTATGCATGGATGCATCCTAAAAATCTTTTATCACATTAGATTAATCATAGGATGGGTGATAATGTTGTGGAGGGAAATAGAAGGGTCAATTCTAGGCACTTCCTTGATAGGACCAAGAAAATTCTATGGTGTGGTCATGAAGGAAAGAAGGGTAATCTTGTTGCTTCATAAAATTTAAATATTGGCCAATTTTGATGATACAAGGGTTATCCTGAGTACCCAAGTTGACATCAATAGTGGATTCATTTATCATAGTTTGATTCTCAAGATGAAGGGATTTAAGAATAAAAGAATCCCCTACATTGAGGTAGGTGAGAATGGAATCATCATCTTGATGATAAATTTTTTTATGGTAGTATAATCCTTCTCTATCATTTTAGGATGGATGAGAGGAAGGGTTTTAATTTGGTTACCCTTTTGATAGGTCAAAGGGCATAAACTAATGGTATTGATTAAAAAAAAGTTAGTTGGGATGATATTAGAGTCCTCAAATTTAGAGGGAGATGGGGTTGGTGAAGATGGAACATCCTTGTCAATAGTGGTGATGGGTTTTTTTGAGGTGAGTTATTCTAGTGGTATAAACCCAAGGCCAAATAAATCATGAGGTTTTTGAGTTTTGATTATGGGTAACTCATGATGTCCCTGTTCATAAAGGTTGAGACCAAACCCCTTCCAACCACACCTATAAAGGTAAAATTTTACAAAGGATGGTTTGTTGAGATATGATAAGTCAGAGGTGAATGGTCAGATATAAGGAGTAGTAAGAGCAAGAAATAGATGGTCAAGTCCCCCATAGATGAAATTTGTTTGATTGTTGGAGATCCTAAAAGGGATGATGGTTTCAATGTTAAGATCATATGAAGGTTCATGTTTGAGTTTCTCATACTCTTGGGGAGTATGGAAAGAATCCAATTCTAAAAGGTGATATTCCCCAAGGGAGAGATGTCGAAATATTTATTCCAATGGGTCCTATATAAAAATCTAGGAAGAAGGGATGTATGAGTTAGTTGAGGATTCATCACTATTGTGGGCAAGAGTGTTGTGGGATTTGGTTAGTGATGAGGTAGTGTTGTTAATAGTTTATTTTGAGGTGGATGAGGGAGAAATAAGAAAATCATTATGTCGATATGTCATATTTAAAGAAGAAAAAGGACTAGGGTTAGCTTTGATGGTGATAACTTGACCTTCATGTTCAAATTTGATACACTAATGTAAGGTAGAAGGGAAACAACTCATATCATAGATCCAAGGGCATCTAAGTAACACATTGTATTATAACAAACCCTTTATAATGTAAAATAGTTCAAGAATTGTATGGGACCCAAAGCTGATGTGGAGGATAAAAGTTCCTAAGGTAGTGGGCATGGTATCATTAAAGGAGTGAAGGACTGATATGCTCTCTAACATGATGTTCTTGAGAAGCTATAATTGGTCATATGCATGGGAGGAAATGATATTGATGTTAGCTCCTCCATCAATCATCACCCTTTTGATGTCAATTTGATTGATGTATCTGGTAATAAAAAGGGAAGGATTAAAATCTTTAAGATGACTAGGAGGTTTTTTAGAATCTTGAAAGGTGATGAGGGTAGAAAGTTAGAGGGATCTAACAAAGGGTGCAAGAGGTTAAATATCATCTAGTTGAGCATGTATAGATTGTAAAACCTAAATCAATACCTAATGATGGTGGGGTGAGGTGTTGAATAGTTCATAAAGGATCATTTTCACTAGTTTTTGGTGAAGTTGTTTCAACATAATACACTAGATGGATTTAGAGGGGTTAGAGGGAGAGGGTCCTAAAATGGATACTTTGGAATTTTTTAGTGGCATAGGTGAAGGTGTAGGTGTTTGGTTTATTTTTGAAAGTTGAGGGGTTGAAGGCTAAGTCTATGGAAAGGATGCTTTATATTTTCCCTTATCTTTTTGTTGGTCTTGGGACCAAGTAACCACATGAATAGTGTTGATAAAGGGTTTTTCTATGTTTGATGCCTTATTTGCTTCCTCCTCACTCTTGGGTGGGTGAGGGAGAGTAGGTGATTGTTGGATATATTGAATTTATGGTAGGATTGGTAATGGAGGTAAAAGAGTTTCATCAAATAATAGATCATCCTCATCATATAGGTTATGAAAAAGTGATTGGAGATATTTTTAGTTTTATGTGTCATGTCTCGATTCCCTATGATATGTATAGATCAAGTTATCATTAAACCAGGAGGGTTTGGTATTGGAAGGGTAGAATGTTTTGATAAGGGGTAAGTTAATAGACGAAGTTTATAACAAAAAACCATTGTAAAATAGTTGAGTAAGATTCATTTAAGGGTGTTAGAGGTGATGTGTTAATAGTTTTAGGGATGGGAGCTTGATTAGGAGAAATTTTCACCTTAGAAGTTGTAGGTGGTGAAATGGTTTTAGTAGGTAGTTGGGATTTCTTAATTATGGTTATCTTTAGGGTAGATGATTTTAGGATGGAATATTTGGATGATGAGGCATTAGATATGGGTGGGAAAGTAGAGGTAGATAGGTTAATTAAAAATTATGGAGTACTAGAGGGTTTGATGGGTGTAGGTAGAGAAAACGGGGATGGTTTCTTAGAGGAAGAATAGGTAATTAGGATGGTAGAAAGATGGGGTCCTAAGATAGAAGGTAAGTGGGAAGGAGGTGGTATGGGTTTGGTTCAAGGTAGAGATTTGAGTAACTCCACCTTCTTAGTTGGTTTGGTTGAGGGCTCCTTTGGTGGACTAGATGGTATTAAATCCAATTTCAAAGAGGTGCAAGTAAGGCTAGGTGTGGGAAGGATTCAAAAATTCTTGACTAGTTTGGTAAGAGAGGTGTAAGGTGGTTTGGAAATTTTAGGTGGAGGTGGTTGGGATAGTTCACTTATGATTTTGGAAGAGGTATTTGGTAAAGAGGAAATAATGGGTTTAAGGGTCAATTCAAGTGAATTTGAGGATTCAAATTTGTTTTGGTAAGGGAGTCCAAGAGGATGCCAAAAGGTAGCTCTATCAAAGTTGGTTTTGGAAGTGAAATTTAATCATTAGACTAGCCTATAAAAGGGCTTGTAGATGGGCTTAGTTAATTGGTAATTGGTTTCAAAGCTTAATCCCTTAGGTGGAGAAGAGGGAATGGTTCCTTCATTATTATCTTTGAATGATGGTTCTAAATTTGGTGATTGAGTGAATAAGGTAATCTCCTCTTATGGGATCATTTCCAAATAGGAAATAGATGGTTCTATGATAGGGGAGGTAGGTATGGTGTCCTCAAGAATGGACATGGTTGATTCCTTTATTTGGTTGTCCAAAATAATGGAGGGTGATTATACCTCTTCAATGGATGGACTGGAAGAAGAAGAAATGGTTAATATAAAGGTTGTCTCCTTTGGTGTTTTTATCAAAGGATAGGTAGATAGAGCTAAAGTTTCATCAAGTGAAAAGAGAGGGGTAGTTGATTCCTTTGTGTGGGTATCAAAAGGAATAGAAGGTGAGCCCACCAATTCTATGGGTGAAATGTAGGTGAGGTAGTTGTGATAATGGTTTCCTCAATAATAGGCTTACTAATAATAACATTGATTGTATGTGCCTCATTAGAGTGTGATGATTCAAGTTGGTTATCATGGTGATGGGTAGAAGGAGCATGATTAGGAAAAGGTTTATGAAATATGTCAAGGGATTGATTAAGAGGTACTTTAATATTATCAAATGCAAGTTATCCATTATCATTCAAGTTTTGGGTAAGACTTTTAAATGTATTACATCTATTAATGTCATGTCCTATGACTTGGTGAAAGGCATAATGTTCATTATCATTATAACAACCTAAAATAGGGTGAGAAACATAAAATTATCATCGTGGTTTAATTGGTGGAATTTGGATGAGGTTGGATTTGAGAAATTTATCCAAAACTAATGAATAAGATTCTCAAATGAGAGTATATTATTTTAGAGAGCTCAATTTTAGTTTCAATTTTGTTGGTAGGAGTGGTTAGAGGAATTGGTTTGATGGGGTTGATTAATAGTTAAAGGTGGATCAATTTTTATGACAACCATGTTTGTGGATGTTTTTTCTTTGGTATTATATTGGTTAGTGGTTTTGGTTGAGGGGGGGTTATTAGATTTAAATCTATAATTTTTTTCTCATAATTTCAATTTCCCTTCATTAATGGCCTAATTTTCTAGTTTACACTTCATGGTGAATGCCTCATCAAAAGTTTTAAAAGTTTGAACTTGAAGGGTGGGGATAATATGTTTATAACATCCCTAAGGGAAGAATTCAAGCAATTCTAGTTGGGGTAATGGAAAGGAAAGTTGGTTGATGATACCTCTCCATCTAGCTATGAATTTGGAAATTAACTCATCATCAAATTGTTTAATAGAGTAGAGGTAAGTAATATAAACCTTTTTATATATATTTATGAATAAATACTCTAAAAAGATTTGGGCCAGTTGGGAGAAATAAAATATGAAGTGCATGGTAAGGACACTATACCAATCAAGGATTGATCCTGATAAGGACATGGGGAAGTATCAAAGAAGGAGAGCATCATCATATGTAATTAAATAACAAGAATGAAGGAATTCTCTAAAAAAAATTGGGGGTCCTCCTTACCTTGAAATTTGGAAAACTTACGTAATTCTCATTGAGGAAGATAAACATGGATAGGGATGGATGGTTTCATTACATATTTGATCATAATATAAAAGGTTATGATACCCAAAGATATATGACTCTATGTTGGTCATTTTTTCCATTAACATCTTGATCAAATCTGATTGAGGTTAGGAAGTTACATAATTAGGTGCTATATTTTGTTGAGGTTGGTTAACAGCTATGTAAGGATAGGTGGTAGATGGTGCTAAAGAAGCCACATATTGGTAAGTGGTCATAAGAGGTTGAGATGGTACCACATAAGTGTTTATTGGCACAAATGGTTGGATGGAAGGTGATATATATCCTTGTCGGTTAGGGACATATTGATAGGTTATCATGTATACTTGTTGAGGGATAGATGTGGGTTAGTTTAAAGTTATGGTTGAGGTAGTGAGTTAAGGTTGGGTAGGTTTAGGTTAAGTGGTGACTCTATTTCTAATGGGTGGAAGTGTTTGAGGTATATAAAGCACCAAGTTCTAAAATGGGGTAGAAGTTGGTGTATTGGTTATAATAAAGTGAAGGTTGTAAATAAGGTTAGAAGATAACCCCATGCTAGGTGGAGTATAGGTAGCTAAAGGTAAATTTGAACCTATATGGGAAGAGTGGGGTGTGATAGGATGTGTTTGGTTAGAGGTTGTAACATTAGATTGGGTTTAGGTAGTGGTAGTAGATGGGATGTTGGAAGAAGAAGAGGCTTGGGTCAGTAAGCGTTGGGTTAAGGTAACACCCACCATAAGATGGGGAGGAATACCATAATAAGGATCCATAGGAGGAACCAAAACAATAGAAGTATAGTGAAGTAAGTTGTTAAGATAATGTTGAAGGGCCACGGGGTTGTTATCAAGGAAGGTGGTGAAATCTACATCACCCTCGGTAATAATCATAATTTTGGTAGGAGGGGGATAAAAATGAGGTGAACCCTCATCATTAGAATTATATTCCATGGAGGAATAAGAATAAGGTGGTGGTTGATTGGTTTGGTTTCTCAGTTATTGTCTAGTAAAGACCATGTGAGAAAATAAGAAATAATATGATGAAACCCACACCTCAAACAAAGAACAATGAAAAGAAAAGAATTCAAGGAAAAAAATGCATACACTAAAAGTGAATTAAATCTTAAGATAATTTTTACATCACTTTTGTATTATGAATTAGAATGTGTGAAGATGGAATTTAGATTATAGATTGGGTACAAAAGAAGAAATCTAAGGTTGGTTTCATGTTGAGTCTAGGTGCTCAAGAGAGAAATTTGTGTTAGACTTTAGTACGTGGCTTGGTATTGGAGCCTAGCCCCTCACTTCACATACCAAAACAATAGGTGTGTCAGGTACTTAGCCAAAATATACCTAATTTTAGAGTTTATACTCAACCAGAGAGTTGAGTTGATTCTTCCCTTAGTGGTGAAATCTAAGTAGGATAACTAGAAAGGGATAAGGTTATCGATAGGTGATGAAATCCTAGTCAGGCCTTTTCTCAGGTATGTTATGATGTGTTAATAATTTCTTGGTTTTCTTTAAGTCTATGATAACAAGTGTGAAAGTTATGATTAATTACTTTTCCTCTTAAGTTACTAGATGAACTAAGATAACTAGGCAATATATGTATGCAAGAGGTATATTTTAAGCCCAAAAATAATTTTTTTGGTTTCATTTGATGAACAAAAAATAAATAAAATAAAAGGGATATAGGGTCCCACAAATCATGCCAAAATGTTTTAGTTAATTTTCACTCATTTCTTAAATTTTAAAGTAAATAAAGAAACTAGTAATATGGTGCATATAGGAATACCTGGTAAAGTACGTGTGAATCCAAATGATGATGGAAACTCTTTGGAAATGAATTAATAACCTATAAATAATAAAGACATTATAAAATTGAGGTTATTAGATGAGTAGTTGAGTGGACTACCTAGTGTGAGCTAGATCCAAGAAGTGTATTGCTTTCTAGGAGGTCATCAATCCATTGTTATTAAAATTATGTTAAAAATGATAAAGTAAAGATCTACTTGCATAAGATAAATGAAATTCAATACAAAGAAATTAGAATTCTAGTTAATATAAAAATGACCAAAAATAGTGAAGATAAAAAAAAACCTTTTCTACCTAATTATTTGTGAGGAGATGTTGTTATTATCCATGGCCTTACACTAAAACACACAAAAGAAAACCCCAAGTAGGTGTAAAAATCATTGGAAAATAAAAAACTTATATGAAAAATTGATGTAGGAAAAGAAAAGGTAGTCAAGAGGAAAATTGATTCATATCCATAGTATTACAATGTAACTCATGAATTAAATAAACCAAAGGACCAAACGAAGGACTAATGTTTATGTATAAAAGAGACTGTTGTAGACTGTGAGATCCTTGGAGAAGTCCTAAAATAAGTGTTAGTGTGATAGTATATAGAAGTAATATAATAAGGGAAATATTTAAGTAAATAATTTCTATAAAAATTACTCATTAGTGGGCTCTTTGAAAACATGGCCTTCATTAGTTTATATATAATAGGTGCTAGGAACAAGAATGTATTTCACTAAATAAGGGCTCCACCATTTTTGGGTATATTTTCATTCTGGATCATGGGTGTAGTCTAATTTAAGGACTAGATCACCAACATTAAATGTGTGAACTTTAACCTTTTTATTATATTGTTTGGCTATGTGAGCCTTATATTGATGGATATGTTAAATAACATCTAGATGATGTTCATCACGAAGGTCTATGACATTAAGATGACCTTCACATAACTCTTCATCATGAAATATACCATGAAGATATAAATGTGAATATTGGAATTTTAATTCTTAAGGTAAGATGGACTCAAAACCATATACTAATGAAAATGGTGTTTCCCTAATGGTGGTACATATACTAGTATGATAGGCCCAAAGTGTAGGATATAAGTGAATATGCCAATTAGTGACAGTTTATCAAATGGTATTTTGTAGGATTTTGTTGAGAATTTTTTTAGTGGCCTCAAATTATCCATTTCATTAGGGATGGTAAGGTGTGGAATATTTGTGGTAAATGTTTAATTTAGCACATAATTATCTCATGTCCTTATTTTTGAAATTTCCACCATTATCAAAATTGATAGTATGGGGAACTTAAAAGAGATAAATGATTTGGTTAAGGATGAATTTATAGATAGTGGTTCCCATGAAATTGAAAAGATACATTGATAAAAACATGACCATGTTGTGACCAAGGTAATTTACAAATGATATTTAATCCCCACATGGAGAATGACCAAGGAGACTTCATAGTTCGCAGCTCAATTGGTGCTGAGTGGATTATATCTTCACAAATTTGGAAAATATTAAGATTTTTGTCAAAATGGATATAATACTTTTCTAAAGTATGCCAAAAATATCCCAAATTTAAGCATTTTCATGATATATCATGTCCCCTATATTTACCACCGCAAATTCCCTCATGCACCTGCTCAAGGAGAGGAAGAAACTCTTATTGAATCACACAATATATCAAGATATATTTTATATTACAGAAATTAAGGGGGTTATATCGAAAATCATATTTAAAGGCTTGTTTATGTCTTCTAGTCTTTTCATGAGAATCTATGTATGTAGGATAGGTTTGGTGTTCAAGTAATTCGATGATGTTTTTATACCATGGGCTTTGTCAAATAGTAATGTCCTCAATATGATAAATGATTGAATAATGTGATTAGATAGAAGAGGGTGATTTTATTATTTGCATAAGAAATTGGTAATCATTAAGTACTTGGTGAGGATTAAATAAAGATGTTGAAGAAGTAAGATAATTAATGATGGAGTTTTGATCTATTGGAACTGGCTCAATGATTAAATAAGAAAAACATTTGGCAAGTGTTGTTTCCATTAAAAATGAGATATTCACTTTTACACAAGTAATCACCATTTAAGTGGTAGTAGATAAGTTGGGAATCACCCAAAAAATGTAGATATGTGATATCTAAGTCAAGTGCTCCTTTCAAACTTAAGATGAGAGATTCATATTTAACCATGTTATTAGTGACATCAATGGTTAGCTTAAATGCTAAAGGGAAGATATTATCACTATTATTAGTTATAATATAACCTTCCCCATCTCTTTTGAGGAATTTATCACCATCAAAGTGGAGAGTCCAAGTATATTTGTGAAAATAAACAACAACTTCATGGAGATATTCGATAACTACTTTGGATTTAGTAGTATCAAGAATGATATTGATATATTATTGATTATTTACCTATAAATCAGTAGTGAAATTATGTAAATAATATTTAAGGGAGATAATATTTTTAATACCATTAATATAAATAATGTTATCATCAAAGATATTACCTTGAAGGTGATTTATAGAGGGTATAGGTGCCACTATATATTGGTCAGTGATGACTTGCCCTTTGACATATTTTTGTGTTATGAATCAAAGGTCAAATTCTATAAAGGGGAACATCCATTTACCATCTATATCTCCATGTAGAGATGATTTGGATAATAAATGATGAATTGGATTAGAGTTTACAATGACATAATTAGTCTGATAAATCATATAGTGATGGATCTTTTCAACTCTGAAGTAGATAATAAGGAAATCACATTCTACTTTAGTATAACATTTTTTGTAGTTAATGAGGCCTTAACTAATGTATTAAATAGTGTATTATTTATCGGTATTGTCTTGTTGGTAAATCATTGACCCAACTGATATGGGAGTAGAAGAGGTGTATAAAATTTAATGACTATCATTAGAAGGTGGTCAAAGGGTGGGAGGATGGAGCATAGATTATTTCATGTTTTTAAAGTCTTTCTAACATGTATCAGTCCATTTTAGAGCATTAAATTGTTAAAGAAGGTAATTAATAGATTAGATGTGGTAATCCATTTCTAGGATGAATCATCAGATTGCCCCAAGTTTTCCAAGGTAGGTGTAAATATCTAGAATGGAACAAAGAATGAGAATGTTGACTATATCATTTATTTTTGTAGGATTGACATCAATACCATGAAGAGAGACTAGGAAACCTATACGTTTACTAGATGTACATGGGAATCTTGGTGATTATCCATTTTGGATGCTCTTGGTTTTGTTTGAGGAGGATTGATGGTGATTGCATTAGTGGATTTTTAGAAAGATTCCTTTAAGGTTTTAATGTTGGGCTCAAACTATTTCATAAGAAATTCTTGTCTTTTAGTTTGTTAATAACATAATTTAGAGTTTAAGGAGAATAATTTTAAACCTTATATTAAATATAAGGTGTTAATGTGGTTATGAATAGTTTGAATAAGTTATCATCAGTCATATTGTGATCAAATTTATGACCAAAAAATTTCCAATGTGTAACGAAATAATGAGTTGATTCAGAATGGAATTGTTTAGAATTAATGAAATGGCTAAGAAAATTTTCAAGAAGATCATTATGTTGACATTAATTAATTATAGGATTGACTAAATCCTCAAGTTTCCATAGAAAATGTTGAGTTATTTGATTATACCATTCTACTACATCACCTGTGAATGTTTTGACTAGAATTTTGGTGATGGTGAAGGTATAATTTTGAATCCATTATTTATAAATATTAATAAATAATTTAAAGAAATATGTAAGGTATATATTCCCATCATATTTAATAGTTATATAGATATGTCCAATATCAATAAAATAAATGAAGGGAAATAGAGGTTCATTTTGAATATGTTGGAGCATCTTGTTGTGCATAATGGGTTGGGGAATGATATTTCCTATAACATATCTTAGAGGTGGAGATATGAAATTTTGGTTTTTTTTTTGAAGGAGAATAGGAGGTTTATTATCCATGTTTAACAAATGGTGTTGAATTTACATCATTTGAGAATTAATAGATGTTTACATGATGTTCATTTTCTGCACTATTTGTGAAAAAATTTGGGTGGTTTCAACTAGTATATTGGGGTTAATAGTGTTTAATGGTGGATTTTAAAGATTGGTAAGAGGAAAATTCCTTGAATTGGTATTACGGGGAATGTTTTTAGGTGTAATATTGTTAAGAGGTGGGTTATTGGCATTTAAAATATTCCTTGTAGGGTTATTGGTTAAGCTTGTGTCAAATTCACATATAGTGTAATAAGGTACTTTAAAGAAAGATATGTCTTGAGAAGTGTAAAATGGATCCAATCCATCAATGTCAATATTTGGATTAATTTTTACCATATTTCAACCCAAAAATGAGGGATGATAAAAAGTGCTCCAAGAGTGAGAATTATCTTGGGTGGGAAATATAAGAACAAGAAAAAATCCCATATATCATCTAAATAGATTAAGGTTGTTCAAAAAGATTTTGATAGGGAATATAACTATGCTTGAAATAATAATTTGAGATAAAAAATAAAACATGATAAATATGAGTAAATTTAGCCAAATAATGAACAATATCAACTAAGAGATATATAGTCAACTGGGTCAAAAAAGTCTGTAGGGAAGACCAATAAAAAAATTAAGGATATGACATAGTCAGATTAGTCAATAGTTTTTTTATGGAAAATAAGATTGAAAAACCTATAAGAGACTAGCTTAGATAGGAATAATTTATCGTGTATAAATATAGAATCTATAGGAAACATAATCAAAGAGGTCCACTCTATTCTAAGGGA
>JARHVA010006124.1:682500-957500 GCA_037957365.1 Torreya grandis | reverse complement strand
TCTCAAACTATTAAATAATCATTAGTTTATGCGTACCTTATAATTCTAGTGTTTTATTTGATATATTAATCAATATGTATACAAATAATGAATTTAAGTAAATGAAAGTTGTTAGAATTAAATATGGGATAATATGTTTGTTTAATTAAAATTAATTAACATAGGCATTTATCCATGTTTAGATTTGGATATTAAGAATGTAATATAGTATATATAAACTATATTTATTGGATTTGATAATAAAATCTATATATTGGAAAATTAAATTGGTTTTCTATAAAATATGTATGTTTAAAACTTGATTTATATATTCAAGTGAGATCTTCCATAAATTTCTAAGTGATTTTATGCTACAAATCTATTAATTGTATGTTTATTGAATTGTTTTATAATATTATACCCTTGTATGCTCTATATTTAATATTGCATGCACACATTGAATATGAGTTGGTTATTTATCTTATATGGTATTTATAAACATAATACATTAATTCAATTAGTATTCATTGGTTGTTTTAATCTCCATGAAAACCCTATATGGGCTAAACTTTGGTTTCTGTGTTTACTTTTGGTAAACTTATTTTATGCATTTCAATCCATAAAGTATTGGGTGATCATGTTTTATATTTAAATCATGTATAGGTTGTTATATACCCCATTTTAGTGGCCTAGGGAGTATAAAATAGGGGAAAGGGGTGCCTAATTAATTATTGTAAATAAGTTTTGTAACTTAGGAAAAAGATATTTATTTCCATACACAATTTGAATCAAAATAAAATTAGGTAATATTTTTCAATGATTTTGGATTGACTTATTTGGAAAATGAGTGTTTTTGAAAGTGGATGCCATGCTAAAAAATATTTTTATGGACTACAATTTTATGAAAAAAGGGTAATAACATGCATTAATGAATTTTAGTCTCATTATGGTGAGCTTATAGAGTTTTAGGATAACTCCCAGGTAATGAAAAATGTAGAGAAGGTGTGGAAGTAGAATAAGAGGAATCAGAGAAAATAATGGGGAGAATGACATAGTAAGAACAATATTTTTCAAAAAGGAGGGATGTTACCAACACTTACTATTGTCACTTTGAGTTACACCCTTGAAATTTCTTGTTTTAGGACCTCTTCATCTAAATGTCACAGTGGGATCTCTCTAAGGTTATGGGTGACCTATGACTATAGAGAACCTTGAGAGAGGGTTGTCTCCCTTGATACAACACCTAAAAGACTAAAAATAACATTAATATACTCAATTTTCAATGAAAATGAATATATAAATCTACAAATAAACATAAAAATGTGATTCACTATATTTTAGGTCTCGTATTATGGTCTATGAGATGATTATAAAAATAAATAAGACTGCTCACAATCACACAACTTCAATTAGCTCTCTAGAATAAGTACTTTAACATGGAGATTGCACTTTATACATTTATTAAAAATGTCAATCAATAGGCCTATAATGAATCATGAATGAAGGTTTTATATACTTAATCTTTTCACAAAAATATAATACACACCATATGACCTAAAAAAGAACATTCACTCACAAATAATAAATAATAAAGAGGAAAAATTCAATGAGATTGAGTATCAACACTAGCATTAATAAAAAATTCATCATGAACATACTATATATGGGATGAATAAGGCAAAATTTATTTACATTCACTTCAAAAACAACATCAAGTACAAATTTAGGAAGATTTTCCATACCAACATAAGGGATCCTTTACAATTCCAAACAAGGCCAAATTTATAGAAGAAATAAATCAAGAGATATAAATAGGACATGAATAATTCCAATCAAATATCATTAATCATCAAAATAGTTAAAAAAAAATATATCTTGCCACCAAGTCTGCAAAGAATGTGTTGTCCTCTTTTTTTCAACACTCTAGTCCAAGTGTTGATGTAGTTATTCTTAGTAGATGGAATATGAGGTCATCATACCTAGTTGGATGATTCTTGAAACTAACTCCTCCTTATAATTACACATCCACTAATTTTAAGTGTAGTTACAAGTTATTTCATTGACACTTGGCCTATTTGACAAAATTAGCATCTTGTTATTCCATTATTGGCTCTCCAATGCCTCTACCACCTTATGAGAGTGAAATTTTATGATTATGTCTCTTCTCATACTATGATTCCTTCCATTATAACCTAAAACCTACATTTATATGTATATTTAAATCAAGAGAGTGCAATGGAGACAAGTTCTTCTTCCTTTCCAGGTCTAGTCATGCTTAAAGACTACTACAATAGTCTTATTCATCTCATTTATGTTTTGTAGGAAACCATGCCATATCTATCTAATCTCATATAAAATATTCAATAATTTATGTCCATTAGGTCTTCATAAAATACTAACAAAGAATTTGAGTAGGTTGTAAGTAGTCTTTAAGAACATACCCCATTGTCATAGGGACTCAAAGATGGAAATTATCTAGAAATAACTTTTGAAATTTCCCTAAAGGTCATATTATTTATATCTACAAGAAAAAAACTTGGTGTGTAGTATAAATTCCTTGAGACAAGCTTCAAAACTACCAAGAGCCATGTTTATTTTATGGTTTCTTAATCATCATGAAATGGACAAAACTACTTATAGATTGAAACTTCAAATCTAGTTGGATTCATGAAAATGGTTTTATATATTGCCTTCCTAAACTACCAAGGGTAACATAAAACAAATATATAGATTTATTTTTATCTCTTGTTTCCATTTATGACCTTGAGAAGGTCTATAAACTCATTTATAATAGGAAAGTAAAGATAATCTTCATGTTGGTGTGGTCTAGTTGATTGAGGCCTATTTTATAATCTTAAAATATAAATAATAGATAAGTGAGGACCATTATACCTCTACCCAAGTTTTATAAACCTATCAAACTAATTAATAAGGAACCACTCTTCCAAATACCTAGAAACATGCCTAAAAGTATAGTTTTCTACTTCATTTTCATGAATTTTCTGCTCACACATGCCAACTAATGACTCTAATTTATGATTAAGAGGTTATAATATTTAATAAAGATTATTTAAAATTCAAAAATGTGAATTAGAGTCACTTTAACCAAAATTATCTTCTATCAAGATACTTGACGGATTGTAAGGCAGTTTCTAGGTCTTCAACTTCTTAACAATAATCCATAAAGAAAAACCTTGGGATGGATTACAAAATTTCATGAAGCTGGAGTGAATAAACTTCATTATAATTACCTAATTTATTTTTACCTTGTGCATCTCCTCAAAAAAATCCCATGTAATCAAATTGACCTCTTAGGCTTGCAAACATGTGAATGTGTGTTCTAGAAGACTGTTTAGGAAAAAAGAATCTTATGATGCTTGGTTTTTGGTTTCAAAACATCATTTAGGTTTGGATTATGTTATATAATGTATGAAAATTATTTTCAAGGTGTTTTAACCCTAAAATATTTTTATGTCTTGCATTAACCCATAATTGTGGTTTTATGGTTTTTTCCTCATTTTAAGGAATTCAATCACTATGTAATACTTACTTAAATGTCTCTTATAGATTATATTATCTATCAAACCTAAACCTTCATCCAAGCTCACACTTTCCTTTTGTGACTTACTCATAGTCCTAACATAGTTAAATTAGTCCTATAACATAGTTAAGTTATGCTTATATGTTCATACTGCTCTTTTAGTCTTTTGTGTATAGTTGCTTTGCTATGCGTTATATGGCTTGCCCAACATAGAAAAAAGTATATGAGGTATTTTAAGATACATTTTTTTTTTATTTAATTTTAATTAATGTTATTTTCAATCTCCACTTACATATCAAAATACTCTAAAACTCTTGCATCTTAAACATGCATGTATAATTATATATATTTCCTCATATAAATTTTCATGTATTTATTAAAAAACTTCTTTGAATATTTGATAAGTTTTAATTATATAAAATTTATAAATAATTAACCAATTATCCTATTTTTTAATTTATATTTTAAACTCAAATGCATAAAATTATCATTTTATGTCCATACATGCCTATGTGGCCTTCTCTCAAGTGACCTTGTCCATTCTGATGGTCTCTTCTCCTCATGCAAAATACAAACACTTCTAAACACTTCTTATATGGTCTAGTCATATTTTAATGATCTCTCAAAACTGCATGTTCAATTCAAAACCTTTCATCTTATTTATTCTCTGTAGGTAGGCCTGTAGGTGCCTATTTGTCTAGCCTACATCCTCTTTAAGTTTGTTATTTAACTAATATTATCTTGTCCTAGATGATCTTCAATGTTTTTTAATAGAAAATTAAGTTCATTTTGGTTTTTTTTAAGATATTTCCCACTTAAAAACTTCACAAGGTTTATCATTTATCTCTCAAAACCTATTGCAAACCTCTACAATCTAGTTGTAGGTGTAGATGTAATAACCCCATTGGGTTTTACTATAATAGAGTAATTTTTTTAATTAATTTCACATATTCATCTAATATATTTCACCATAAGAAATCTAAGTGATATTTAACTAAATTTATTATTTTAGTTAACCCCACATGGTTTATAACCCGTCAATTTAGGAAATGATCACGAGTATAATGGTATAGAAAAATATAAACAATACTAATTAAATAATAAAATGTGCATTTATTTCATTAAATTAATAATAAAATTTTAGTCATAGATGATAAAACATTATAGCCACTATTATATATTAATAAATTAATAAATATTATAGTTTCAATAATAATAATAATGTCTCAATAATGATAATACAATGATACAAATCTCTATGGAGCATGAGTCTCAATGAACTCAAGTATATATCTATAATCTCAAGTGTAGTCTCTAGTGAAGTACTATTTTAGGGAAGGAGAACATCATCCTAATGATTTTCCACACCAACCATGAACCATTAATCCCCCATAATATCTCTCATCAAGGGAATGGCCCTCCCTTCATGGATGGGTAGATAATGATAGTGCAATACTCTAGAGTGACAAACTAGAACATGTGTGATGTAAGATAACTACTACATGATGTAAACCATAAATAAATCCATTCTAACATGATATTATACAAACATGTAAACTATATCAAACACATGAAATGATAATTTTTTAACTATAAAAATTACTTTGGCCAAAGTTTTCAAATAGTTAATGATCTCTAGGATCAGTCAATTTCATACACACCACTCAATTAGATTACACCTCATCTTGAATTGATGGTGCTAATTAAGTTAGTGGAATCTATCAAACTTATTATTTAGTGTCATAAATACAATATTTGGTTAATTATATAATAATATTAAAACTAAATAAACTATATTAGAATATTCCCTATTAGCAAATATAAAATATTCTAAGTACAACAATTTTAAATACATACAATTAATCCATAAAATGTAATGCAATGAATCTAAAAATAATCTAATTATTATAGAATTATATATATATATATATATATATATATATATATATATATATATATCTGTGTGTGTGTGTGTGTGTGTGTGTGTAGTCCTCAATAGAAGCATACCATTTGGGTAAGAATCATTTCTAGACTACAAGTTTCTCAATATTACTATGTAACTCAAAATGTTATTTCATCCACGTAACATAACATTAAACATAACTTCTATCATTTTTATATTTCACAAATATAACAACAAGCTAGTATATAATTGTGTGTGTGTGTGTGTGTGTGTGTGTGTGTGTGTGTGTGTGTGTGTGTGTGTGTGTGTGTGTGTGTGTGTGTGTGTGTGTGTGTGTGTGTGTGTGTGTGTGTGTGTGTGTGTGTGTGTGTGTGTGTGTGCTATTTAAATACAAACTCATATAACATAATTCATCCAACCATATCATATAGTATTAATCAAATTGAATAAAGACTTTGTTATCACATCCATATATACACATAATTGAATACAGAGTTTGTATTTTGGGTCCAAGACTTGTGAATGCCTCATATGAGTAATTATTTAAATGAATACACAATTTTGTCAATGATTGGATAAGGGTCTTTAAAATAATTTAGCATAGCTTAAACCCAATAAATCTTACATATCTGAATGTATATATACTTTTAATGTAAATATATATTTTTATATCTTATCAATTATCCTATGCATCTATAGGTTTTCAATATTTATCATAGCTTATGTCATATGATTAATATATGTAAATAGGTTAATGCCATAATCCAAACCTAATATATATATATATATATATATATATATATTCATTCTTTAGACAATAATATATAATAAAGTAAATCCAAAATTATTTTTATTCTATCTACTCCTCAATATAAATAATCGAATCCCTACCCAAATTAAAATACATGAAATCCATTGCCTGCTATGAAAATGAAATGCTTCAAACTATATTTCTAATTCTGGGTTGAATTCCCTAATTTTCCCCCATACCCTATATGGGTTTCTATAAATGTTTGTGCATTAGTGTTTATATCCTCAAACTAGTTCAACATGATAATTTTGAGTCCAAGACTATATCAAGTATAATATAATACCCATAAAAATAAATAGTTATACCTTGAAATATTTTCTTATGGTTATCCATAATTTAAGTAAAATATATTAACACAGTTATTCTTACATAGTTACTCCACATTTTTAAATTTGAAAACAAAAGAGAAAAAAATTATTCCTCATAGGGTTTATTTGAAATCCATTTTGCATAGCAAGGGTTTAAAATTAGGGATGTTTTACTAGGGTTTAGGGTTATATGATGGGTTACATGGATGGAAAATACATCCATAGGGCCCATTACTTATCCCTCTAAAAATAGTTTCAAAAATAAAAATAAACTAAAACCCCTAAATATTTTATTACTAGAATTATCATAACCAACATATGAATCTTAAAGCATAACCAATTTGGCAATGAAATATCCAATGCCAATGCCAAATATTCTATTTTTCTTCCTCTACAAGCTTGAATCCTCTCTCCAATATTTTATCTATCAACTATCATATGCCATCCAATCCTCTCCCCTCCTTTTCTTATTCTCATTCATCATCCCAAATATTCCCCAAACTTCTTGACCACAATTCTAGTGTAGTCTATGCATGCCTAGAATAGCTACTATCCAATTTCAACACTACTATCTAGGAGGGTTTTTGACACTAGGATCTAGTTTAAAACACTCAGACTAGATTATATCTTAGTTTCCATCCATCACCCAAATCATTTATATCAATTATTTTCTAAGTCATTACTTGTATTATTTATTAATATTTTTAGAAAAGTAAAATCTAGTCGATTCTATAACAAATCAATGGTTATATTTATTGAATATTATTTACCTAGTTTAATATAATAATATATCTAGAAAACATATGATTTACATTAAATAAGTCCTAAAGGGTTAAAACACATGTAAATAAAATAAAACATAAATAACATTAATGGCTCATCCTATCCCTAAAATTGACAAGGTGTGCATAGCTGCTGACAAAGTTTCCACTGATATACCAATACTAAAAAATAATTAATGTTAATAAAAAAAATTAAATAATAGGTGTACGTAGAGTTTTTAATCCCCCTATATGTTTAAAACATTGGTATGTGGCATGAACTTAGATTGTAAAGCACTCAACATTTGGAAATATATTTTACAACAAGTGGGGTTGACTATAATCTATAACTTTCAAAATGCACTAAATGGTCCCAAGTGTACCTAACACAAGGGTGAGTCACATAAATTGGGTTTAAATTATATAACTTACTATGAAAGGTTCTAATCCTTTTCATAATGACTTTAACCATGTACTGCTTAGCGAAGTTTGATGTTTAGCATGAACTGATCTAGGTTTTCATTAGGATTACAAGGATATCTACTCAGTCCCAGGTAATCGTAGTATCATGTTATCAGTTTATATACCCTATAATTTATTTGGTTTTATATGATGGCAATAGATGAAATACTAGCTCAACATATCGTTAAATAACTTTTGAGGAGGTGATGAATTCGAGCCCACAAGCCAAATGCAAGAAAACTAATAAATGAAAATTAGAAAGAATTTATAAGTCATTTCTAAGTCAAGAAAGTCATTAAAATATTGTGGAAATCATACAAAACATTATTTACATTATAGGATAAATAAATAAATAAATAAATCACTTTTTGGTTATAGGGAATGGGGGAAAGAATACATGCAATTTTTTTGGTTTGACACAAACAAAGAATTTAATCTAGGAACTTTGAAACTAGATAATAAAAAAAGAACAAACAAAAAGATAAAAGATCTTAAGATATATAAACTAAAGTGGATGTTATTTTTTAAATCACCAACTCAAATACGAATGAAGTTTTGGCCCCTTGGCCTTGTTTTTTCTTGTAAAAACATAAAAAGTGAAAAGACAAGTTTGGCTAGGTTAATTTTAATGTGTAATAGTGACTTCACCATTTCCATCCCATATTTATGATATTTTATCTTTTGTAAATGATGACTTAAAAATAATGGATTTGACCTATGTCATGATGACATCAACCCTACAAAACAATGACTTCGATAGGTATATTTTCAAATCATTTCAGTGACTTCACCCATTTTTGAGTTATATTTAAAGACTTCACTAAGCCTAATTATTTACTTTACCACTATTTAATAATGAATTCACCAAAAGCTAATTTTTATCTATCTATGTTCATAGGGAAAATAATGACTTCACTATAAATGATGACTTTGCTCTATTATAAAAATGATGACTTCACTCTATGTTTTTAGAAACTCCAGAGCTAAAAATGGAATTTTGTTTATGGATTTGATTTTTTTCCTAAGTACAAACTAACCCCCTAACATTTTTATGGTAAATAAGGTTGATAAAGAGAGGACTAAACACTTCTAAATCTCACATATACTTTTGTTTTAGTGGCAAAGTTATTGATTATAAACAAAATAGAATGATGGGATTTTTAAGTAAAAACTCTAAAATTGAAGAATTAAATTCTCTTTTTAGTAAATCTAAAGATATTGAATCATTCTTATTGGTAATATAGGATGATTGGTCCTACCAATTGTGCCATTATGTATATTAGGAGTTTTAATATCACATATATGTTTATTAGTTCCTTGTTAGTGAAGATAATAAAAATCCATGCATAACAATACAATGAAACTAAACACTCTTGCCTAAGAACTAGGGGAACATAACATAATTAAATATACCATAAAATAGAGATTAAAATATAAAAAAAAATTACCTCCCTAATCAAAATTGATGTCCACTTATTGGCATATTATATGTTCATGCACGGTCTATGTCATTAGAGACTTATAACAATGCTTCTCCATGTTGGCAGCACTTTTTTAATGTCCATTTATGGCTTTGCTAGGATTGTATTGGATTTTATTGGTGTGAATCTTGGTATAAAATGGGCATTATAACATTACTTTCATGACTCCTTGAAGGCATTTTTAATGAATAACATTACCCATAAAATTGTATTTGGGTAGAGTGAGGTCACTTGTATTTATAGGTCTCAAATATAACTCTAACCCTAAGGAGGTTAGGTTTAGTTCTAATTTTGTTTGAGTGTAAAATAACTTAGGTTGAGTCATGTTTACCTTGGGTTACGTCAAAACACTCATAAAGTGTTGAAAACTCATTTTTAGATATTTATGATCCATAACAATTCACTTTATATATTTTTGAGGTTATGACTCACCTTTTTAGAATATTAGGAATTAATAAATCACCCTTTTAGCTCCTTTGACCTTTGACTTCATAGTTGGCTAAAAATTCCTTTTTGATAAATGAAATTCATTAATTTAATTTGAATTTTTTACTTAGGTAAGTTAACTACTATATTTTTTAATTAATCTTGTTCAATTCTTTTTTGATTTTGGTAATTGTTTTAAAATCTATTTTGAATTAATATCTATAAAGGCAAAGAATTTTAGATTACAATTTCATAAATTGACTAGGGTTGAAACTGAACTAGGTTATTGGTGCATATAGTGTAATACCCCAAATAAGAAAGCCTCACCACATTTTTGAGAAATTAAATCCCTTACATAAATGAATTTGAGCCACTTAGGTATTTTTAGACATAAATTACATTGTGTACTAGAAATTGAACTAAATATTGATTTAGGCACAAAAGTGGATAGAATTGAGTGTCTACAATAGTAACCCCATGGGTGGGACCCACTTGTAAAGGTAATTAAATCTCACCAACAACCTTTTGTGAGTTCCTATAAAATGATGTAATTGATATGGATGAAGGAATTAAATCATGATTTGTATAACACAAATGTGTAAGTAATTTCATGGTAAAAATGTTCTCACTTGCACCATTATTAATCATAACATTGTATATAGGCTGGCGGTCAAGGTATGCCAAAATGAACAAGGAATAAAGATATGAGTCATCATCCCTAATATTATTGTCATAAAAATTAAATAAGGTCTCTAAACCATATGAGGTGTATGTTATGTATAGGTACCAATAATCCCATCTAATGGATGCTCATGATGAGATGGGGGATGGAACACATTATATACCATTTGGAGTTTTAGATACTTATTTTAATGATCTTGAAAAGTATTGTTAAAATTTTATACTTATGGTGGTAACTAGGTTATGAACATGATTCCTTTGGAAGATCATCAAATGTATTATTTTGGTCATCAATGAGGTTTTACATCTTATGCTTCAAGGTAAAATATCTATTCATAAAATGTCTATGGCTTTAGTGATAGTTATAATAATAATTCACATAATAACTTTTGGGTATATTTATACTTATATCAACATATATAAGATGAGGGAGAGATATAAGATGACACTTTACAAGGGACTAATGAATCAAGAGACTTGGGTAAGTGTGTAAATTATCTCCATGGTGAATTAGATAAGATAGGTCAATTAGGTTATTTGGACACCACATTAACCATGGTATTTTTTTATTTTTTAGGCTCAATAGGTTTGAACTTATAACTTGGTTTGATAGTAAACTTGGTATTATATGTATATGTAGTTGGTTTATTTTCTACATATTTAAGTTTTTTCAATGAGATAAGTTTCATTTCATGATCATGAACAATGTGGCATAAGTCATCAAAATATATGGTTTTTCTTAACATAATGGAATCATTTAAATGAGAAAACAAAATTTTCTTGGAAATAACTTGAAGCTCTTTATCCTTTTTAGCTAACGTTATTTTGTATCTTAAGACATATTAATTGGTAGCTTGATTGGTTCTTTGTTTGAATTTTAAAATTTGGACATAGGAACCCTTTTTGGTAATGTTAATAGAGAAGTGTGCCAAATATTGATATGTAAGGGGTTTTAAGGCATATACTAATTGAGTTAGTAAATCATAGTACCACCTTAAATCATAGTTATTTAAGATATTTGTAAATAATTTGATCAAAATTTTATATTTGGAAGCATAATCAAGGCATGCCACAAATAATATCAAATATGTTCATGATCACCCTTTCCATCATAAAATGTGAACCTAGGTGCAAAAAAAACTAGTTGGAATGGGGTGAAAATGTATCTATATTGTAATAAGATTATGGAACACCTCTTGTAAATCAATAGCATAAGGATATTTCATATAATTTTTTTCAATATTTGTAACCTTAGTTTGCACAAAATTTATAGTTTAGATAAGATCTTGCACTTGGTATTTTAGGTTGGACATTTGAGAGGTCACCAAAAGAGGTGTACTCATAGGTTGGGAAGATATAGGAATTGAAATTGGTATTTGAGTTGAAATATTTAGGTTTCCCATCATATATGTAGAAATATTAGTTTTAGGAAATAAAGGTTGAAATAAATATATCGTGCCCCCATTATATGTAATTATATTGATTGGTATATAATAAGTTACAATAAATTTTAAGGTATCGCCATCACTAGGTGATTAAGTCTTATCGTTATAATTCTTACTAATTTGATCTCTTGTAACATACAAAAATGCATCTATTAAGCCCTTTCTATTACTGATATGAGTGATCAATGATTATTTATCTTTCATGTTTTTTAGATAAAGGTAAAAATAGGTTTTGATGGGATCCCAAAACCCAAGTACAAGGAAAGAAAGATAAAGCTTCAACTCCCACAGGCATAACCTAAAAACTATTACAGAGAAGTAGCAAAAACAAGTTTTAAATGGACCTGAAACCACCAGAGAGACCACTGGTCAAAACCTAGATTTAACATAGATCTAGCTACACCATAGATAGAAGATTACAAAAAGAAACTAGAGAATAGGACCACAAAACATAACTAGCAAGAAGAAATAGACTATTCTTCCAGTTCCAAAATCATTTTCACAGTTTTTGTACCTTTCACAACAGTATCCTGAGTGGTAGTTGCCGCCAACTTGGCTCCCTCTTGTGTAGCCTTCTTTCTTGAGCTTTGTCTCATCCTTTTGCTAGGCCCCTCCAAAGATTTGGTCTCCTCGCTAGCTCTTTTTCCAATATTGGTAGCTGTAGCACAAATGTTGGATGTTACTTCCTCCATTTTCGTTCTGTTCTCCCTAATGAGTTCCCAAAGGTTATTCTCGTAATCTTTGAGCTTGACTGGGATATCTCTTATCTATTTTTGCATGTTGTTAATTTTGTTCCATGCAGCTTTCTGGTTATCTTCCATAATTTCCACTTTCCTTTTGAGATCCTTAATCTCCTTACACATCCAAGAATCAAGTTGGAGAGAAGCCCCTGCTTTGTAATTAACCCAACTCATAGGTGTGTGCTTTCCATCCTTCTACCTTTTCTCTCTCCATTCCTCAGAATTCTTATTGGGATTATTCCTGCCTTCTTCAAAGTGATCCTCTTGGCCCCTTTGATACTATTCTTTTGTTCCAATTTAAATTTCCATGTCCATTTCTTGATTGTCATTTTGAACTGTATTTTCCCTTTCATTTCTTGAAACAGGGTCCTCAACAGGGCGATCCTAGACAATATCTTCCTCTGACACTTTCTGATTTTCCTCAGTTTCTTCTTTACTATTTTTAGATTCCTCCTCTTTGCTGACTCCTTTCTCATTCTTCTCTTGACATTCTTCATCCTCTTTTGAATTTGTATTCCATCTTTCAGTACCTTCTTCTTCCTCCAGATTTTCCTCCTTAGGTTTATCAATTCTCTCCCGCTCTGTATCTTCTTCTACATTCTGATTTTCGGCACTGGGGAACTTGATTTTGTCTTTCCCTTTTACAATTTCACTCTTTCTGCTCCCAGACTCCTTATTTTTCCCCTAGTTAGGGTTCTTAACCATAGCTTTATTCTTGCAGTAGCATTTGATTTAACATAATTAGGCCTTCATGTAGGATAGGACACGTTTCCTTCTTCCTGTGAGCAAATAAACTTTGGACAAAAGAGAAGCGTAGGTAAAAGGGAAAAGACAATCTTACCTTGTGTCTAAAATGATTATTTATTTTTCATGTTAAATGAGGTTTTTATATTATTATTTTTTATTGATTATAAATAAAAATTTATAGAATTTGAATAGCAAACTAAAACCCTAAATGGCTATAAAATATAAGAATTAGAAAAAAATTGCATTCACTTGAATAAGGTTCACCAAATCTTTAACCCTCAAATCTAGATCAATAGGAATATAGGGTTAAATGGGTAGAGATAGCCAAGGGTTAAATGAGTAGGCCCATTTTTTTATGAAACTTAGATAAAACATATACTACTAAATTTAATATGTAGAGATGTTAAATATAGAAAGTACAACTAAGTTGAATATTGTAATTATAAATAAAATAAGATACTTAGTTGATTCTGGTGCTAATATGTATATGGATCTAAAATAGGTAGAAATTGGACTAGATTTAGATTCTAGAACATTAACGTAATTCTATAAATTTTACCTTTATAATTATAGACACTTGTGTCAACCTAGGATGGTTTTGTTAATATTGTTATCTGACTTAGACACAAGTGTCCAATATAGAATAATTTCTAAAACTATATGTGACCACCTATATGCTTATGGCTTCTATGTCACATTTAATTTAATGTATTTATATCTAAGTCATGGACTATTACTCCTTATAAAATAGAAAAAACCTAGTTCTTCATCTTCATAGTGCATGTGGGAAAATGGGTTAGTGTAAACATGGTGTCAAGATACCCCAAATACCCCTCTATCAATGAGTGTTACCTACATAATCAGTACTCCAAATAGGGCTTCAAATTTATGTAGTTATCCCCTATTTTTTGGCTTGTGTGTGAATCATGCAATGTGTGATAATCAAGTATAATACTGACCTAAATTGTAACTTGGAAAATATAGCTCTTGGATTTCTCCTTTGGTAATTTATATCTATATATATATGTTTTCACTATGACTAATATGAAAATTAGAGGAAATAAGTAATATGTTACTCACTTAAGTGTTTGATAGAATTCTTTTGGTAAGTTATTTATGAGTTGATAGGTATTTCTAGGTATTTTATAGGTGATAAATGAATGAGGGTTGATACTGTATTTATAGCAATCCTTTTGGAGAATATCTTGCATTAAATCACTTAGAATAACCATGAAAATACATTTCATTTTTAAATTAGATGGATTTATGTCATTGGACACTTGTGTTAGAATAAGACATATGCATTGACATAAGTATTTGGATGGGATGCAAGTGTCTAAGTATTTAAAAAATAGGTGTAGGTATAGAAATTGAAAAGATGTAAGATAAGGAAGTTTATCACATTATTGGCATGATAGAAGGATTGGGTTTTCAGAATGGCATTGGCTAGACTAATAAATAATCAATTAGGCATAGATAAATAGTGTATGCAAGCCTTTTGGCAATGAAAAAGGTCTAAAATTTGAAGGTAAATCCATGATATGTATTTTCTAAGCATATAATATTGAGGTGATATATAATTCATAAATAGTATCTACATTAAAAATGTGTTCCATTAAATTAACCCCATAAATATTATTGTTCCAACAAGTAAAGGGGTGTGATTAAGGATGTGATCAGTTGAAAGTAATATCCATCTAGGGGATAATGGGAGTAATATGATATAAGTATGGAATGTAAGGAACCATATGGGTGATGAAAACATCCTTATCAAGAATGAGATACACTAAACAAGTGGGGAAGGTTAATAACTATCGACATCAAGGAACTAGGGTACTCCGACCAATGAACACAAATCTATGGATAATGATTGAAGTACATATATCATCCCATGAAGGTTAGTATACATGAAAATTAAAATGGTATTACCTTCCCAAAATGTATTTATCATTCCTCATGACCTCTTATAGAGCCATTTTTATACTATTAATAATGGGTGCTTATGTGAAAAGATAGGTGACACTACAATATAATAAATTATTATGGTATAATGAGACCTCCTACCCTAGTATACTAGTCTAGCACACTCCAATGGTCCTCAGATCTATTTTGAGTCCAAATATTGAGTTTTATTTTTGAATCTCAATGGTTGATAGTGGGGTTGAATAAATCTTCAAAACATTCATTAAATTCCACTTAACATTCATGAGCCATTCAAACAAACATATAGATTTAGTAAGCATAAACAACTATCCACATAAACATGAAACATAATAACACATCACATATGTGTTAAAATATAAATGGGAATAAAACCCACTTATATATGTAAATGGACTATAGTATTATAATGTAAAAACTATGTTTAGTGAATCACCAACTCCACATAGATCACCAAACCCAACTAGCCAAGTACCCACTTTCAAGGAGGCACCAACCCCCTAGATAAATAATCACTAAATACACCACCTAATTTATTTTATCACATTTATAAAAATATTTTTCTAAAATAATAGATGATAACCACCTCTTCATCTCTTCACACTCTTATCCTTCTCAAATTGCCTTCTAGGCCTCTTCGCTTCACTAGGTCTCTTCAAGACTGATTAAGTCATATGACCTTTATATTCATATGTATACACACTATAATATATTCATTATATACAATAGATAATCCAATTATTTTATATAATACCTTGTAATAAAAAATGTGCTATTTCATTTGCATACACTTAGCTTACATAAATATGCCTAAAACTACCTTGTATATATACCATTTCTTGTTCATATACCACTTAATTGGCCATAAATCCTTCAAATATTAGTTAAGAAATATAATAGGTATTATGACACATGTTTTATGTAAATAATCTTATAATTTAGTCCCTTTTTGTCTTTCATGACTCAATTAGGCCTCATTTCTCTTTTAGGTCTCATAATGACCTAATTGCATTAAGTCTATATCTTAATGTGAGAACTTGATTCTCTTGGGCCTAGATGGATTTATCCAAAAAATTAAAAACATTAAACCACTTATTAAAGTAACTCTTTTTACCTCCTCAATTATTTTTTAGATCTTCATCCTTCATTTATACATTGAAAAATTATTTAGGACAAATTATCCTATTAAGCCTATGTACCTCAAAAACCTATCTTGAAAAAATGAAGCTAAAACATAATTAAAACACTAAATATGATAAAATAGATATATATATATATATATATATATATATATATATATATATATATATATATATATATATATATATATATATATATATTATAAATTACCTAAGTCTCATCACCAAATTCATTATACACTTCCACTCAGAATATAATGCTTCAATAACACCTCTGCAACTCACTCACTTGAAGCTACCAGATTACCTCAAAACATAGTCATGGTGACTTAGACCTCCAACACCTGTATAAACATTTAAAATGACTTATTATGAATTTATATGATACTATGAAATAATTATACCATTATAAAATATATAAATATACGGTCAAATGGAAAATATTGGTCTTGCAAACCAATATCACGACCTTATATCTCCTTGTCTTAACTGAACTAGAGAGGTCAATTTATGATCAATTTTTTCACCATATTTACTAACATCCTAGAATTATACCAAACATTACCATGTATTAAAATTCATTAAAAACATATTTATGCACTTTTTTCATCATTTTGTCATGAAAACACATTTTAATTCATCTTCTTATCGTTGCCTGGGTTTTTCATTATTTGCACCATTAGGCATGTTAACAATGAGCTAACTTAAATGATCAGTTTATAAAACTTCTGGGATGAACATATAAAAAAACCTTAATTTACACGAAACATGAGTTTCTACCTTCTTATTCCTTCCATTTGATTATTATGGCCAATGTAACTTTTGATTTCTATATCAACTTCTTCAAAAATAAACATATAGCTCAACCAATTCTCTCTCCTCTCTCTAACTAATACCACTTAGAGGTAATCGAGAGAGTAAAATACAATAAAAAATAATTTAATTTATCATACCAATCCATTTTTATCACTTTTTATCAACATCTTCAACATTGGGTCCTTATTAGGGTTCTAAGAGGGTTTAAACTAGTTTCCACTCTTAATGATCATTCATAAAGCATAGCCCCTCAATCCAAAAAATAATGCCTATAATTTTGATATAGGACAATTCCCAATATAAAATTAATATACTAGGTTACCATGAAATTTTTTTATGAGTCAATGAACACCATAAAATCCTTCTCGAGTTGAAAACCATTCAATTTGTGCATTTGAGAGACCTCTAGACAACTTTTCATGCCTTATCCTTCAAATTAGAACCTCAAAATTCATGTACATGCTTAGAAAAAATGAATCAAAATTTTCAATTCTGACCTACTCATACTTTTCTCAGAAATTTTTCCTAATATTCCATTAGGCTACACTCTCTCTACACCATAGTCTTCATATCTTACTAGGCCCTAAACTAACCTTCATGACTCTTTACATGATCTAAAAACATTAATATCATGATAACAATCTCAATATTATGACTTAAAATATTTAACTCATGCTTAAACACTATCATACATCCTTCACATATCTTGATAATATATCTTGATACCTCATTAGGTCAAGCAGGGTCTAGGAGTGATCTAGATGCAGACTTGGTTTAAAGGTCCTACCCCTATAGTATTACCCTAATACTCTCATGAGTGATCCAATACCTCACATAAATTCTCAATAGCCTCATAAAACCACTAATGCCTATGTGCACTCATTTGACCAAGCCACCATGATCATCCCTTCTCACAAGGTCTCTTCATGCCATGACTGGTCTTAGGCTACTTAAGCACTTGATGCCTTGACCTATTCCTTCCATGTCATGATGTCAACAAAACATAAACCAAGAAGATATAAGACATTACACCTCACTCATATCACTATACCATTCTCCTTATGATGACAATAGTCTTCCATAGCCTTGACATATCACATACTACCATCTATCCTTAGTCACCTTTGACATCAACCTTGATATTACAAGCTTGACATAATACATATTTGACATAAATGAACATTATACCTTTGTATTATGCATAATTTTTACATAAATGAAAAAAATATGCCAATAAAATTATCATTTTTAATTGATGTAAAACATAATACACAAATGAAATCACTTTAGAATGATACTTTTCCCATATGCTCATTCTCCCCCTTTTGACATGAATGATAAAGGATCCTCTACAAAATTCCATCTAATCCATGGACCTAAATTTCAATGAAAAACACAAAGAGATGATAGAAAAAACTCACCTTAGTCTCATACTAGTTCTTGTAGATAGCTTATGGAACATTTAAACTTTACCTAAATAAACCATGCTTCTTATTATTGTCTTGACACTTCACAACATAAAGCTACATATCTCCCCCTAACACCATACTCTCCTATTGAGACATAATATGGAAGATACTCTTAGAAACATCTATAAATAGGATACTTCTCCTTATTTTAAACTTTATCCCTTTCTTGGTAATAGGATCAAAGATTTTATGATGCATTATACAAACATGCTCCCCCTTATCCTCATAGTGTGTGCTCATCATATGAGTCATCCGGACTCACAGACCTTTCTAAAAATTCTTCAATAATATCTCATATATTAATAAAATGCATAGGCTTTAATCATATTTCCAATTATTTCAAAAACATTATAGTTGTCTCTATGGCAATATTGGTCTTGTATACCAATCCATATTCCATATGTCTCTAAACATAATCATGTGCTCAGACTTACATTCCATACCATGAATCCTTATTTACATATCTACATCCTTATTACCAATGATTTGAGATTTATAATGATCTCTTTGAATCTATATTGAGGGGAATTTTGAGTCTTGTCTCTCCTCATCCTCTTATTCTTCTTCATCAACCTTTATTGTTTCCTCTTCATTATTGAAGTCTATATTCTTTGATATATCCTTGGACTATGAGTGTGATTTCCTTATTTCATCAATATTCACATTGGTGCTTTCCACTATCTTTTGTAACTTCTTATTATAACATCTATACGCTAATAATATTTATGAATATCCCAATAATATACCTTAAAAATACATAGAATCAAACTTACCTATGTCATCTCCATATTTTTTAATGAAACATTTACTTACAAACACTCTAAAGTGCTCCACATTAGCAAGTATACCTTTACATAATTCATAAGAGGTGTTGTTGCCTTTAGTACTTATCTATCCACTATTCAATATGTATACTTCATTACTTACTACCTCTCTCCAGTACCCATCATATAATTTAGACTCATTTAGTATAGTTCTTGCCATCTATTGGATTGTCCTATTCTTTATTACCATTACCCAATTCTACTAAGTTATCTTGCCTATTGAGAACTATCTTGTTATTCCATGTACCTCACAAAAGTCATAAAAATCATTAGACTAAAAATCTCATCCTCTGCCAGATCTTAGGAAATTGATCTTCCCATTCTTCTCATTCTCAACAAAGGCTTTGAATTCCTTGAACTTATCAAGAGCTTCTAACTTTTCTTTAAAAAATGCTACCCATGTCATTCTTGTATAGTCACCTATAAGTAACATAAACTAGTTATCTCCTTGAATAATTTGGATTCTTATATGCCCATAGAGATTAGTGTGTATTAACTCCAATGGTATTATATTAGAGTACTCCTTGGACTTGAACCTTTTTCTAGTTTACTTACTATGTTGACATGTCTTGAAAAGTATATTTGTAGGTTTGGTGATCTTAGGCATGTTTTTCACATATTTCTTAGTGATTATCTTAACCACATTGTCAATGTTTAGGTGACCTAACCTTATATTCCATATCCAACTTTAATCCATCTTTCTCATAAAGTATATCTCCTTCTTGATCTCATTTAAGACATCTAGATTATTCTCAATCCTCTTAGCATTGGTAATTAGCTTTCTTGATTGAGATATCCTTATCTCATACCCTATATGATGAAAGGTTAGTGTTTGTCCTTATTTTTAAATTTTACATAAACTAATTAGGTTATGTTTTAAACCTTCCACAAATAACACATTTTCTATCTTGGTCTTCCCATTATCCAAACTCAAGATGCCCTTGCCAACTATATTGGTAGTTATGTTATCTCCAAATCTCACCATTGCTAATTTTTCTCCTATCATGTGGCTTGAGAAACCAATATTTATATACCATTTCATGCCTTAATATTGAATTTGAAAGGCATATTGAGCTATCATAGATTCCCCTTTAGTCTTTTATTCCTCCTTAGCAAATAATCCATCTTGAATCTTGTGCTCAATATGATCAGTCTTAACTTTATTTGGATTCCACACTAATGTTTGACCCTTATCATGAACTATAGTATCTTCATACACATTTTTAATTCCTCCTTAATAATCACTCCTTCTCTTATGGTCCTATTATAACTCATCTATTGAGACAGTTATATAATCACTTGCTCTATGACGAAGGATTTGATAAGAAAAAAATGAAATAATTAGAATACCTCATTACATTAGGCTACCTGATTGTTCTCTTCATGTTGACTTTCATTTTGGTTCTCTTAACTTGTTCTAGCTTCTCACACTCTTTCTCAAACTTGATCATCTTATCTATGAGCTACTCATGCTCAACCTTAAAATAACTCTATCTCCAAGATATCATACTTAATTTATTTTGATCTAAACTTTGTATTGACACCTAACTAATTCTTTATATCCTTTATGATCTTCTCATCCTTTTTGGCTTCTTTGATCCAATCACGCTTCAAGGTATAAATCTATTCCTTAAGATCCTTGACCATAGATCTCAACTCATGTTTCCTCTTCTTTTGATGCTTCAAATCATTTAGGGAACTTATGATCTCAGATTCAATGTATAATTTATCTTCTCATTCTTCACTATCATAGTAGACTTATTCATCATACATGTTTTCTTCTTGATCACTAGACATCTTGTTCTTCTTAGGATCACCTTCAAGATATTAGGCCTGACTCAAAGGACTAGGATATGATACCAATATTTGGAATGAAAATGACTGAGAAGGGGGTGGATAATTATTCTTCAAAATTTTCATTCAATTCCACTTAACATTCATGATCCATTCAAATAAACATATAGATCTAACAAGCATAAGTAACTATCCACATAAGCATGAAACAAAAGAACACATCACATATGTGTGAAACCCTCAAGGGGAAGAAAACCCACTAATATATTAAAATTTAAGACACTAATATAAGGTAAAAACCAATTTTAGTGAATTAATAACTCCACATGGAGCACCAACCCCAACTAGCCAAGCACCCACTTGACTAGGATTCAACAAGCACCCACTTGCATGGAGGCACCAACCACATAGATGAGTCAGAAAAAAATTTAATAAACTAATTAATTTTATCACATTTAAAACACTATGTTTCTCAACCAACATATTATGACCACCTCTTCATATCTTCATACTCTTATCCTTCTCAAACTGCCTTATAGGCCTCTTTGTTCAACTAGGTCTCTTTAAGATTAATTTCATATGGCCTTGATCTTCATATGAAGTCAGATTATAATATCTTAATTATAGATAATATATACTCATATAATGGTATATAATACCTCCTTATACTCAATATTTTTTTATTTTATTTGTATACACTTAGCTTACTTAAATAGGCCTAAAATTACCTTATATATATATATATATATATATATCATTCCTTGTTTATATACCACTTAGTCAACCATACACCCTTAAATCTTAGGGCAGACATATATTAGGTCTTAAGACATCTTGTGTACATGAATAAAATGATATTTTATTCTTTTTTGGTTTGTCATGACTTAATTAGTCCTCATTTATCTTTTAAGTCTCATGGAGACCTGATTGCATTAGGTCTGTCTCTTAACACCAAAAATTTATTCTCTTGGGCCTAGATAGATTTATCCAACACTTTAAAAACATTAAACCACTTATTCAATTAAATATTATAACATTATCAATTCCTTTTTATATATTCATCCTTCATTCATACCTTGAAACCTTATTTAGGATAAATTGTCCTATTATGCCTATGTGCTTAAAAAAACTACCTTGCAAGAATTAAGCTCAAACATTCTTAAAAATTAAAATATGATAAAATATTTATATAATTAGAGTATAAATTTATTTATTTTCATCACCAAATTCATTACATACTTCCACTTATAATATAAGGCTTCAAGAACACCTCTACAACTCACTCACTTAGAACTACCAAATTACCTCAAAACCTAATCATGGTGACTTATACCTCCAACACATGTATAGACATTTATAATGAATTATGATGCATTTATATGATCTTATAATATCCTTATACCATATAAAATATAAATATCATATGTTAAAATGGAAATATTGGTCCTGTAGATCAATCTCATAACCTTATATCTCATTGTCTTATCTAAACCAAACAAGTCAATTTGTGAGCAACTTTTTCACCATATTCATTAACCTCAAAAAATTATAAAAAATATTAACATGTCTTAGAATTCCTTAAAAACATATTTATTCACTTTATTTCAACATTATATCATGAAAACACATTCTAATTCATCTTCTTGTTGATGATTGGGTTTTTCATTGTTTGCACCATTAGACTTGTTAGTGACTGGCTAACTTGGATGACTAGATTAGCATAATTTATGGATAAAAACTATACATAAAAATTAATGGGAATCAAAAATTATACTCTACCTTCTTCTTCCATCTATTTTCTTCCTATGTCTAATGCAACTTTTGAATTCTATAATAACTTCTTTAGAAAGAAGCCTACAAATCAACATTTTATCTCTCTCCTCTCCAAACAATACCACCTAGAGGTACCTGGGAGAGTAAAATAAAATATCCAATATCTTACTTGAGTATACCAGTACAAAATTATCACTTTTTATCAACGTATTCAAAATTGGGTCCTTATTAGGTTTCTAAGAGGGTTTAAACTAGTTTCCACTCTTAATGATCATTCATAAAGAATATACCCTAAATCTGAAAAATAATGAATATAATTTTGATTTAGTAAACTTATCTATCTACCATGATTATTATAGGTTTTCATGAAATTTTTTGATGATATAATGAGCATAATAAAATCCTTATTAGGTTGATAACCCTTAATTTTAAGCACTTGAGAGACCTCTAAACAACTTTTCATGCCTTAGCCTTAAAAATAGAACCTAAAAGTTCATGTACATGCTTAAAAAAACTTGAATCAAATTTTTAAATTATCACCTACTCACACTTTATTTTTAAAGTAATCTTGATACCCCATTAGTTCTACACTCTCTTTCTACACCATAGTCTTCATATCTTACTAGGGCTTAAACTAACATTCATGCCTCTTTCCATGATCTTAAATCCTAATTTTCATGATAAAAATATCACTATTATTAAATATAACCTTTATCTCATGCTTAAACACTACCATAAATCCTTCACATGTCTTGATAATAGGTCATGATACCTCATTCAGCCAGGCAAGGTTTAGGAGTGGTTTAAATGCAAACTTGGTTTAAAGGTCCTACCCATATAGGCTTATCTTGAGACACCCATGAGTGATAAAATGATTCATATACATTATCAATAGAATAATACAACCACTCATTACTTTGTGCACTCATTTCATCAAGCCACCATTCTCATGCCTTCTCACAACATCTCCTTATGCCATGAATAGGCTTAGGCTACTTACGCACTTGATGCCTTGACCTATTCCTTCCATTTCATGACCTCATAAAAAATAAAATAATTATATATAAGACATTACACCTCACTCATATTATTTCACCATTATCTTTTTGATGAAAATAATATTCCATAACCTTGACATATCACATACTACCATATATCCTTACTCACCTTTGACATCAACCTTGATATGATACATTTTTTACATCAATGACCATTATGACTTTGCATGCTGCACCCTTTTGAAATTAGTGACAAAAATATGCCAGTGTTTGATCTTATACTAGAATAGGATATGTGCCAAATAAATATCACATATTTTGGTGTGATCTAGCTTTTAAGACATAATATCCTTTTAACATTGCCTTTTATTATGATATGGATTTTAAATTTTTTGGATATTTATATTCCTCATACATATGTGTTTTTAAAACTAAACATGCATGAAAATAAGTGTCTAACACAATATATCTTACACTTGGAAAATAAAGAGAAGGACCTAACTACCATGGTTTTTAAAGGATCCTAGAGTTTCCCATGACTTAGTGTGTAACATCAAAACCAACTTATAAGTGCCTCAAGTGAAATAAAAGAATGAAAAGGTGGGGATTTTGAAGATTCATCAATGTAATAAAGGTGATACAATGATGAATATGTTACTATCTGACCATAATGATGGAAAATAATGCTTTGAAAGGGACAGAGCTATGTTATGATAGTCATGTCAATAGGAAAGTTATACTAACCTATAAGGAATATAGCATAAGTATGAAAAAAATTAGTAGTCATCCCAAAATATGTGAAAAGTATGTGGTCATCCCAAAATAGGGGTAATATGCATGGGGGCCCAAAGAATCATAAATAAAATAAGGCATAATTGATCAAAATAGAACCCAAATATATTATCTAAGTTATAAAAAATAAATAAAGGCCTAAATTAAGTAATACCAAAGAGAATAAAAAGGAAACAATGGTGTAAGTAAGATTAAATAAATTAAAAATAAATGTTTTAGATTAAGGTAAAAATAGGTTTTGAAGGGACCCCGAAACCCTTTAACAGTAAAAAAAGATAAAGCTTGACCGTGCATCAGGATAAGCAATCCTTAAACCTACTAAGAAGTAGCAACAAGAACAGGTTATACAAAGACATCATCAGAAACTAGTTTGTAATCATCCCCCTAAAGTCCCAAAAAAAGATCAAATATCTATCTTTTAGGGGTAAAATCTAGAATAGTTGCCTGCCTGCCATCAGCAATATTCTGCCTACTTTCTAGCTCTCTAGTTTTCCTAATGGATCTTCTTCCTGGTTTGTCAGACGAACCAACATCCGATTTAACCTTAAAATGCTGTTCATCTCTTTTTCCATTTTTAACCAGTTTAGAAGCAACATGTTTCACCTTAGTATGCTGATCTTTTTTGTTGCTTCTTGTTTCTACCCCCTTGGTATTGGTCTTCTTTTCAGCCCTTTTTCTTTGGTTTGGAATTTGCTTTGATTTTTCTCTTTTATCGTTCATAGGAGGCTCTTTCACAAGGGATTCATTATCATCCAGAATCTCCTTAGACTGAGAAAAAAGAAGGTCTCCTTCCTCTAAATTTTTTCCATCTTCAACCAAGAATTCACCTCCCTCTAGCATAGTTTTATCAACAACATCTCTCCATCGATCTTCTATCCTTTGGTAGGAAACAATTTGGTTTGATAGATCTGTCAAGTCTTCTATTCTTTGTACAGGTATTATGGATTTTGGTTACAGCCCATAACCTTCTTTCACCGAGTATTCTTCCTCAAGAGGAAGCTCTTTATCCACTTCAGTATGGTTAACATTAGGATCTTGAGAAGAAGGTTCTTTTTCCACCTCAGCTTGTAGACCTTTAACATCTTCATTATTCTGTTGTTGTTGTCGATAATATGCTTTGGGTTTCCAAACTTTCCTTTGTTGCATCTTGGTCTTACTCCCTTCTAGAACACTACTAGAGTGTTTTTTACTTTTGTAACGGCAGTTTCTGACCAGATGCCCCTGTTTCTTACAAGCATAACAGGAGTTGGGCAAGTTTTCAGAAAATATCCTTTGAGTTTTCTTACCAAACTTTGATATTAGATCCACTTTTTCTGGAAGATGATTCAAGTCTACCATTTTAACATAAATTCTGGCACTCTGAAGTTTGGATCTGGTAGCTGTTGTAATATCCACTGCCACAAGTTCCCCAAGAGAACTGGCAATTCCTTTTAAAATGTCCTCATGCCAAAATTCTAACGGGAGGCCAAGAAGTCTTATCCAGATGGGATTGGATAAGAAAAATGAATTTGAAAGATCCATATTAGGCTCCCAAATTTTAACAGTGAGAGAGCATTTACCGAAAGACCATGGTCCTCCACACAGAACCATATTCATGTCTTCCTTACAATTGAATGTAAACAAGAAGAAACCATTCAACATTGGAGCCATATCTACCTCTCCTCTAATAACACATTTCCTTTTAACCAATTTTATAAGAGATTCAAGATCTGGTCTTGCTCCTAAGAATTTACCCACTAGAGTGAAATCCATAGAAGACACAGTAAAATCTATTAGAGGATCTGGAATAAAAATTTGAAACTCACCTTTTTCCCAGCAAGACTTAGCATTCACCGGTGGGAAATGAGCTTTTCCATTGGGTTTCTTTCCGAACAGAGATGACCACTTCCTATGTTCTGAATGCTCTGCCTTCAGCGCTTCTGGGGAATTTTCCTTATTAAAATCAACCTTTTCTTTCTCCTTTTCAGGCTCCTGCCCCCCCCACAGTAGGAAGAGGATCGCATTGGGGTGCAAAGATCCCCCTAAAAGGGTCAGATTCACTCGAAGGTTTACCATTATTTTTATCAGACCCTACATTCTTCTTAATTCCTCCTACTGATCCTCTAGGATCTGTTCCTCCAGCCTGGTTTTCCACTACCAGTTTGCCACATACCTGCGTTCCATTGGTTTCCAAGTTTGAAAGGGTGCCTTTTTCTTGTTGCCCATCGCTTGAAAATTTTGGAAACTCCTACTTGACGCCCGTTGCTTTCAAATTCTATTTGCCGCCCAGCCTACCCATCCCGCCCAGCTAGATGTTGGTGAGCTAGATGTTAGTTATCTAAAAATTATTAAAAAGGCAAAGTATTGGAAAATGAAGGAGAACCATGATATAAACAAGATATGTACAACAAGGCATAATGAATGTTATATATAATATAAATATGAAATACCATCATATGATAATGTGAATAATAATGTTATATGATGCATATATGTGAAAAAAAATTCTAGTATCAATTTTGATAAACATCATCAATAACATCTAATAAATCTAGTTACAATTGGTATTTAGCTCTAATTATAGTCAATTCTACTTTATTGGAGAGTCATTAAAGGACTACCTAGAATATAAGAACTATGGAAAAGGTAGGAATAATAGAAATAACAAGAGGGTGTGATGCCTCCTATGAAAGATAATCAATGTGAGGAATCCATGGTATCAAGTTACCATTATCTCTTGATCTGCTAGAAGGCTTTAGTCAATGATAAGGTTTCCCCTTCATTTGAGTAAAACTCTAGGAGAATTGTTGAGATGGTAGATGCATAGGCCTTAAAAAGTAACAAATTTTTTGCTAGAGTACTCTACATATGTATGTATGATGTGTAGCACATTTATACTAAATATAATAGACCTCCCCCTATTTTGGATGAAATTTGGAGATATTTTTTGAGGTGGTAAATATAGACTTATTGAAAATTGGGTTTATTTAGGATAAATAAAATTTAAGTACAACTAAATAACTCAATAATGTGTTGAAAAATTCATGTTCATACCATGGAAACATCAAACATGCCTAAGAGGATAAAAATATGGTGGTCAACTATTTGTGGTGGGGACTAAGCCTTATAGCTACTATTATGCTAAGAATCTCTAGTATGCTCAATCAACATAGTCCTAATGATGGTATTTATTATGGAACTCACAATATGTATCTTATAACCTAGTTGGAGAGTTAAATTGGGGTTTGCATGTAGCCTCATCAAATAATTCATCATTATCAAATCATATAATGGTTGGTTCTAGAACTAACAGTGTAGTTACTTCTTTGGGAGACCATTTCGATGAAATTTGGATCAACATAGCCAACATATTAGGAGAATGTGTAATCTAAGGATAATAAATTAAGGGAAACCAATATGGTCTTGTCATGGAATGATCAAGGATCATACTCCAAATAGGTTCAAAAGTAACTATGGTAGTACATGAAGAATTAGAAACACAATCCATAACTAACCTATGAACATCAATTGAAAGAGATAATACATTAGATAAAGTATAAAGAGAATGAAAAATATCAACTAAATTAATGAAATAAGTGTTATCTGATTTCTACACCCTCAAAAATTAGCTAAGTGCAATATTTTGATCTGTCTATCCTCTCCAAAAAATTGCACAAGTATCTCTCTTTTCAAGCTTTTGTTCAGCCTTTTAAAGAAACCTTCCTTGTCTCTCCCCAATCTTGAATTCTTTTAGCCTTTTTATCTTGGACTTTTGTCTCAGACAAAAATTACAAAATAATCCTTCCTCAAGTCTTTCCCAAAACAATTATTTAGAACATTTCTTCCTCCCACTTTCCTTCAAAAAGTGCCCTTCAAGATTTTATGAAGGGACACTTATTATTCCAAGTGTCCTTTCAAAAAGTCTAAATGGGCACTTTCCTTCAAAAAGTGCCCTCATTATTTTTTTAAGGGACACTTCTTCCAATTGCCCTTTACAAAATTTTTAAGTGACACTTTCCTTTAAAAAGTGCCCTTCAAGATTTTTCAAAGGGACACTTCTTCTAAGTGCCCTTAAAAAAATTTTGAAGGGATACTTTCCTTCAAAAAGTGCCCTTCAAGATTTTCTAAAGGGACACTTATTCTTCCAAGTACCATTTAGAAAAATTTGAAGGGACACTTTCCTTCAAAAGTGCCCTTCAAGATATTTTTAAGGGACACTTTTTCCAAGTGCCCTTTAGAAAATTTTAAAGGGACACTTTCTTTCAAAAAGTTCCCTTCATGATTTTCTAAAGGGATACTTCTTCTTCCAAGTGCCCTTTGAAAAGTCCAAAGGGACACTTTCCTAGAACCTAAAGGAAAGAGCATCGAAAAGGGTCTGAAATTAAATGGAAGTGGTGGATAAAAAGTATTAAGGAATTCCTTCTAATGAAAATTCTAAAGGAATTTATTCGAATGAAAAACCCAAAGGAATGATCCTAAAATAAATATTCCTAAAATAATTATGATGATAAAGTGACGAGCTGAGGGACATCAAAATCAGCATTATGGACTAGCCATTGGGATTCCATGGTGATGGGCTAATAAATTTCAAACTTCAGAGTAAGGAACTAGCCATTGGAGGTAATCAAGTTTGAAAACCCTAAATACTTGGAGCTCAAAAAGTCTAAAGTCCTCAAGCTGAAAGAACCTAAAGTCAAGGAGCTTTAAACAACTTGAATGAGTCTCATAGTATAAACTAGGATTCTCCAATTTCTTTAATTATGAACATTATAAGTAGAGTAACTAAGAAATTCTAATGTCAAAGAGGTTAAAATACTTGAATGAGTCACCAAAGAGCAAATCAAGTTTCTACAAAGACATAGCTTATAAACTTTATAAGCTAAGTAGGCCAAAAAACCTAAATGGGTTTGCAAAGTTTAAATCATATTTTTAGAGATACTTAGCTTATAAGTTTGATCCAATGACTAATCGATGATGTACAAGAGTCATGATCTAAAAAATGAGAATTTTCCACATGGCATAAGCTAGAATAAGTTGGCATCTAAAAGAGTAGATGAAGGATGATCCATAGGAATCTATGAAGAAGTAGATCAATGATGCAAATAAATGATCTACATCAATTTTGATATCCAAGTTGAAAGACTTAAAAGGGAATCCATGTAGGTTTTGGTAGTTTTCATCTATAAGACCAAATAGAATGAAATCAACTCTCCTCCATGCCATGACACATCTAGACAAGCCAAGAATAACTTGTTAAGTGTCAAGAAAAGTTTATAATAGATAGATCTATTTTTGGTAACTAATTGATTCCTAAAATCAACTCAAAAATATATTTTTCTATTGATGCAACTATTATGGAAGCAACTTTGAGAAAATGAGCTAACTGTGTAAGCACTTGTGGTGACATAGATCAATGGGATGGCCTAAGTGAGCATCATTGGCAAAGATAGTTGTAGTTAAAGATGGAGACTTCTAATAAAATTGAATATTTTATTTAACACCAAAGGCCTCCTCCTCTCACTAAATTTAGATATAAATATATTCCCTTGGCTAGTGAAAAAGAGACCACACAGTGTATGGTGAAGCCCTGCTAGAATGATTCAAGTTTTGCTTTTGAGCATTTAGCATAAATCCATTTCCTTCAAGATTTTTCTAGGTTTTTTGTTTGAGTGTGCAATAGATGTATAATGGAGGCATGTGATGATTTTCCATCCTTTTTCCCACTTTATCCTTCATACTAAACAATATTTCTTAGTCTAACTAGTCACACAATGTTTATCCAAGTGTATTGAATTTCTACATGTGTATTATTATCTTAAATGTGCAAATTTTGCCTTTTAACTCATTTACCTTGTGTCAATTTTTGCACATATCATCTCTACATTGAAATATTATTGTTAGGATCTTTAGAGTTTGGGAATGGTTTGTACTTTTATTGTATTATGCACTAGAATATGACATTCATGTCGAAAATAGATTTGGTATATCACGACTCTTATAATAGGATTTCCTTTTCTATAAATTTCTAACTCTTTTCCCTTTAAACAAGCTAGTTTAGTAGAGATTGTCTTGCAGAGACATAGATAGGAGTATATCCACTTTTAATCTAGAGGTCCATTTCCTCCATAGGCATATCCATAAGCCTAGAAATGTTCCAACATTTCCCAAATCTAGGATAGGACTAAACACTCTCTTATAGGGTGTAATATTTAGAGACAATAGTTTTGGCATGCCTGATGGGACCAAATTTTTTAACATGTTAAGGTGAATGCTGGTCTTGACAAGCCCAAGGTTGTAGAATTATCCTTAACTTAGCATTTGGTGACTCTAAAAGGGTGATAATCCCTAGTGGTAGATCAAGTTCCCCAAATTATACTTCATGGTCCTTAATAGGTAATCTAGGATTTTTTATCAAGCCCCTTTAGTTGAAGCTCTTCTTAAAGAACAACACCCTGAACCATTCCCAACACTTAGAGATCCTTAGCAAGGAGGTTTTAGAGAATAATAATAATAAGTGGAAGAGTTTGAAGAAGTTAAAGAGATAAGAAATCAAGAGGAAAGAAGAGAAATGGATAGACATCAACCTTTCCCAGCCCTTAGTACCCAAAATTTAGTTAACCTTCTTGCATATGACCCTATTCCTCTCAATGCTACCAAGAGTCTCCCTAATTTCAATGGTGAAGGTCCTATTACACCATCTAATAATATTAGAGATACTTTAAACTTTTTTAATTTCCATAATGTCACTTGAGCCAATATAGCCATTAGATTGTTGGATGCCTCTGAATGGCAAGGCACTTGACTGGTACAAAATGTTGGAAGTGTGAAATATTATAAGTTGGAATGGCTTTGGGGAATTCCTGGTAACCAGATTTGAAAACAAAAGTGACAATTCTTCATTGAGCCATTAGTTGAATGTAATAAAGAGAGTTCCTAATGAATCCATGGGGGATTTCAATGAAAGGTTTTAGAGGACATGGCATAGGTTACCACCTATTATGAGACCTCCCCCAAGATTTATGTTCCCCATGTATCTCAAAGGTATTGACACTAATGTGGTTATTATGTTATAGTCAATGAAAGGTTTCACTTTGCTACGTGCATATGAGCTAGCCATTGAAGATGATAATAGCTTAATATAGGCTAGAATTATCCCTCTAATATTTTCCATGCCTTTGTTGTCTCATAATTTAGTTTAAGTTATAAGTGTAGCACAAGTTCCTAATGTCAGTGTGAAGCCAAGATATTTTCCCAAGAAGATGGATAATATTGTGGACAAAGATTAAGAGATTTGATCATTACGGGCTCAACTCAAACAAGCTTAGTTTTATATGAGTGTTCGACCTAATCATCAATATTAACCTCAATAAGGATATATAGCTCCACCCCAATACAACTAGTAAGGGAGAGGAAAAGATCAACAAGGTTATAATAGGAAACCCAATGCCTATAATCCTAATTACACTCCTCTCATGAAGGCTACTGTTATAGTACATGCTAATTTGATCTAAGGAGATAATCATTTAGAATAATGGGGACAACCTCAAGGTCAATTTATGTATGATGATGGAGAAGGAAGCCAATATTTGGTGGTATAAGATGAAACTACTCCTTATGTAGCTTTAGAATAAGTAGACCTTATATAAAGGGATAACTATGGAGAAGGCAGTAGCCAACGTGTAGGCATGATGAAATTCCAAGCAAGAGATGATTATATGTTAAATCAAATCACATCAATTTCATATAGCACAAGAGCCAAGAAGAGATCATTGGGAGAAGGTCAAGAAGTGTGAGTAACTCTAAGTGATACCTCTTTAAGGCCACAAGTTATGAATCCTAGTGTTGTCCCTACTGCAAGTCATGCTCCTCAAAAAAATCAAAGTATAGGTAGGATTCTCAAGCCTACATCATAATAGGTTTATACTCCTTATCTACCTTTAAAGGTCCAATAAAATGTGAATGATCCCTCTCTAAATTTTATTGATTCTTTGAAGAATGCCAAGACAAGCATATCTATTTGGGAAGTTTTGCATATGCCTGGTCATAAGGAGTTGTTGCAAGAACAACTTGTAAACATTCATGTAACCCCTCAAAGTTCAAATCATAATGGTGTCACCCTTGCCAATGATCCAAGCCATGTCTTAGATCCCTCCACCAAGTCTAAAAATCCTCCACCCTTGTATCTTGCCTTCATTATGGGAGACAAGATGGTCCATAATTGCATTGTGGATAGTGGAGTTAGTATCACTATTATGCCTAAAGTGGTGGCTGATAAGATGGGATTAAAATATGAGCCACATAACAAGGGTGTATAATAGATTTATGGGACTCCAAATAATATAGTGGGACTGGTCAAATGGTGGAAGGTCTTCCTACATGATTGCCCAAGTTTTCCAAAATTTTAAGACATTGTGGTGGTAGACCTTTCAACCCATTTTGCTATCTACTTGTCAAGGAACTTAACATATAATATAGGAGGTAAATTTTTTATAATTGGATTTTTATATATTTTAAAAAAAGATATGGAACCAATATGACTACAAGGACTTAGCACTTAGCAAGGTTTCATATTGAGCCATACATGGAGATAAACTCAAATAAGAATTGTCTAATTAGCAAAGAATCTAAATGTGTTATATATGGTGAAGCATCTTCCCCCCTTGAAGGTATTTTTGATCTCTTACTTTATAAATACAACACTAAAACACATGGAATTGATCCATATACTTTCATTGAAGATGTTGATCTGGGAGTTTATTGTATGCATGAACGGGATGTTCTAATCCCTTCACTCACTAATGAAGACCATGAACTTGATGGGATATGGGAAATGTTATTTGATGGATAAATAATAAAAGTATGTGTATGAGTTGGAATTATGTTATTTTATCCATCAAATAATCATTACTACTCCTCATATAGATTGCACTTCAACTACACTTGTAATGTGGTAGAATATGAAGCCTTAGTCTATGGTCTCCAATGGGCAAAGAAGAGAGGAATCAAGAGTTTAAAGGTTTATGGAGATAGCGATCTGGTCATCCACCAAATAATACATTAGGATATAGCCAAGAATCCCTTGCTTAAATCCTACAAGCATATGGTATGGTACCTATTTGAAGACTTTGATGCCTTCAACATACAACCCATACCAAGTGATTCTAATAAAAATGTTGATATATTTGTTACCATAGGTGCACAGTTTGATACAACTACTAATGTGGGATAAGAGGAATATCAATCTCATATCAAATTCATTTTAAGGACAACTATCCTAGATAATTAAGTGTCATGGTAGGTGTTTGAAAATGATGAACACATTACACACTTCTTAAAAAATGAGGTAGGTTTCTCCTCAAGGAACCAAATGAGATTGCATGATCATTATGAAGAACAAATTATAAAGTTGAAGACAAAAAATATACCCAAATTTATGATTACATTGGAGAGTGTCTTCAATGAATATGATTAAAATAAGAAGGAAAGAGTGAGCATGTCCATAAAAGAAGAGAATTATGAGAGGGTCATGATTTACAAGGACAAGCTCCTAAAGATTGGTAAGCTTTATTCTTGGTCTAAAAGGAAGGCCTTTGTTGAAATATGAAAATATTTCCATGATATCTTTGCTTGAGAATACAAAGATTTGAAAATGTTTGATCGAAGTCTAGCTCATCATACCATTGAGCTAGAATCTAGAGTTAAACCAGTCAGGTAAAAGCAATGTCCTATAAATCCCAAGATAAAAGAATTGATGAAGGAGCTGACAAATTTGATTGAGTCTAGGATTATCTTTCCTATCAAACACTCTACTTGGGTGGCTAATCTTTTACCTATCCAAAAAAATAATGGATAAATTAGGCTTTGTGTGGATTTTTGGAGATCCTAATATAGTGTCTCCTAAGGAGCATTATACAATACCTTCTATGGAACAAATTGTAAAAGTTTGTTTTAGGTTCCCAATGCTTCTCTCTTCTTGATGGTTATTCAGGATATAATCATATATTGGTCAATGAAGAAGATAAATTTAAGATAGCCTTAAATATGAAATGGGGGACCTTTTCCTATAACAAGATGCCTTTTGGTTTATCAAACACTAGAGCCAAGTTTTAAAGAGAAATGGACATGGATTTTAAAGGTTTGATCAATAAGTTCTTACTTGTGTACCTAGATGATGTAAATATCCTTTAAAAATATGTTGCTAATAATATGTAACATCTAAGGTATGTGTTTGATAAATTTAGGGATTTTGGCATATCCCAAAATTTGTAAAAGTGCATCATTGTTTTTCATGAAGGAAAACTTTTGGGGCACATTATTTTAGGAGATTTGTTTATTGACCCTGAAAGGATTGAGGCTATCATAGGCTTGCCATTTCCTCAAAACAATAAGGGACTACAAAGCTTCTTAGGGAAAATAAACTTTTTTAGAAGGTTTATTTTAGACTTTTCAACTATGCTAAGGCCTATCACATATATGCTAAAAAAGAACCAAGTTTTTACTTGGACAAAGGAGGGAAAGAGTAGTTTTGAGACAATCAAGAAAGCAATTGTAAAATATCCTACTCTCTTAAACCCAAAATTTGACAAGGATTTCATTCTCTATAACTTTACCAACCTTGATACAATCTCAACCATGTTAATGTAAAAGAATGATGAAGAGATTGAGCAATCAATTGCATTATTCAATCAAGGATTGGAAGACTATGAGTTCAGATATAATTTTTTTAAGAATCAAGATTTGAAAGTGATTAGGGGATTGAGAAAATTTAGGCACGTGGTCTCAAAAAATAAGATAAATGTCATGGTTTCTCATCCCAGTACCAAAAAGTTTCTCCTAAGCAAGGACCTCAATGAAAAAAGAGTTGGATAGATCATAAAGGTGATGGAGTATGACATATACATCAAGGTGACAATCTTGGTGAGAGGACTAGGATTATGTAGACATTTAGTTTTAGATATATAGGAGCCAAAATAAAAGGTATTAATCTACCAAGTTTAACCCTAACCATTTGATCATGTTCCAATTCAAAACTAGACATAAAACATCATTAGTTTTCTTGAAAATAATGAGTGTCCTAATGGCTTGTGTAAGTCTCAAAGGAGATACTTTATATTTTATATCATTCCATATTGCCTTTTTGATAATATCCTCTTTATAAAGGACATAAATGGTGTGCTATTAAGATGTGTTGATGATGACCAATTTGACATGTTGTTGGAATCTTTTCACAATGGTGTGGAAGGAGGTCATTTCTCTCCTAAAACTATAGATACAAAAATAATGAGGGATGGTTTCTATTGGCCTATTATTTTTATGGAATATTATCATTGGGCTAATGTGTGTCCTCAATGTTCCTTATTTGTAGACAAATAGAAACTTACATCCCTTCCATTGAATCCTATCCAAGTGGACCAGCCTTTCATGCAATGGGGCCTTGATTTCATTGGTATGATCAACCCTCCATCAAGTGCTAGACACAAATGGATATTAGCTACTACTGACTAGTTCACAAGGTGGGTAGAAGATATTACATTAAAGGATGAAAATGAAAATGCTATCTTAGAATTATATGAAAGCATTATAACAATGTTTGGAGTTCCTCATGCCATCATTTCTAATATTGCACATGCTTTCTTAAGTGCCAAAAATTTTGATTGGGCATGAAGGAATGGAGTTCACTTGATTACCTCATCCAATTATCACCCTCGAGGTAATGTATTAGTTTAGTTTACTAGTAAAAACCTCATCAAGATCATTAAGAAAACATTAGAGAACAATCAAAGTGCCTGGCACAACAAGTTGAAAATAACTTTATGGGAAAATAGGATTACTCATAAGAAATCAATTAGTAACTCTCCCTTTCTACTTGTTTATGGGAGAAAATCCATGTTATCCATATCCTAAGAAATCCTTACCCTAGAAATTATGTAGTAGTTGGAATTAATTGAAAACACTCTAATAAAATTCATAATGGTAGAACTAATGCAACTGCAAGAAGTAAGGGATGATGCCCACAAGGACATAAAACACCATCAAGTTCTCATGAAGAGATCCTTTCACAAAAGGAGAAGTGTAAGAGTGTTCAAAGATGGTGACTTGGTTTTTAAGTGGGATGAAGATAGATCAAAGCTAGGCAAGCATACAAAGTTTGACACTTTGTGGAGTGGACTTTACATCATCATCAAGTGCAAGTAAGTTAACTCCTTTTAGCTATCCAAAATGAATGGAGAAGAGTTACCAACTATTTTTAATGGCATACACTTGAAATCCTAATATTATCCCTTGCTCTTCCTTTTGTAAATACTAGTTTAGATGTGTGTCTTTCCTTTTATTCACTATTGTGTTCCCTAAGTTCTTTGTAGCATAGGTGGTTTTTCTTTCCTTTTGTTTGGTGCACGTCTCTACCTTGTGTGTGTAAATCAATCTATCTAGTGTTTTTTTGATCCAAGACTTATTCAATTCTATTTGAAGTACCTATATGTGTGACTCCATGCCCAATGGAAGGATTAAGGTGACTAGCCTTAGGCATAATAGGCATGCCTCCCCTGGGAATCACCAAGAATGTTAGCCAATTTTTTCACCCTTAAAATTTGGATAAGTGTAATATTTTTATCTTTTTTCCCCCTCCAAAAAATTTCACAAGTATCTCTCTCTCTTTTTAAGCTTTTTTTTTTTGGTCTTTTAAAGAAACCTTCCATGTCTCTCCCCAAGCTTTAATTATTTTGACCTTTTTGTCTCAGACTTTTGTCTTAGACAAAAGTTTCAAAAGAATCCTTCCTCAAGTCTTTCCCAAAAAAATTATTTAAAACATTTCTTCCTCCCACTTTCCTTCAAAAAGTGCCCTTCAGGATTTTTTGAAGGGACACTTATTCTTCCAAGTGCCACTCAAAAAAATTTAAAGGGACACTTTCCTTTAAAAAGTGCCCTTCAAGATTTTTTGAAGGGACACTTCTTCCAAGTGCCATTCAGAAAATTTTGAAGGGCCACTTTCCTTTAAAAATTGCCCTTCAAGATTTTTTAAAGGGACACTTCTTCTTCCAAGTGCCCTTTGGAAAATTTTGAAGGACACTTTCCTTCAAAAACTTCCCTTTAGGATTTTATAAAGTGAGACTTCTTCTTCCAAGTGCCCTTCAGAAAAGTCTAAAGGGACACTTTCCTTCAAAAAGAGCCCTTTGAATTTTTTTAAAGGGACACTTCTTCTTCCAAGTGCCCTTTAGAAAATTTTGAAGGCAAACTTTCCCCGAACATGAAGGAAAGAGCTTGGAAAAGGGCCCAAAATAAAATGGAAGAGGTGGAAATTTTTTTTGAAGGAATTACTTCAGAAGAAAAACCTGAAGGAATGAGCCCAAAAGAAATATTTTCAAAGGAATTGTGTCAATAAAGTGATAGGCTGAGGGAAATCAAAATCAACATCATGGACTAGATATTGGGATTCCATGGTGATGGAATGATGAACATCAAACTTTAGAGCAAGGAACTAGTTTTTGGAAGTAATCAATTTTGAAAACCCCAAAGATTTGGAGCTTAGAAAGTCTGAATTATTCAAGATGAAAGAACCCAAAGTCAAGGAGCTTCAAAAAACCTAAATGTGTCTCATAGTTCAAATTGAGATTCTTAAAGTGCTAAACTTATGAAATTTATAAGCAGAGTAGCTAAGAAAGTCTAATGTTAAGGAGGTCAAAAAACCTAAATGGGTCACTAAAGAGCAAATCAGGTTTCTTCAAAGACTTAGCCTATAAACTCTATTAGCTAAGGGCTATAAAAATTGAATGGGTCTACAAAGTTCAAATCAGATGTTCATACCTACTTATCTTATAATCTTGATCCAATGATTGATTAATGGTGCACAAGAGTCATGATTTGATGAATGAGGAGCTATCATGTGGTGTGAGCTGGAGCATGTTGGCTTCTCAAAGAGTAGATGAAGGATGATCCATAGGCATCTATGTAGGAAAATATTGATGGTGTAAATCAATGATCCATGTCAGTTTTGATGGCCAATCAGAAAGGGTAAGAAGCTAAAGGATGTAAAAGGGACTCCACATAGGTTTTGGTGATTTTAATCTCTATGAACAAATAGAATGAAAGCCACTCTCCTCCATGCCATGGCATATCTAGATGAGCTGATTATAAGTTGTTAAGCATCAAGACAAGTTTTTAATAGATAGATCCATTTTTAGTAACTGATTGATGCCTAAAATCATCTCAAAAATATCTTGTTCTATTGGTGTAACCATTTTGGAATCATCTTTGAGAAAATGAGCTATGTAACCACTTGTGGTGATATGGATCAATGGAATGGCCTAAGTGAGCATCATTGGCAAAGATGATTACATCTAAAGATGGAGACATCTAATAAAATTTATTCTTGTGTTTGGCACCAGAGGCCTCCTCCTCTCACTTCCTTTAGATATAAATATAACCCCTTAACTAGTGAAAAAGAGACCACACAATGTATGGTGAAGTCTTACTAGAATGACTCAAGTTTTTCTTTTGAGCATTTAGCATAAATTTGTTTCGTTCAAGCTTTTTATGGGTTTTTGGTCTAAGTGTACAAGATATGTATAGTGGTAGCATGTGATTATTTTCCATCCTTCTAACCACTTTATCCTTCATACCTGAATAAGAGTTCTTATTGTAACTGGTCACACAATGTGTACCCAAGTGTATTAAATTTCTACATGTGTATTACTATCTTGAATGTGCAAAGTTTGCCTTTCAACTCATTTACCTTGTGTCATTTTTTACACATATCACTTCTATGTTGAAATACTATTTTTGGGATCTTTAGATTTTGGGAATGGTTTGTTATTTTTTTTTATTATGCACTAGAATCTGACATTCATGTGGAAAATGGTTTTGGTGTATCACCAATCTTACAATAGGATTTCCCTTTCTATAAATTTCTAACTCCTTTCCCTTTAAATAAGCTAGTTTAGTAGAGATTGTCTTATAGAGACATATATAGGGAACTAGCACCTTTCAATCTAGAGTTCCATTTCCTCCATAGGCATACCCATAGGCTTGGGAATGTACCAACATTTCCCAAATCTGGTAGAGGACTAAACATTCTCTTTTAGGGTGTAATATTTGGAAACAATAATAAGAATATAAATAATCATAAGAGTGATGAAGATATTATTGATAATGAAGTATTTCTATATATTTAACTTCAACATAGATAGTTAAGTATGGGTCAATAATGGAATAGATATCATTGTATAAGAGTGTATAAATATCTATATATAAGGAATAATCCACTATATCTCTAGAGGAATAATGGGGAGTTAGCTTCTAAATAATGACCATAGAAGAAAGAAACTTGTATGTCAATTTCTTGTAATAATAAGATCAGAAAGAAGGGGATAATTAAGATATAATGATAGAAGGAAATCCCAGTGTTTTGATCTTAAAATTGATCTCATTTGGGCCATCATTTTGCTAAATCTAAGAGGTTAGGTGGTATGTTTCCCACAAGTTTGGAGTGGCCACTATAACCTAAATTACAATTGATAGGATAATTAAAGCATTTAGATTTATGTAAAGGGATGATAGGTAAATGTTCAAGGGTAGGTATTTTAAATATTCCATTTTCTTTGAATTTTTTAAAATTCCAAGGGTTGGTGTTACCTTGAATCTTATATATATCACCTTTATGGGTATATTTGATACATTGGAATGCAAAATAAGTGATTATCCTCATGGTATGAGTCTAGTGTTTATTAAGAAAACTATTGTAAGATAAGGGAAAGTTAAAGATCATGACCTTAGCTCTAATATTAATAATATGAATAGTGATAATATGCCAAAAAAAATTGAGAGGAATCATTTATATTTTATCATATCCTTGACAAGTACTTTGGGTAGAATTAAGCTTGCATTCAAAGTATCCAAGGGTTTAAATGAATCAAGGGAGGCAACATAAGTATCAGACCCTTCATCAACCAAGGCATGCTTGAAATAAATGTCACAAATGTAGAAAATAATGAAAATAGGAGGGTTATATGTATACACTAATATTTCAATAGGGATCATGGAGGTGATAGGAAATTTAATTGAGATAGAAACATCCATAGTCTCATCAAATTTAATTGACATTTTTTCACACTATTATGAGATATTATCCTCAGACCTAAGCAAGATAACTTATTTCCCCATAGGTGGAGGTTGAGGGGTATTCATTTTAAACAATATCTACATCAATCAATTGTGATGATGTGGATCAGTCCTCATGAACTCAATGAAAGGGATTTGAGAATGTAACTTAGAGATTTATTTAAGGGGATATCACTCAAAATCCTAAGGGAGCTAGACAATACTGAGATAAGAGTGCATAATGTTGAATAAAATAAACTAAATGAGGGGATGTTAATTTAAAATAACTAGGAAATGAAATGTGTGGTCTCAGTCTAACTAATGTAGTTTGGTCAATAAAAATAAATTTTATCCAACTGGCCAATATAGTTTATTACATATATTAACTATAGATAGATTATATTGAACTAATTGATGCATTAGTATGGGAATAAGTGATGAAAATATACTACATCAAAATAGATAATGTAATAGAGACAAAACTAAGAATATAAATTTATTGTTTTAGGTTGGTTGATATAGTTAGTTTTCATTTAGAAATAACTGACTATATCAAACTAGTCGATGTAGTAGCAACAAAAAGTTGAGTACTAGTATATTGTATCCTAGCAACCAATATAGTAGTAATAGAGATATGAGGACTAATATAATGTATAAGCATGGTCAATATAGTATAAATAATCATAAAAAAATGTGTTTTCATTAAGATGGCCAATGTATTAGTATATCTAGATGGGTAATGTTTACCTCATAATCAACATCCATTGAATGAAGGAGAGAGGTATCATGAACATTTTTATAATAAGGATAGTGAATATGAGTAGAAAGAATATAAGGTTAAATTTAATAATCTATATGCCTCATTTTTTTAATGTTGACCAAGTTCTCTTCATTAGTATAATATTGAGGGTTGGTCATGGTTTCAACAACATTGGTTGTAGTAGGTTGATTGGGATTAGGTTGACTATTTTGATTGTACTTAGGAATTAGATTGATATAGATGGAAAAGTGATAATTTTCTTAAAAAATAGATTCATGATTGACTTTGGAATCATGGGTTTTATCTACCTTATCATAGGCTTGATGATGCTATTAGATTATAGCTTCATGATTAAAGTTTGAATTAAAGAGAAAGCTGAAAGTAATGTTCTTAAGTTGTCTACAGGGTTCATGGAAGTGTCTCCAACATGTTTGATACTAAAAATACAATGGATCATACCAATGCTTGGTAAGAAAAGAAGGATATATTTCTCTATTTAAGGGTTGAAAATACGTTTCTTAATTTTTTTTAGGGAAATAGGTTTATTAACTTTCACATTGTTTACATAATCTAATGAATAAGGAGGAGGATGGAAGGGAATTCCTATGATGTGTCAGTAAAGTGTCACTTCATTAGAGATAACAAGGAGAATAAAATCATGGTGTGTGTGGAACCATATGTATCTATGATACCATCATTGGTAATATGATATTTTTTATACTTCATAAGAATACAAGCTCTAGACATAGGTTTTGGAGGTTTGAATTGTCTTATGAGGAGGTATTGATGTTTAACATGATCAAGGGATTCTTCCAATGATTTTAGAGAGATTGTCTTGACTTGATATTAAATTTTAAGATGGAGAGTGTTGGAAAACAAGTGGAAAATATTTTATTTAGATAAGGCTTTCCAATGTTTTATATAATCTTGAAAAAAATATAACTCCACCTATTTTCAATTAATCAAATGGGCTAATCTCTTTTTAGGAAGATGATTAGTCTGAAATTCCTAAACCAATGCATTCAAAAATTCTAAGATAGATATAGTGATATACTTAAGTTGATTGTACCATTGTATGGCATACCCTAAAAAAGTTTTGGATAGAAGTTTTTAGCCAAAAATGTGTTTAAATTAATCCAGTATTTTTAAGGGTTTCCAAAATCTTTCAAATGTAAAATCAGGATCAATGGATCCATTATAGGTGATAGTAGGAGTGATACCACCTATTTTATGTATGTAATTTGAGGAACTAATGGTTCATTTTGAATACGATTAATTGTGTTGTTAAGACATGGAAGTTTTGTAATTATATTAACATGTGTATCTCTAATGTTTGTGTGGGTGCATTTGGATTTTTCACTCCCCATGTAGGTGGTTGAGGCTGATTTTACAATTGTAAGAGTTAAATTTGAATTTATATTATCTGATTATCATTAATGGTTTGTAAATTAGCCATTTTATTTATGGATTGAAAAAATATTTATGAATATCAAGCTCTCGTTGGCTACAAGAGGAAGCTTGAGATGCGATAGTGTTAGCATTAATGTGGGTGTTAAGATGGCCACTTTGAGTAATCCCACTAAAGGAGAGACCCACCATGTTATTATAAATACTAGGCATGGTGGAGGAAGAAAGGAAAATATAAGTATGTGATGACTTACTCTAAGTAAGATATAATAATCTGGCATAGGTGAATGAGGAAACTCCACATGAGGTGCCATCATGATCACCATACAATCCTTGCCCTTATGTTTAGGATGTTCATTAATGTAGATGATCATTTTGGTATTATACTCAAGTTCACACTCATCCTCAATAAGAAGCATGTGTGGAGGATAGGTAAATTGATTAGGTGGTTTGGATTTACTAAGGGAGTCATAGTTTATACTTCTAGTTGTTACATGACAATTGTTTTTATCTTGATTTTATAAGGTAGTATAAAGAAATGATACATATATATCTTATGAGATTTGGTCAACTCCATCATATATTATTGGTTTCTCTAATCAATATCAACAAATATATATTAGATTATGGAATGAAATAACCTATGAGTAGATTTTATCAGCTAATTTTATGTATTTAGGAACTAAGATAAGGAAAATGAGATTGTATCTAGTTGGTCATTGTAGTCAGACTGGAAGATGATAAATCTCACAAACTATTTCTAACTAGCTAATATAATTAGGCAAAGAGATATTAATTATAATATACTATATTGATTTGGATAATTTAGTTAGACATGAATGAGATATGTCTAACAATATGGTTGGATAGATGATGTATCCAAGTAGGAAAAACCTATAAATTATAGATAGTCTTAGGTTGGCTGATGTAGTCAAGAAAGTAGAATTTGGGTAAAATGGATTATATCAAGTTAGTTGATATAGTCAAGCTAAAATTAATAAACTATAGTGGTGATGGAAACTATATTTTTATAAATAATGTTAAATAATTAGACTAAATTAAACTATTTGATGTGATGTAAAGACCAACCTCATCTATATACTGTCACTCTCATATCATATCATTATCTCCTTTTTTGATTATACATTTACTATTTTTTTATCTTTATTTGTTTACTATCCTTGGAATCCTTTAAATATGTCCAACTAACCCATTGACCTCACCACATTCACTATATTACTCTATTTCATTCATTCATACTCTCTCTACTCCTCACTAGCCTTCAAACTTCTTTAGGCCAAATGATTTTAAATTGTGAATAGGGTATATATATACATACAAAATTGAAATAAAATAATCTCCACTACATTTAATAAACCTATTTCATCACACTTACTGACCACATGAATTACTTCATACCAACATCTCACCTTCCAATTCTAACTTGTATTAATTGACTCTTGTTCACTTATTATGTCTAACTCATAGGCAATTAGTCTCAAAACATGATTTAGTTTTCATAGTTCAATAGAATAATGATTATAATATTCAAATAAATTTAATTCCTCTAAAAATACCTTCTTAACCTTACTTGGTCCTTCAAAATAATTACCTTATTCTACACTATCTCTTCCTTTCTGATAGGATATTCCCACTAGGCTTTTTTTAGACTAAATTACATTGTATGAATAGGTACTCTATTATATTAGAAAAAATTCATCCTATACAGACACCCTTCATCCTAATCCCCTTATTTTTCATAGTTTCATTCTATACTCTATGTTTAGATCAACATTTCAACCACTATTTAGTCTTAGGATAGGTCTTTAGGTCCCTATTATCTTCTTCTAACACTCAATCACCTAGTTTCTATAACAAAAGGTACATACCATCATTAATTTATTAAAATATCTTGAATAATTTCCAATAATTCCTAATTACCAAGTTTCACTTAAATTATTTGGTTTAAAGTCTTGAAATATGAATTTTTGTTCACAAACCTTAATTCAGGGTTATCTATCATTGTACGTGCTTGAAAGCAGTCTTCTTAAGAATTCATGAATCTAAACTAGTTTATTTAGATTGTAAAGGAATATTAATATTTATTCTAATGTAATACATATTTACCAAGCATTTATACCTCATAACCACATTCTTTTCCCTATTTTTTACTCAGTTTTATGTTCCACTATACAGACAGGGTTAGTCTATATGGTTTATAAATAACATATTAAGATTATTAGGTTTTAAAATTGTTTTAAAACTTAAAAAATGTCTAAATAATGTGAAAAAAAACTCTTCAAACATTCAAAACTCAATTATTCACCTCAAAAAATCTTTGAAACAAAATTTTCCAACATACTACTAACATAGTGCCATTATATGCATTCTAAAAATAGAGTTTTATATATTGATGTCTTACCTGACGTTTCCGAATATATTTATAATTTTTTTTATTCATTATATAAAATTTTATCCATTTTATTTATGCCATAACCAGTCATTTATTATTCCTTTTACATTTTCCAAGCATAGTTTTGTTTATTGTGGGTACAAACACAATGACCTACAAACTAAGTATAAATCTTTCACAAAATCCTTAAGGAGAGTGAGATGTCATTCATAAATATTATTTAAATAGGTATAAAACATTTATAAAACTCATGATAAATATAAAACAAATATTCCCCTTTGGAAAATTGAATCTAGGAACTCTTCATAACACTTTCCACCCTAAACAAGTAAATATAGTCCTTTCTCATAAAGAATATAGTCTCATAGAATAGGGATAGTTTAGAAAAAAAACTTGAAAACTTGTAATGATTTATTTAGAATGAACTAATCATGATATTGGAATAAAATATATATAATTTAATCTATTATAACTCATTGATATGTTGTCATTTAAATACATATACAATGTAGTCATTTTCAATATACTTAGTAATTTAGTCTCTCAGAAACATAGTTTACGAGATGATCAGGGCTTTACCAATTAGTTACCTTATTTAAGAAGATTTTAATTATTTTTTGGGTTTGATATACATTGTAACCTCTAATTCATCCCCAAAAACTCTATCTTTAAGACTCATCGAAAAACACACACACACACACACACACACACACACACACACACACACACACACACACACACAGATATATATATATATATATATATATATATATATATATATATATATATATATATATATATATATATATATATATATATATATACATTTACAATTAGTTAATAAACCATAACTACTTTTCAACGGTTCACCCTCTTTAAGAATAATGACAAGATCCAAAACATTTAATACCTAACATGACTTGTCTAAAATACGTATTAAGTGACTTTAACATGATATAAACTAACATTGACCCCATTTAAGGACTCTAAATCAGCTAGACTAAACTTTTAAGCTATATACAAAGGATTGAGAATCCAACTTGTTTCTCTAAATTCAAATTTTCAATCTTACAAAAAAGGTGGAAAAATCATTTCTAAGCCACAATTAAAAAATTTAAGTCCCCGAAGACTCATAATTGTACAAAAAACTCATAAAACTCCTAACCACTATAATAATTTAAAATGGAGGCCTTTTGAAGATGCCCCTACATCATACTACCAAGGGGCAGAGAAAACATTCCCTGAAAGTTATAATAAATGTTGGCATAGTGTGATTTAGATTCTCTCTTGCTGAAATTGGATCTTATTTGAATGGACTCTTAGATTATAAGGCCTACTTGAGGTTTATATACCTTCTTACCTTTTATATTTTCCTACAACCAACCTCTCTTGCATATGTGCATGCTCTCTTGAGCCACACTTATATAATATATTGCCTCTTTCCATCTTCCTCCAAACTATACCTACAAGATACAACAACTCATTAAATAAAACATGTTCATTCTCATGACCTTGAGGAATTATCCAAATCTCTTCTTTGTTGGATTATTTTTATTTCTCCTAAAGACCTTCATGTGATTTGTATGATGCATCCTTCCTCCTTGCATCAGCTATTAATGCATCTTTCTATTCTCTTTTCTTGTTTTCTTCTTCATCTAAAACCTACTCTCCAACCTCAACAACAAATTTTTTTTCATATAGAGTGTTTCATGTTCTTGTCTTCTTATTACCTTCATTAATGCCCTTATCTTGGACACCAATACTACATTCCACAAGTCTATGTTCTCTTTTATACCTTCCTTAACCATTTATCTATACATTTGATGAGGATATAAACCACATTATATCTTCAAATACTCATACAAACTTTAATATTACTCATACCTTGGCTTATGTTGCTATCCCATTACTCCTTTAGCTACAATGGCATCCTCTTGAGTGAGGATCTCATTATTATTCATTATATCTTACTTCTAAGAAGACTGACTTGATTGTTCTTATTCTATCAACATGAATACCTTGATTATGTTCTTCATCTTGACTTATCTTGATCACCACTTGGTCATATGCTTCCTTTTTTTGTTCCTTAAGCTTATTTATGGGCTAGATGATCTCATTCTTCTTATCATATCACAAACCTACATTAACATAGATAAAATCATCATTAGATTATAGAACATGAGGCTTGATTTCCTCCTTTTCCTTCATCTTTGGTTACTTTCTCAAAAATTTCAACTATCTCCTTAATCTACCAATCTATTCTTCTCTTTTCCTCTTTTTCATGATGTCTTTGAGAGGCCATTTCACTCTTATGTTAATCCCAACTAAAAACTTGGGTCTAAGTTCAAGTAAAGCTTGCTCCAACTTTTCTAATACTTCCCTTAATTCAATTTTCTCACCCATATCCACTTATTCTTTCTTATGGCATCCTTATTTTATCAAGCCCTTCAATTTATTTCACTCTCTTCTCTTCACTATCCCTCTTCTTCTTGACAAGCCTTTGTACTTTCCTCTCTCTCTCTTAGAATCACTTCTTGTCCTAACTTGGGACTTATTTTTCTCTTATCCTACCTATAGGAATATCTCAATCTCACCTATGATCTTCTCTCTTAGATCTCTCACTATCTTTCCTTCTCTCTCTTCAAGCCTTTATGGGATTAGGAATTTACCACAAATTCTCACTTTATTTCTTTCAACATATTAATAGCTCTATCTTTATGCCTAAAACTTGTATTAATATTCAAAAAACCACATCTCAAACAACCTTTCTAATAATTTATCCAATAATACTTATCACCTAATCAATCAAAAACTATATTTACATGTAACCATCAATTGAAAAAACTCAAATGTACCTTCCACATAACCTTTTTTGCTTTGATACCAAAAATGATGCAGAGACCAGCCTCATCTTTATCCTCTCACTCTCATATCTTATCATTATCTCTTTTTTTGATTATGCATTTAGTCTTTCTTTATCTTTGTCTATTTACTATCCTTGTAATCCTTTAAACATTTCCCTCTCACCCATTCACCTCACCACATTCACCATCTTACTCATTTTTATTCATTCATAATCTCTATACTCCTCACTAGTCTTCAAGCTTATTTAGGCCAAATTATTTCAACTTATGAACATGGTATATATATATATATAGACACACACACACACACACACACACACACACACACACACACACACACACACACACACACACACACACACACACACACACACACACACACACACACACACACACACACACACACACACACACACACACACACACACACACACACACACACACACACAAAGTTAAAAAAAAAAATATCTACTAGGTTTAATAAAATTATTTCATCACACTTCACACTCACTAACCATATTAGTTACTTCTTACCAACTTCTCACCTTGCAATTTTAACTTGTATTGCTTAACTCTTGCTAACTTCTTTTGTCTAGCTCATAGACATATAGTCTTAACACATGATTTTATTTTCATTGTTTAATAGGATAATAATTATCTTCTTCATATTACTTTAATTCCCATACAAATTACTTATTTACCTTACTTTTTCCTTCAAATAAATTACCTTATTCTATATTATCTCTTCCTTTGTGACAGGGTATTTCTACTATCTTTTTAAAGCTAAATTATGTTGTACAGATAGGTACTCTATTATTTTGGAAAAAATTCATCCTATAAATACACCCTTTAACCTCCTCCTTCCTTTATCATAGTTTCATGCTCTAAATTTATGCTCAAATAAACTCTTCAACCATTATTTAGTCTCATAATAGGTCTTTAGGTCCCTGTTAGCTTCTTCCAACACTCAATTTCCTTGTTTCCATATCAAAAGATATATACCATCCTTAATTTATTAAAATATATTTAATAATTTAAATACTTCATAATGATCAATTTTCACTCAAATTGGTTTTTTGAAACTCTTGAAAGATGATTTTTTGTTCACAAACCCTAATTTAGGGTTATTTGTCACTATACGTGCTCGAGAGCACTCTTCTTGAGATTTCATGAATTTGAACCATTTTTTTATGAATATAAAGGCATATTAAGTTTTATAATAATTTAATACATCTTTAAAAAATCATTTATACCTCATAACCATGTTTCTTTTCCTTTTTTTGCTTACTTTTCTATTCCACTATATAGATAGGGTCAATCTATATGGTTTATAAATAACATCTTAAGATTATTAGGTTTTCAAATGGTTTTAAACCTTGAAAAAGTTCTAAATCACATGACTAAAACTCTTCCAACTTTCAAAATTCATTGATTCACCTCAAAACATCTTAACAAAATTTTCCAATATACTATTAACATAATGCCCTTGTATGCATTCTAAAAATAGAGTTTTATATATTCATGTCTTACCTGACATTTCCAAATCTCTTTTTATGTTTTTTTTAGTACTTATATAAAATTTTATCCAATTTATTTATTCTATGACCACTCATTTATGATTCCTTTTACATTGTCCAAGCACAATTTTTTTTGACTATGGGTACAAACACAAGAACCTACAGACTAAGTATAAATCTTTAACAAAATCATTAAGGAGAGTGAGGTGTCATTCATAAAGAATGTTGAAATAGGTATAACACATTTATAAACCTCAACATAAATATAAAATAATTATTTCCCTTTAAAAATTGAATCTAGGAACTCTCCATAACACTTTCCACCCTAAGCAAGTAAATACAGTCCTTTCTCATAAAGAATATAGTCTCACAGAGTAAGGACAATTTAGACATCAATTTGAAATCTTGTAATTATTTATTTATATTGACCTAAGAATTATTTTTTAATCAAAACAATATACATTAATCTATTATAACTCATTGATATTATGTCATTCAAATACACATATAATGCAATCATTTTCAATATACATATTAATTCAATCTTTTAGAAACATACTTTGCAAGATGAATAAGGTTTTACCAATTAGTTGTCAAATTTAATAATGTTTTCATTCATTTTAGGGTTTTATATCCATTAAACCTTGAATCCATCCCCTCAATATCTATCTTTAAGACTCATCCAAAAACATACACACATATATACATTAACAAGTAGTTTTAAAACCATAACTACTATTCAATGGTTCACCCTCTTTAAGGACAATGAGAAGATCCAAAAAACCTAATACCTAACATGACTTATCTAAAATACTTATTAAGTTACTTCAACATGATTTACAATGACATGGACCACATTTAAAGACTCTAAATCTTTATGTAAAGGATTGAATATCCAACATATTTCTTTTAATTTAAATTTTAAAACATATAAAAATGGTGGGAAAGTCCTTTCTAAGCCATAATTCAAAATTTGAATACCCTTAGTAATACTAATTATTAAACACAACTCCTAAGACTCCTAACCACTATAATATCTTAAAATGGAGGCTTTTTGAAGATGCCCTTGCATCATGATGTATCCAAGGAAAAAATCACATAGAACTATATCAAGTTGGTCAATGTAGTTCACACATATAATTATATCAAACTAGTTGACGAGTTATAACACACATCCTAAATCAGTATCAAGATGAATAATATAGTCTATAATACATAAAATAATTTAAGTTTTAAATTAAATCTAAATTACCTTTTGAAAACAAGATTAGGTAGATGTATAGAAAGTATTTAATTGATAGTGTGAGTTATCAAATATACTTCCTCATTCATTGATTAGTGTCAGCCCAATGTTTCATATCACTAATAATATTAGCTAGACCATACATTAAGCCCAATAAATCCAATTTCAATCATAGGGTGAGAGTAAATTCCTTGGGTGATATAATCCTCTTAGGTGTACCATAAAATCACATATTTGGTTGGTTTCCTAAGATTCAATAAAAAGGGAATGCTAAGCATTTTCAATATACCATGAGGTATGTGAAAACTAAATTCTATGCTTAGTGTTATACTATGGATATGATAATTGGGTTAATCCCCTCACTCCATGATGTACATAAACATAATATCTTTTATCCCTACATTATAGTCACTAAGTAGATTGAAAAATTATAAAACATAGTTTCTAGGTAAAACCAAACAAATAGAAAATAAATATCAAAAATTAATGTTGAAAAACTAATTTTTAGCATTAAATGAATTCAAATAAATGGGTAGTTAATGGTATCAAGTAGGATGATATAATTATAAATTAAATTATGTAAAAAATGAAACATGTAGAATTGTATAATTATAGACATAGAATAAAATTGTATATATTTGGTCAATAAATTCTATGGAAACACAGAGTGGGATTGGATTGGCTAATGTCACTTATAGAAAATGAAGAAACTATATTTAGATAGCTAATTTAGTTTTATAGATATGGAAAATTGAGACAAAACTATATTAATCTAGTTAATATTATTGGCTAAAGGATAAAAATGATACTGAAATATATCAAACTACAAGTTGGATAAAAGAATGAAGGTAATGGTAAGTTTCACCTAGGTTTATTGGAATGTATGCATGAGACAAGATTATACTACAACTATGGTGATTTTCAATATATTTTTATAATTTTCAGACCTCAAATTATTGGTAGAGTGCCTAAGAATATCCCAATGACTTATCATATTGGATATCTAAGACTTTCACAAGACAAGCTTCCTTCAAGACCGGATTATAGCTATGACTCTTCCAAATGTCATTTAGGGCACAAGTGTGAGTGAAATTATAGTATATGAGTGTGACATGATATTATTTTAATTCAATTTGACTTGTATAGATAATGATAAATTATCCAAACCCACCCTAAAGGTTAATCTAATAGCATCAACCAGTTTTAATGCAATTAAGAAGAGTCAATTGACATTGAACTATATCAACTAGGCTAAAATAATATAAACTCCAAAAGATAAGATATGAATGGAATAGATTAGGTTAATACAATATGATAAGGTAAAAGGTGTGAATTATATTGTATTGACATGGGTAGATGCAATATGAAATGAGAAAACTGACATAGTTGAGTGAGGTAGGATGGAAGGAGGTAGATAACAACACAAATATAAGGAATTTAGACTGGAAAAAAATGATATAATCATGACATATATATAAAAATATCTCACAAAGAAATAATGGCCTACCCACCCCTTTCTCAGTGTAACCTTTAATTCATGTACTTAGGGAGATTTAAATTTGTCAGGTTGTTGTAAGAGAAAGCATTAGTAAATGATAAAGTGGAAAATATTATGTGTATATAGTAGCCTCTCTAGCCTTTTAGTAACACTTTGATGTGATCCACACTAAATATTTACCTATAAGATAGATCTTTTAGATGCATATAAATCAATAATGTATTTTTATCCTAGATATGTATATCAACCATCTCTTATTAATGATATTTAATAGGTGTATCAACCATCTTTGAGTAATGTTTATCACTTATAAGTTCACCCTTATAAGAACGCATGCATGTTCTCACTCCTATTAATATAATGGAAAATATCTAAGGTGTGGGACCTTATGTTGGAGATAATATCCAAATGAAGGTTTGGTTACCTTTTTTACACTCACCTACTTCTGTCTAAACTATATAGTCATGTGATTTCTTGACTAGGAAAAGGGTAGAAAGAGCAATTCAAAAGGTGAAAATAAATATGAAAATTAAAAAATTTGGGTAATGTAGAAATGTAAAGGTTAATTATGACTATATAAGCTTAATAAATTTCACACATTCAATTCATTCTCATATAATGTCTTTTGCATCAGTATTTTGCATAGAGGTCTTGACAAATAGTCACAATAGCTTGGAAGGAATAAACAATGGTTCAATTCACTTACAAATTAGGTAGAAATAATACTTACACACTTTATATGACTTGAAATATTTCTTATTTTCTTAATAAAATTGATATATTCAGACATAAACATAGGAAAGTTTGTCATTCATTAAGTTACATCAATCAAGATTAAGAACACAGTTCATGAATAGCTTCAAAATAGAGGAAAAATGAGCTCTTTATTGGTTTAAAAATGAGGTAGTATAAATTTTGGCAGAGTTTCAGTAATTAAAATTCATAATATCTTATATAATCATTCAAAAATGAATGTACATATAGAAAATAAGAAGATAAAGAAAATAAGAATCTAGAGATGATTCCACATGCAAGTCAACTTTATTCCTGCTTCAACTGAACTCTAACTCAATCATCAACTCCAACCTCTAACTTCACATAAAATTCCACCTCCAAATTTATACATAGTAAATTTTGAGTTTAAAATTGTATAAACTAGAGTATGTTGCAATATGAGAGAGAAGGAGAGTTGAAAAGTCAAAAGGCTCATCATGCAAGCTTGAGTCTTGGGTTAACTGTATTTAATCATGCAAACATCTTGATCTTATTTAGTTATTGATTTTTGATTTTTATTTAACTCCTATTGGTCTTTCATTAATATTTAATTTTTATTTAAGTTACTTTCACTTGTATCTTGATTTGGGTTGACTTATTTTTGACTTCAAACCTGGAGTTCAATTTGAGACATCTCTTGCATGTAATTTACATGCATGTTTGGCCTCATGTATTTTATTAATATATCCCAAAGGGGGGAATTTTAGTAATGGAATGAATTTTTCATTTTTAAATCAATATCCTAATAAAAATTTGACACCAAATTTATGAATACCTTAACTCCACTTATCCACCTTTGTATGTTTTGGTACTCCACTTTTGTAGGGCTAATTGAAGGTTCTTTGAAGTTGGCTTGTAGTTTCTAAAATTATCCAAAAATGGGTAACCATATTTATATATGGGATAATTTATATGTTTAATTATCCATTAAATATGATTTTTAATTCTGCATTTGATTATGACTACAACATCTCTCCAATTTGGTTCTTCTTCCATATGCCCATCTTGTGTAACTTAACAAGCTTCTTGAATGCACTGTGAGAACCAAAAATTTGATGGATATTAATAATTAAAATATATAATGAGAAAAAATATGATTTTAACATAATAAACATGGTATAACAGACCTCCAAACAAATTTTTAGCTCTAAACTCCATGTACAACTCCAAAAATGTTATTTTATTCCTTTTTGTGCTCTCTTGTTCTCAAAAAACCCTAATTTAGATTGGGGGGTATAAAATGAGTTAAATATATAAAAAAACACTAATAGTATGATTTTTTTACAGGTATAAATTGGATAGACCTATAAAATTTTGAAAATCTCCGAAATTCTTCACCAAACTCTAAAACAAAAATTCACAAAAAAGTGCCTGTTTGTTGCCCTAAGGTTGACCCAAAGATGTTTTTCAATGAGATCAGCCTATTTTAAATTGTTTTTCATAAAATTATAATTTATTTATACCTTTAAATTATGTATACACACTATCAAATAATTTTTTTCATTCAATGGACATGAAACACCCATTTCTAATTCCATTTATGAGCAAAAAAGTGAAGAAACCTTCATTCCCTTTAGGAATAGACCTGTATTTTAAAATTTTATATATATTAAGGTAAATTAAAGAAATAATATCACTTATAAACATTAAATTACATAAAAATATATATCCTTGTCAAATTTCAAGATATTTTGTTTAATAAAACTCAAAATATGTACTTTTTGGTATTTCGTAGTTTTCATAATTTCATTTCAAAATGCATGTAGGTCTATGTTTTTTAAATTTAATTGAGAATTATGAGGCCTAATTAAGTAATTATTTTTTATTTATGAAATTTAATATACCATATTTTCATTTCAATAATTTTATCTGCTCAACCAATCATTTAAACATCTCAAAAATTGCCTTTTTCCTATTGTCTCTCTTGCTTGTTTAAAACCTTAATGCTTGTACCTTTGCCTTTATCCATTATTTTACATGAAATTTTGATTTATTAAGGTATATAAATATATTATATTACCCATAATATATAAAAAATAAATAAAAATCAACAACTAACTCAAAAATGTAAACATATTGCTTAAAACTGAGCCATTAGGGTTTAAGAAGGGGTTTAGAGTACCTATTTTTATTAATGATTGTTTATAAAGTTAAGACATTGTAAGATTAAAAAATAATAATTTAATATTAATTTAATATATTATAAAAAAATCCCCCAAATAATTTTTTTACCAAATCCTATTCACCTTCATGTACTGAGTATTTGAAAATAGCCTTCACTAGCTTGCAACTAGCTAGTTAGAGGGATAAAACAAACAAATATCAAAATTAGGACTTGTGAGATGTTCATAAAAATGTTTTTAGAATGATTAAGGTTTAATTTTTTATATCATTTTTAACCTTAAATTAATGAATTTATTCTTCTTTAAAATCTTCATATAAGCAACTTTGACCAAGGTGGAAAATTTGTCAACACTCTTGGTGACTTTGTTGGGATGTTTGCATACTAAACACTCAAGACCAATATATATATATCCATTAGGTTATGTAATAATTAAAATATCACCAAATATTAACCCTAAAATTTCATCAATCAACTAAAACACTTGTCTATAAGCACTTATTGAATTGAAAACTAGAACAACTACCAATTAAAACATGTGCAAGATAACAATTAGAGGATCTGAAAACTAAACTACTAAAAAATCATGTGAATAAAATCACTTGGATGAATTTTAAATATAAAAACTACTATAAAAAATAATAAATTTCCACTTGGATCAAAATAAAAAACTCCTTAGATACTCTCCATGTGGTTGACAAAATGAGGAATAAATTTTTGTTTAAGTGTCATTTTGGTTGGATCAACTCTTTTCCTACTTTTCAACAACTTTGGATTGTATCCAAGTGAATAAAATAAATAAAAATTATCACCAATATAAACATACTCATCATGTGGTCTAATACTCACCTCATTTTTCTCTTCAACACTATGAAATATCTCCAATGTAACCATATTTTGATTTACCTTCATAATCGCTTTATCAATGTATTCACAAAGAGATGTAGGCTTAAATATATTCTCAAAGTCTTGAATAAAATCAAATTAATACTGACATAATTCATAAAAAAATATTATACTCACTTGTATCTTATTTAGATTCACTAATAATCATTACGTATTCTTTTGTATCTTTACTTGTCTCATGTCTAAGATTGTTACCTTGTGAAACCACTACTGCAATCTCACTATATATTGCCATATATTCTATAAAATCCTCATGATAAGATTATTTAAGCTCAATTGATACTTAAACTTGAATTTTTTATGGTTGTTCAAGGGCTAAAACATGATCTTATTCTATTCCAAATTAAAACTCATTTAGCCACACAACTCTTGATCATCTTCTCTTGAAAAAAATTCCTCTTCACCTGCATGTTCTTCTTTTACCTTCCATAAAATAGGTCATTCAAAAAGGAGATGGTGGGATGGAAATATACTTCATTTTATTTATTTAAACCTATTATAGTTTCCTTACAAGTTGTAAATTTAGGATTACTAGGTTAATTATGATGTTCTTTACGTAATGGAGAAGAAAATTGAATTCAAGATGTTGTATTATTCTCTTTCCACTCTTCAATTTCATTATAAAAATTTTAAGTGTCTTTAAATTCATGTATTTATGCAACTTGAAGGATATATGGAGGTATTTAAAGTTCATTAATAATGATTTGATATTTGGAAGTAATAGTTTCATTCAATATTTTTTTGAAATAAGGGAAAGAAACATGTGTTATGGCTTCATGCTTCAATGCTTCATACTTCTCTCTCCACTAAAAAATAAACCTCTCAAATTATTGATCTTCATAGACAAATTCAATTTGAGGAATGGATGGAGAGATCAATAAACTTGTAAACTCTCTTGGTTTGGATTCTATAACTTTCTCCATTTCTTAATTTTGGATTGGCATAAGAGGAGGTTATTTATCAAGAGTAGGCATGACATAATAAGGGTTATTGGTCTAACAAGGTTTATAAAATGGAATGGTGACTTAATATTACATAGGAATAGACTCTTTCGACCTAAAATTTCCATTTCAACTCCATTTATGAGCAAAATAGTGAAGAAACCTTCATTCCCTTCATGAACAAACCTATATTTTAGAATTTTCTCTCTCTTCAGGTATAGTGTAGACATTAAAAAAAATTAAACATTATAGGACATAAAAATATACTTCATTAAATATATTTTTTTAATTAAAATCAAAATATGCACTTTCTGGTGTTTCCTAGTTTGTATTATTTCATTTCTAAACACCTATAGGTTTGTGTTTTTCCATTTTATTGAGTTTATAAGGCCAAAATAACTAATTATTTTTATATTAAGACTTTTAATAACCTATATTATCATTAAAATAATTTTATCTACTCATCCAATCATTTAAACATCTTAAAAATTACATTTTTTTATTGTCTCTCTTGCTTGCTTAAAACCCTAATGCTTATACCTTTGAATTTATCCATTATTTACCCTAATATTTTTTATTTATGAATGTGTATAAATGTCTTATATTCCACATAATTTAGCAAAAACCTTTATTTTTTAACAAGGAACTCAAAAATGTAAACATATTGCTTAAAATCAAGCCATTATGGTTTAATAAGGGTTTTAGAGCGCCTATTCTTATTAATGATTATTCATAAAGTTAAACCATTTTAACATAAAAATAATTCATATAATATTTAGGTCATATTATCCATAAAATTAAATTAATACCATTATAACCAAATCCTCTTCATCTTCATGTTCTAACTATTTGAAAATTGCCTTCATTAGCTTGCAACTAACTAGTTAAGAGATAGAAGAAATATTTGTCAAAATTTAGACTTGTGAGATATTCCTAAGCATGGTTTTGAAATTATTAAGGTTTTATTATGTTTTTTTATACCTTTTTAAACCCCAAATAAATAAATTAATTCTTATTAAAAGCCTACACATAATCAACTTTGACCAATAGTGGCAAAATTATCAATAGTAATGATCATTAATATGTGTATCAACCAATTATGGTGGTGGTGTGGATTGAGGAGGGGATATATTTGACTACTCAAGGTAATAATAACTTACACTTATAAATTTTAAAACTCTATTATGGTATATTTGCTCTAGATATTGGTGTACTATAGAGGGTACTCATATTGTACACGTGGAACTTTGATTACTCTATTATAATATATGTACTTTAGGCATTGGTTTATTATAAATTGAAATACATGAATTATATGCATCTAAGGGTATATTAATAACATATTTAATTCCCCATCACTCTATAAAACTATAAATAGTTTGGGTAAAATGGTTGAGCCCACTTAAAGAGGTAATAAAATGTGTCCCAAGGTATTTTGTTTTTATTTTAGAATCCTTTAAATAATTTCAATGTATATTATAAATATTATCATGTTTACCAAAGGAATTAGAAAATTTCCATCATATAAACATTCTCACTTGAACCATTACCAATCATAACAATATTTATAAGTTATTCATTGATGTAATCTTGTATGAACAATGCATGAAAATCTAAATCATCATCAACTATATCACTATCATCGAATGTGATCGTGGGATACTAAGGTGTAATATTTATAAGGGTACAAATGATAGTATTTAGTGGATCATAATATCTATTTAGACGCTAAAATTTTATCATTAATTAATTTACAATGTTTAATCTTAACATATTTACCCTTACTTGGTCTATTCACTAATTTTTTAACTTATAATCTCTAATAGAGATTTTTTTATTCAATTTACTACATTAAAATCATGACAATAATCATCAATAATCCCTAATATACTTATAGTTTATTTTCATCTAAATTCCAATAATATTTTTCCTTTTCAGATGAGACTGTACTAGACAGACAGGGATGCAATGTGGCTTTTTCTATTAGTGTAGCCTTATCATACATACCCTAATGATAAATTTTAAAATTATAGACATTTCATATTACCCCTACCATGATTTTATCAAATTTAATTAATAAAAATATTCTAAATATTATTCTATATAATCACATCAAGGTTTTCCCAACACATCTAGTAATCACTTGGAAATTCTACAACACATTGAGAAAAACAATAATATTATTTCCAATTCCAATTTTGATTTATTATAATAGTCATAGGTCAAGTTTGAATTCATTTTATTTTAGGTTTAGGGAACTCATTTTAAATAATTCAATTCAAATAATCTAGTTACATTCATATATAAATATCAAGATTCACACACTCACCATAAGAGGGAGAACTACATCATCCAAAGGCCCTTTTGTGCTATTTAGGTAGCACTCAAATTACATGGGTTTTTCACAGGATATCTCAACTATTATATTAATTGATCCCCCTTTGTAATTTATATTCATTTGGTTTACTATGTAAGAAATAGGGTTTTGATTTTGTACATATTTATTGTAATAAATTAGAACACGCAGTCAACAAAAAAGTCACCACAGACATGTGCACACACTCAAATAAGAAATCAATCACATTGTTAACTAGAATGTGGTTGTAGTCAATAGACAAGGCTGAAATCTATCCATATAATCTTAATGTATCTTTATCCTGACATAGTTTAAAATTATGTCTTTGGTGTTGATAGAGTCCTATAGTTTTTACAATCAATTTTCATCAATATTCATCTTGCATAGTCAACAATAAATTAGGTCCAAGCTAGGTTTACTTATTTCCTTATTAAATTACTATCTAAATCATTTCAAATTTTATAAATTAATGTATGAAAAATTTATATATGTATATCCTATATATCTAAATCATTTTCTATTAGTTTATTTTTATTAGTATTTCATTTTTAAATAAAAAATAACATCAATCATTCTAGTGAACCCATATTTTATTTGAACACTGCTTAATTTTTGTCCTAGAATTTCATACAATTTTTTGTAAATTATTGACACTAAAATAAAATATCCTTCAACATTGGATATAAATCTAAAACCATGAGTCAATCTTCTTTGAGCTTGGATTTAACCTAACACTGAAGAAATTACCTTGTCATCTCAAAAAACATCTAACACTAAAGATATTTCTTTTGACCTTGGGTTGATATTTGTTTATCTCTATAAATAAAAATATTTTTATTTTATTTTCTCTTTATTTTATATTAGATTACTCCTTATTCTTGTTAATTTAAAAATTACTTAGTGAATTTCATTATGAGTTAGGTGGTGATCTATTTTATGGACACTATGGTATGAGGGTTATTTCCCCAACACCGAAGCCATTGTACAACACTAAACACAAAGTTTAGTTTCTCCATATATCAGGGTATAATTTAAATGCCCAAGGTCCCTAATTTATACCATAATAAGCATCTTTTATCCATTTTATTTGGGTTACATTGAATATCATCATATCACCTATGAAAGTTACTCTTGTTGTACCTTTACCAACATGATAGTGGGCTATAGGAATGAATTTGCCTCTATAGTTATTTCTCTAAAAAATTACACTAACACTACTCTAAAAACTATAATTATATTTCAGATACCAAAAACTAATTCAAATTCTTGCATAGATCACCCTTCATACCTTGATTTTTCTTGTATTGTATTCATAATGGGTTTAATGAATGAATTTTTATCTCGTATGGTACATAGCATTAAGCAATTAATTGTTACATATTTTATTAATTTTAATAATGTTATTCATTATGTGTTTACATTTATTTAATTAAAAATTAATATAGAAATTATATTAAACAACACCCAATATTATGGCCTTCCTATTTCAAATGGTGTCACTACTATATCATGTCATTATTCTTCTCGACAAGATTTTTTCAAATCTGAAATGGCTTTAGAACAAGACGAATCATAAGTTTTAAATTTTATCAAATATACATATTCAAAATACATCCCATTTAATAATTAACACCCTCTATAAGGGCACATTATGGATCTCATTTCAAAACCCCGTACTCAAGAAAAGTCTAGTGAAACTGATGAAGCAAAATTTATGGAATATTTTTGTGAACAACCAAAAAAGGTTCACTCCCTCATATATGTTACTAGAGATGAAAAAAATAAAGGTTCCAAATATATCTCTTCTAATAATGGCACTTTTTTTTATACATCTATTCTTATTTCTATACCTCTAGTTACTTTCATAGAATCATCCTTTGGTTTTGGAACATCACTTGGTTTTTAACAAGTATCCATGTTTATGCCTAATCATGTTAATTTTACTCCCCTAATCTCCTATACATATACTAATCTTTAGCATATATTTATTTACTTACAAGCCAATTTATATCAATTTGAAGAAACCATTTCTTATGATAATCCCTACATAGAGTCGTGTTCCTTATTACATAAAATTTTGGCACCCTAAATTACATCTTATTAATTACTAGTTGTCTTTGTGTCTCTTAATCTTAATCTATATAAAGGAAAATTTAATCATGAATGGAATTTTCATTCATTACAAGAAACTTGTCTATACTATGAAGATAATAATATTTTGTTGACAACCTCTTTCCTAGATGCCTCGAATATGCTCTTATATGGTTTTATGATCATCCATTTCAATCATTAAAATATTTAAATCATATGTAAATTCACTATTTAACACACTTTTATAACAACATTGGTGAAAATTTATCATATGCTCAAATTTAAAATCTCAAAAAAGGGTATAATGAAATAATCAATAAATATATTCTAAGGTAAAAGACTATGTCCAAAAAAATGACAAATCAAATGGTTGATAATTAACTCCAATAGACTCTCACATAATGTTTATTAACTCTAATTAAAGAGTAAAATATTATTAATAATTTAAATTCTTTTGATGAGTTATACCATAAAATCAAAGAGCATGAGGTCAATTTGATTACTTTGAACAATCTCAAGTATAGTTCGAATGCTCCTTATAATTCAAATAGAAAATTTCAAGGCAAGCCAAATTATAATATTAAACCTAATGAAATAAATAATTTAGTTTATTTTATTTCATAACTAATGCAAAATTTTAAATTACAAGATCCACTAAGGAGGAAATTCTCAAAACTGTAATCAACTTTGTATGTATTTTTACAAAAGTTACTTGAATGCAATCTCATCACTTTTCTCCACCAATGGAAATGGATATGTGTAGACCAAAATCTAATTTTTTTATATAAATTAAAATTTTGACTACCATATATTTATTTGACATTGGAAAAATAGATGTATTAAACTTAAGCACAACATTCAAGATATCTTTTATTAAACATTATTGGTATTAGAACACCTAGTGAAGAGGCCAATCCAAAAACAAATAATAATTCAAATATCAAAATTTTAAAATATCCTTTTCTAAATAATTAATAAAATAACAAGGATAATTCCAAATTACATTATGTATATAATGTTCATCCTCCTCCTACATATGGGCATCCACTTTATAGAATCATTGGTATAGTAAAAAATAAACAAACACTAGATCCTATGATTATAGTTGATGATAGTGAAGTATTTTATGATGATTTAGATAGACATGCATTATTTATTTGAGAATATGTTGATAATAAATCCATAAATAGTGTTATGAAATATAATTAATCAATCAAAATGTATGCAACATAACACTCCTATACTCTCTTGGTTATACATATAAAGATTTATAGGATACTTATAGAGTTGTAAAAGAATTTGATCATGATGCATAAGATACTCTTGGGCATATAATAATACCTTCAAAAGTGGGGCATATCATAATTACCACTACAGTTCATAAATGTCTTAAATATATTCATGGTAATAAAATGGTCAAAATTGTAAGAATAAAATATGAATAAACTTTAAAACCAATGTTATTCATACCTCCTATAAAATAGATGAAGGGTATATACATTAAGAAACATGGTAATTAAATAGTATATATATATATTTTCCACCTATTTATGAGCATAATATAGTTATAAAAGAGCATATTATAGAAAATAATTATCCATTTATCTATGAACATGATACAATTATACATGAGCATAATCAATTAGTTATAAAGATCATGTCTTCACCTCTTTAATATAAATTAGAACCTATAAATAGGTCTTCATATCCTAAGGCATCACATATTATTCAGAGAGGTATAGGCAGTTATATCCTCTCCTATTACACATGAGGATACATGCTCATATGTGCATATTATTAGTGATTCATATGGTTATACTACAACATATGATTTTTATTTAAACTTAGATGCATCTATAGTTGTCACTTCATATTCATATGAATTCAGTCCTTCATGTAATTTAGTTGGGTACATGTACGTCCATCCTATTGATGATATCCTTGTGTAGAAACAACATCCTACTTATTCCCAACCCATTGATTGGGTATAATATCTTGATTAACTACTTACATTTTTATTTGTCTTTAGATTCTTATATTTTATTCCATTTCTAATTCTTTTATCCCTTATCTAAGCATTCTTCTAGCCCTTAGCTTTATTTTCAATTTGGGCACTTTCCCTATTGTATTTTCAAACTAACACAAACAATTCAAAATAATTATCTTACAATGATTTAAATGCTTATCCTTTATGGAACACCATTTTATTAATATTTCATATCTATCATGTTATGGCTTCCATTACATTTACATGGTCACATTTATCTACTCACATATTCTACATGAAAACACATAGATGATTTCCTATTAGGGGCATGATCATCCTTATCTACATGATTTTGATTCAAATCCACACATATTAGGACCATTTTCCTTGCCTTTCCTTTTTGTCATATCATGATTTAACAACTTGTGAATTATTTTAGCCCTTCCATTTTTATTCTATTTTCAAAGCCTTGTTTTTAAATATTTTTCAAAAAATTTCAATTTAAAATATTTATCAAATTCAAAAACATTGAAATATTTAAAAAATTCCAAAAAAAATCAAATATTTAAAAAATTCAAAAAAATCGCATATGGAAAATTAAAAAAATGATATATGTCAAAACATTCAAAAAAATAAAATATTTTCCAAAATTCAAAATTAGTGTCTATAAATTTTTTATTATGTTGGTCGATTTTTTTTTTCATATGATATTTCTTCCATGTTAGATAGATAACATATTTCAATTTTTAATACACATTATTTTTCACAAAGTAGGTGAATGTGATACATGACATAATTTTACATAGTTCTTTGATATTGGGATTCCCTTTTTACCCAACAACCTTACCAATTTAAGGGAATCTCTTCATTCTCCATGAACACTTAAACATGTTATATATATTCCCAACCCTTTTACCATGTTGAGATATATATCAATAAAAAAAATTATAATCACCCATACTTTCTATTGTGCTACATTGATATTCTATTTTATAACAATGACATTGATACATATGATTAATGTAGACTAATATCATTCTATCCATTCTTATTTTCAAATTCTTACTTTAATACATGATAACTTAGGACTTGATTTTTTATTGTGTGGTCCTTGGCCTTATGTATGTAATATAAACATGTTCTTAATTATATGGCATCATCATGCCATTTGATTGTGGCCCTTAATCTTATGTTTTATGACATTTATTCATCTATTGTATGTGGGCTTTGGGCCTTATGTGTGACATTCTTTGTAAATTTTGTGACATTACTTATATGTTCATAGTTTTTACAATGATGCCTTGATTCATATCATACATTGTTTCTATTTTTACTTTAGTGCCATGATATATATCATACACATGTTTCTTATGTCATTTAATGATTGATTTATCTAACACATGTTTCATATAAAATTCAATAATATATTCAATACTATGATGTAATAAATTTCAAATGTTTATGTGCTACTACATGATTACATATTTAATGTATTATACAATTATATTATGATATAAGTGAATTTTAGGATACATATCTCATCTTTAAAAGGGGAACATCACAATGGTCTTATCTTGATAATTTAAGTCATCATGATTAATAAAATTCAAATTGATGACAATATATAGGTTTCATAATTATATAATGGTTTAAAATATTTATATTATGGGGTGTGTGGCATGTAGGTGCACTCATTTTATAGTTACAAGTTATAGTTTTCAAATACTTACAAGATTAAAATGACATTTTAATTAAATATATATACTAGGGGCATGATATTCATTCATGTTCATGTTTCTACATGGAAATTTCCAAATTTCACTTTTTCAAAGTTTAAACTTTTCAAATAAAATATAGATCTATTTATATTGTTGTGATTCATATAAATTTATAAGTGGGTCACATTATATTTTAGTGACACTCAATGTCTTTAATTTCACTCTAGTGAGCAACATTTTATGGTTTCACCTTCTTATCCTACCATAGTTGAGTTTAGTGTCACTCAATGTCTATGGTGAAATGAAGCGAGCCACATTTGGTGGTTCCACCCATTCAATTATTATATTAATGTACTTTATGAGACTTGGTGCATAAAATATTTCCAATTTAAGGGATTTCACTAATTTCTAAATTGAGAATTGATCACTCTCAATTCATCTTAGGTTCAATATTTATCCAAATGCCTCAACAAGGGGTAATACACTTATTAATTTTAAATTTTAAAATAAATTATATTGTATACTCTTTTAGGTGTATTGTTTCCTTGATCTCTTTCCAAATTTCAAATTTTAAGTTTTAGATTTTTAATTCTAATTATGGAAAGTAACTACATTGAATGGCATTATTGTAGGTTTTGCATTGAGGCAAATTTCAAAATCAAGCTTCACATCAAGTACAAATTATGTATACATAATTAGGTTTATATATACTTCAATCTAGTAAATTAACTTCTTTTAATCACTATAATAAAGTGGGGTAAAATGTAGACACTCAAATTTAATCATTAAATGTTTAACAATGTTTAATATTGGCATCCTTTACCATTACTTAGTCTATTCGATATTATGTTAACTTGAAATATCTAAGGGAGAATTAAAAATATCATATATTAATTTAAAATCACTAAAATCATCATTCAAGCATTGTTATTATATTTACAAGTTCTTGTCAAGCAAATCCACACAATTTTTATCCTTATGAGACACAAATACATTAGGCAAATAAGGACACTATGGCCTTGTCCCCCACCCCAATTTTAACTTTTAAAATTTGAAACATTTCATATTACCCCTCATACATTTTTATAAAGGTTAGTTAATGGAAATATTACAAATATTCTTCTATATAATTACATCAACACTTTTCTCAACACTCTAGTAATCACTTGGAAATTCTATTTCACATTGAGTAAAAGAGAATTATTATTTCCAGTTAAAATTTTTATTTATTCTAGTATTCATAGTCCAAGTCTAAAGTCATTTTATTATATATCAATGTCACTAATTTTCAATTATTCAATTAAATATATATATTTTCATTTATATATTAAATGTCAAGATTCATGCACTAACCCTAGGAGGGAGAACTATATCAACCTGAAGCCCTTTTGTCTATATAAGAAACACTTAGATTATGTGTGGTTAACTAAGGACATCTTAGTTACTCTCCTTTATTGATTCCCCTTGTAATTTAATTTACATTTTGTTTATTGTGTATGAAATATGGATTTTATAGGTATTTTGTGATATAAATTAGGACACAGTCAACCATCAAGTCATAACAAATATGCACACACATTCATATCAAAAAAATAGTCACATGGTTAACTAGGATGAAGTTGCAGTCAATAAATAAGGTCATAGTGTGGCCCTATCATCCTAGTGTAGCTTTGTTCTAGCATGGTTTAAAATTTTAATTTCATCTACAATATAGTTTGGGGGTTTTTATAGTTATTTTTCATCATTAGTCAACTTACATAACCAGCAATAAATCATATCCAATCTAGGTCTACATATTTCATTATCAATATATTATTTATATCTCATTTCAAATTCTATAAATTATTGTATAACATAATTAGATCTATATATCTTGTATCTAAATCAATTTTAAATAGTTTATTTTTTCTTAGCATTTCATTCTTATATTAAAATTAATGCTAAACAATTTCATCAGTGGAGGATGCATGTTGTATGTATAATGTACCTTTAAGGTGCTTTTAGTTTCTTTTAACTCATGTTAATTACAATGATCACTAAAGATATTAAATTTTATAATTCAATTATATTTTAATTTATATTCCTATGTATGAGTTCCCAAATAAATAATGTTTCCATCTATGAGTTCATGTATCTTATGTCTTATCTTGACACATTTGTTCATTGAATGCCCCACAATCTAATTGTTGAGGTGTGGAGCTCAAAGCTACACCAAATGAGCAAATGCAAGGTTGCTGTAATTACACAGTCACCATCATCAGTCAAGATCGACCGACATTGGTTAGGGATCAACCAGAGTCTGTTAGCGTCGGTTATAGATCGGCCAACATCGATCATATGCAGGCAGACAGGGACCGACGTCGGTCACCTGTGCATTCCAGAAGTCTATTTTCATGGATGAATAGATTGTTTGCATGATAAGTTTAACTTTTAGTGTTGATTCCACATTTCTATTTTTGGCAAGACTGATTTAAACCTTTGATTAAGATGTGTATCTGATGGTGGAGAATGCATAGATCATGATCCCTAATTATATATAATAGGGATAGATCTTCATAGCTTGTGTATGAGAAAAAGGGTAGACAATTCAAGTAGCTGAATTGTGTTTATAATTGACAGAGAGAACTCTTGAGGGAAAGAGATCTATACATCTGAGAGGTGTGGAAGAAAGAGAGATTTATTCATTGTATTTCCTTTTGGAAGAGTTTAATACAAGTTTTCATTGTTTCTTGTATCTCTTATTCTTTGCTGATTCTGATTTCTATTTACTTATTATTTTGGTTTAATTTCGTGTTTAGTTGCTTACACAAAAGTAATCAATTGTATTTGTAAGATCCTAACAAGTGGTATCAAAGCTTGGGTTCACTAACAGGTTGTATCAGATTGGGTTAGTGTGTGTTGATTACAGGTCACTCATAGGGGTTTCTGATTGAGTGGGAGTAAAGCAATGGTAGAAGAAAGTAAGCTAAGAATGGAGAAGTTTAACAGTAAGAATTATCAATTATGGAGGATGCAGATAAAATATTATCTATATTAGAAAGATCTATACTTACCATTGGGTGGGATTTCAAGCAATCCCATAGATATGCAAGATGAAGAATGGAATGTTCTTGATAGAAAGGCTCTGGGATCTATAAGGTTGAGTCTGGCATCTTCTATGATCTCTAACTTATCACAGGCAAAGACAACGATAGAGTTAATGGATACTTTGGCAAATTTATATGAAAATCCCTCAACTTTGAATAAGGTATATCTTATGAAGCAATTATTTAATTTGCAAATGCAAGAAGGTGGATCTGTATCTTATCATCTAAATGATTTCCATGCAATAGTAAATTAGTTAAATTTAGTCAAAATAGTTTTTGATGATGAAATTAAGGCTCTCTTAATTTTATGCTCTTTACCTGAAAGTTGGCATAGCTTGGTAATGGCAGTTAGTAATACTGCATCTACTACAAATATCTTGAAAGTAGATTATGTTGTTAGTGTAATCTTGAATGAAGAAATTCATAGGAAAAGCACAGATGAAACATCAAGTAATGCTTTAAGTATTGAAAGTAGGGGAAGGCAAAAAGAGAAGCAAAAGCAAGGGAGATCAAGGTCTAAGTCAAAGATGAGAGGTAGATCCAAATCTAGAAATGGAAGAAAAATAACCTGCTAGAATTGTGGAAAGATAGGGCATGCAAAGAAATATTGTTGGTTGTTGGTTAAAGAAGAAAATCAGCATGAAGGTAAAGAAGAAGAAAAAGTTGCAGGTATTGTTGCACAAGATGCTCTTATATTTTCTTTGGATAATAAAATAGAATCTTGGGTTTTAGATTCTAGTGCCTCTTTCCATGCAACCCGAAATAGAGAATTTTTCAATGATTATGTCCATGGAGATTTTGGAAAAGTTTATTTAGGGGATGATGAGCCTTGTAAAATTGTTGGCAAAGGAAAAGTGCAGCTGAAATTGTAGAATGGCAACACATGGGTGTTGAAAGATGTCATGCATGTACCCATCCTAAAGAGGACTCTGATTTATGTAGGAAAGTTGGGGGATGAGGGTTGCACAGTAACTCTCATAGTTGAATCTTGGAAGGTTTCCAAGGGTGCACTTGTATTAGCCAAAGGTAAGAGAGTAGGTACTCCCTATTTATGTAATTGTATTACTGATTATTCTCCTTCTGTATTATCTAATTTAGATGTAGATGCAAAGTTGTGGCACTGTAGGCTTGGCCACATGAGTGAGAAGGGAATGTCTATTCTTAAGTCAAAAGGTAAGCTTTCAGATTTGAAAAGCATAGATCTAGATTTTTGTGAGCATTGTATTTTTGGCAAACAGAAGAGAGTGAGATTTCACAAAACTAGGTCAACAAAGAAGAAGCACAAGTTAGAGCTTGTTCACACAGATGTGTGGGGACCAACTCAGGTAGCTTCTATTGGAGGATCATAGTATTATGTTTCTTTCATTGATGATGCTACAAGAAAGGTATGGGTTTATTACATAAAGAAGAAATCTGATGTTTTTAATACATTTAAGAAATGGAAAGCTTTGGTTGAGAATGAAATAGGTTTGAGATTGAAGTACCTTAGATCTGACAATGGTGGTGAGTACTATAGCAATAAATTCAAAAGTTACTAATCTATGAGTAGAATACGTAGGGAAAGGATGGTTCCAAGGACACCTCAAAAAAATGGAGTTGTTGAAAGGATGAATAGAACAATATTGGAGCATGCACAAAGTATGAGGTTGCATGTTGGTTTGCCCTTATAGTTTTGGGCAGAAGCTGAAGATACTATGGTTTACCTGATTAACAGAGGACCCTCTACTACTCTAGATAGTAGATTCTAGAAGAGGCTTAGATAGGTAAAAAGGTAGATCTTTCATTTCTTAGAGTTTTTAGTTTTGAAGCTTTTGTGCACGTTGATAAAGAAAATAGAAAGAAGCTAGATACTAAATCTATGCGGTGCACTTTTATTGGTTATGGCTCTGGAGATTTCAGATTTTGGTTGTGGAATCTAGGAACTAAAAAAATTATTAGAAACCGTGATGTTGTTTTCAATGAGAAGGTGATGTACAGTGATCAACTCAAGAAGTTGAATAATTCTGAGCAGGGTAATGTTGATTTAGATGAGGTGATGATCCAAAATGAGCTCACGGGGAAGAATAATCACTTACAGGAAAACACAGACATTCATGTCAGTCAGGAAGGAACCAACATTGGTCATATAGGAAATGATGTCAATCAGATAGTAACTGATGTTGGTCACACAAGAACCGATGTCAGTTATATTGAACCAACATCGGTCAGGTACAAACCTAGAGATGACTGAGATCGATCACTGACAGAGAATTTAGGTGGACAACAAGCAATGAATGAGTCTTAAATTCCCATGAGGAGGTCATAAAGGGTAAGTAAACCTCCAATTCATTATTCCCCTTCATTATTCTACTTATTGCTCAATAATGGTGGAGAATCAGAGAGTTTTGATGAGGTAATGCAGGTAGAATCCCAAAAATAGTGAGAGCTTGGCATGAAAGAGGAAATTGATTCCTTGAAAGAGAACCAAACATGGGATTTGGTTGAGTTGCCAGCTAGAAAGAGAGCACTAAAAAACAAATGGGTTTATAGGTTAAAGGAAGGTGAGAATGGAAAAATGAGACATAAGGCCAGGTTGGTAGTAAAGGGATTTGCACAAAAACCAGGTATTGATTTTGGTGAAATTTTTTCTCCTATAGTAAAAATGACTTCTATTTAGACTGTATTGTCTTTAGTTGATATTGAGGATTTGCATCTTGAGCAGCTTGATGTTAAGACAGTGTTTCTTCATGGATATTTGGATGAAGAAATATATATGGAGTAGCCAGAAGGTTTTGAGGTCAAAGGTAAGGAGAAGCTTGTGTGCAAGTTGAAGAAAAGCTTATATGGTCTTAAGCAAGCTCCTAGACAATGGTATTTGAGATTTGATAGGTTTATGATAGAGCATGACTTTAGTACATGTCAATCTGACCATTGTGTTTATTTTAAGAGATTAGATAATGGTAGATGTGTAGATGATATGCTTATTGCAAGTTCACACATGCAGGATATTAATGAGCTTAGGGTAAAATTAGCTCACACATTTGCCATGAAGGATTTAGGAGAAGCAAAGAAAATCCTTGGCATGAGTATTAAGAGAGACAAGAAAAATCACAATTTGATTTTGTCTCAAGAGGATTATGTGAACAAGGTGTTGGAGAGGTTCAATATGTAGGATACAAAATCTGTAAGCACACCTATGGCTGGACACTTCAAGTTGAGAAAAGAATAGTGTCCTAAATCACATGATGAGGTGGAGTACATGAGTAGAGTTCCATATTCTTCCATAGTTGGGAGCTTAATGTATGCAATGGTATGTACTAGACATGATATTGCATAAGTAGTGGGAGTTGTCAGCAAGTTCATGGCCAATCTAGGGAAGGAACATTGGAAAGCAGTTCAGTGGATTTTCAGATATTTGAGAGGGACCAATAGTAGGAATTTATGTTATGGAGGGTCAAACACTTCTCTACATGGGTATGTAGATGTGGATATGGTAGGTGACTTAGATGGCAGGAGAAGCACCATAGGTTATGTTTTCATTATTGGTGGTACGACAGTTAGCTAGATTTCAAAGTTACAGAAGGTTGGTACCTTGTCTACTATAGAGGCAGAATACATTGTAGTCATAGAGGCTAGCAAAGAAATGATATGGATGACATGATTCATAGAAGAGTTGGGAAAGGAGCAAGAGAGTTGTAGATTGTATAGTGATAGTCAAATTGTAATTCATTTGGCAAAGAATTCATCCTTTCATTCAAGAACTAAACATATACAGCTTAGGTACCACTTCATTAGATAGGTATTGGAGGATGCTGAGTTAAAGCTAGAAAAGATCCATACAGATAAGAACCCTGTTGATATGTTAACAAAGCTGATAACAAAGGATAAGTTGAATCTTCATTCAACTTTTGTTGGTCTTCAAGATTGAGCTTGAAGATGGAGAAATAAGCTAGAGGATGTTTTTGTATAGGTACAAGTGCAGTTGTTTATCTCAAAGTGGGAGATTGTTTAGGTGTGGAGCTAAAAGCTACACCAGATGAGCAAATGCAAGGTTGCTGTAATTACACAGTCGCCATCATCGGTCAGGATCGATCGACATTAGTCAAGGATCGACCAGAGTCTACCGGCATTGGTTATAGATTGGCTGATGTTGATCATATGTAGGTAGATAGGGACTGATGTCGGTCACCTGTGCATTCCAGAAGTCTATTTTTGTGGATGAATAGATTGTTTAAATGATAAGTTTAACTATTAGTGTTGAGTTTGCGTTTCTATTTTTGGCAGGACTAATTTGAACCTTTGATTAAGAGGTGTTTCTAATGGTGGAGAATGCATAGCTCATGATCCCTAATTCTATATAATAGGAATAGATATTCATAGCTTGTGTATGAGAAAAAGGGTAAACAATTCAAGTAGCTAAATTGTGTATGTAATTGACAGAGAAAACTCTTGAGGGAAAGAGATCTGTACATCTGAGAGGTGTGGAAGAAAGAGAGATTTCTTCATTGTATTTCCTTTTGGAAGAGTTTAATACAAATTTTCATTGTTTCTTGTATCTCTTATTCTTTGCTGATTCTAATTTCTAGTTACTTATTATTCTGGTTTAATTCCATGTTTAGTTGCTTGCACAAAAGTAATCAATTGTATCTGTAAGATCCTAACACTAATGATACTCACAATATGCATTTTAATCATAGTTCCTTGGTCTATGTTTTCTAGTATTTATCTATTATGGAATAATGAGTGTGATAAGGTTACACTTGATAAACTTCTTTAGTAGCACTTGATGAGGTGATGGTAATCAGGGAATCTACCTCTTTGGTAGAACTATCAATTGTAACCAATTTGTAGGTTATTCCTTTACATTGACTACATTTTTTACCTCAATATTTTTATCATTTGAATGGACCTTTTAACTTGGTTTTTTTTAAAAAAAAATTATAATTAATCATAGGATTTGATATATATTTAAGTTTATTCAATAAATTAACTAGACTTCTCTTTCCCTCACTATATGGCATAGACCATCTAATGATTTGAATCTATTGAATATAATTAACTCATGAATAAGTGATAGTAAACTTTTTTTGAATATATATTTTAATTCATTTTAAAATATAACATTTACCATCTTGGATAGAATGGTTTTGTATCTAACCACACAGCCATTGATTGGTTCAATGGACCCTAGCTTAAGTTTAGTAATTTATGCATAAGATAACTTATTATCGATATTGATGTAAAATTACAAAATAATTGGTTATCCAAGGGATTAAAATCTCTTAAAAATAGAAGAGAGAGAGCATAGAAACATTAATTCACAGTCTTTTAGAATTTTTGAAAATAACTTGGTTAATAGTTTATCTTTGTGTGCATAGTCTAAGCATGTTGCATGGAATGATCTAATATGTTACTAAGGATCACCTTTTAATTTATATAATGAGATATTTGGAGATACAAATACATTTGGTAAAGGTTAGTATATTATCTCATGTACTAATGTTTTATGTTAAAAATCATGTGAATCCATGTAATTACTAATTCTTGATGCACCTTACTCTAGGTGTAACACCTTGGCATCAAACTTTGTGACAATCTACTCAAGGGAATGTGTAGTGGGAAAGGTTGGTAATCAAATATTAATAACCATCATGGGAGGGGTGAATTTTTCATATGTAGGAATAGGTATCAAAACCTATAAAATACCTCATGTTTTCCCTAAACTTCATGCATATGTCACATAGGTCATTGGAGGTGTAGCCATGTGATAGTGTTAGTAATATTGGTCTACATATTTGATGTAGAATTAATAGCTTGGAGTATTTTATAATAATGGTAAAAGGATTTTGTTGAGGTACTTGAGATGTGTAAATATTAACTTGGTGTGTATACTTATATGCTAGGAACAATAAAACAACTCTACCCATGCCTTTGGGACATTGACTAAGTCCTTCATGAAAACTGGATAAGACTTTAACTTGGTTAGGATCTACACCATTAAGTTAATTAGGATAAATTCTATCTATGAATTAATAAATATCTTGACCATTATGTTCATTTTTATTATCTTGATTATCATGTTCCATTAAATGTATCTCAATATAATCATTTGTTTGCACATATTCATGAATAATTACATCATCAACAAAAGAAGATGATTTATTATATCCATTATTTTTAAAATAATAGGAATTTGATTATGCTCTATAATATCTCACTTAATATAGCATTTCATCATAAGGGTACAAAGGAATTAGCCTTCTTATATGGCATATGATGGGATCATGTAAGAATGAAGAAGGCTAGGGCCAAAGGTGAAAATATTTATTATCTTTTTTATGGGAAAAATTAGAGATCGGATATAAAACCCTAAGAAGCAAATCTAAAACCTTATAAGGATGAAACCCAAAGGGAAAACACAGGGTTTAGCATGGTTTGATATTTGTATGAGTTCACCAATATGTTTTACCCTAATTTATTTTAATGGAAGAAATTAATCTAATTAGGATAGAACTTTGAAATATGATTTAGGTATTAAATATGGATTTTAGGCATACAGATGAATGTAAAATGTTGAGATTGATTATTTTGATTTTACAAGTGGCATATGTTAAATATGAAAATAAATAAATAAATATACATAGATTTTTTTATTAACTATCTGACTATAATAGTATTTTTGCAGTGAGGATCATGATAAATAAGGCATGTGGTTTATTCAATTTTCAAACTAGTTCATGGTCTACATGGGGTTGTTTGTGTTGCTTTGGGTCAGTATTAATGATCCATATTGAACATTCATTTGGTACTAACCTACACAAAATTATGTCATATTAATTGTATGGTCACCTAATATTTTATTTTCTTACTTTGTGTTTATGATTTTGAACCCTAATGATGCACATAACTCCATAAATATATCTCCTTTGCCTTAAAACTCTAGGTGTGATTTTGAAGGATAGAAACCTAAAACTGAGGAATTTTTTTGTAGAATGAGCTAAATGTAATCACTCCCCTCTAATAATTAACCACTACATATATATACAATACTCCATAAATGGAAATCAAGTAACGTGTAGTTCTCCCACCTAGTATGATTATGTAATTGTGCTATGTTGATTATGTATGAAGCTAATGATTTGGATTTGATACTTGAAAATTCATGATTTGACTTGGTTTTATAGTGATTTAGACTTGTCTTATGACTTTTTATAGTGGTAGGTCTTAAAATTGGTAAGAATAGGGCATATTTTCTTAATGTGCAATAATTTATAAATGTATAATATATGAGTGCCAAGTCACTTTTAAATGAGACCTTATGTTTTACATACATACATACATACATACATATATATATGTATATATATATATATATATATATATATATATATGTATATGTATATATATATATATATGTATATATATATATATACATATATATATATATATACATACATATACATATATATATATATATATACATATATATATATATATATATACATATATATACATATATATATATATATACATATATATATATATATATATATATATATATATATCCAATTAAATAATTTATCATGCCATCAATAGGATACAATAATGGGAAAACCCTAAGGATGGGTTTTATTTTATAAAATAGTCATTGTTGGGAGTGGGTTGCTATTGAATAGATCAGGTCAGTAACAATTAGTGATATTGATCATATCTTGTAAAACCAATGTATATATAATTGGAAAATACTTAGAGTCTAGAGATGTCTACATAGGATATTTATCAAGTTTGAGAGGGATAATGAGGTTATTTTAGGTGTATAACAACATGTAATAAGGGTTTGACTCATAATATAACATGAAAGTGTGAGATAATGGTAAATTAAGACCTTATTTGAATAATCAAGTCTATGTGGTAAATGTGTGTTAAGATTGTCATTATAAAAAACCAAAGACTAGATTGTAGTATTTACATAAATAAAAAATAGGTGTAAGTCTATTACCTATCTAGCACCTATTTGGAAAGCACAATTAATAATATTAAAACACTTGCATATTTAATAGGACTACCCTACATATTTTAATTTGTTGATCATTCACTAAGAACATGTCCTTACCAAGTGTGAAACACTTAAGAGACAAGTAAATATTATCAATTATCAAGTATCAAGAGCTAGATTAAATGTTACATTCCTTAAAATAGTAATATTACACAGATCCACCTAATGAGGATAACCACATGTAGTAATATGATATGTAGGTAGTTCTCAACTTGTTAATGGGGAGTGATTGAGGTTAGCCCGACCCACCTTTCTTCCCCTTCTACTGGCATAATTCTATCATTACAAGTAGACCTAGGGTTCAAAGTGAAGGAGAAGGATTTATATAAGTTATGTTCATTATAAGACATAAATATCACAAAAAGAGCTAAAATTAAGTAGGCATACATGTTTATACCCAAAAACATATTAAAATATACATAAATAAAAATATCATATTTGGAACACAACATCTACTATTACTAACAAAAGGCTAACAATACCATTCAGACCTCTGGATATTGATCTGAATGACCTATAGTCTATTATTGCATCATTTATACCATTTAAAATCTATCTTAATCATTTCCAAAATAAAATAATGTTAAGTATGTTATCCTCTTTATTACTTTCTATATTTAGAAAGTGAAATTTTTTACAACCTATTACATTCAAATTTATGGTTAATTATTATATTTCGTAATTTGAATTATGGACAATTTATATCTTGTTTAGGGTTATCATTAATCCCAAAAAGGATAAAACACACATATGCCTTCGATTTTAAACTCAAGTTCTCCTTTATTGTTACCTATTATACTAAGTGGGACCTATTAGATTGTCTTCTTTTGAGTGTAACATAAGATTGACATATGTTTATGGGAAGAGTTTATTGTTAGTAAACAAGTTTGATTGTAATGGATATATATATATATACATATATATATATATATATATATATATATATATATATATATATATATATATATATATATATATATATATATATATATATATATATATATATATATATATATATATATATATATATATATATATATATACATATATATATATATATATACATATATATATATATATATATACATATATATATACATATATATATATATACATATATATGTATATATATACATATATATGTATATATATATGTATATATATACATGTATATATATATATATGTATATATATATGTATATATATATATATATATATATATATGTATATATATATATATATGTATATATATATTTGTATATATATATATATATATATCTATATATATATATATACATATATATATATATATAAGTTGACTTGACCAGATTTGGTTTAGTCCACAAGAGCTTTACTCCCATAGGATTTTGTATCACACTTAAAATTTTCTTAAATAATCACCTCTCATGTTTTTTTTTATGTATTTTGATGTAATTTTGGCATATTAGGCAAAAGGGAAATTGGTGAGATTTATTTTGGACTTGGAATGTTGAATGCATAAAAGGTTTAATTTGAATCTTTATTTCTCTTATGACTAATCTAGATTTTATTTTTAGTGACTAAAATTAAAATATAATTCTAAAACAATGTGTTGTGACCATCCTCTATGCACACTTAACCTATGCTCCATTATATGGTTCTAAATTATTATTCCTCTACTTTTATGAAGATGGCCCCTATCTATAGGCAATTTTGATATGGAATATTCATATTTTTCATTCCAAGTATCTTAGATTCTCTAATAAATTAGTTCATACTTCTAATATATCTAGCTTGTATCCTCATACAAGGTTGTTCCCTTAAGATAATCTCATTGGATAATAGTGTCTAAAGCCACTGATTTTGTCTTCTTGCCAAAAATTAGCTAATTTCTCAAATTTAAATTCATCTAATGGGTGATCCAACCTTTTTGGTAGGTCCCATTCAAGAGAATAAAAAAATAAAACTATATAAGGACATTTAATATTAATTTTTCACTATTTGGAAAGAGGTTCTATATTTTAAACACCAAAATTATTCTAACTACACATTGGGAGGAAAACACCTATTCTTCCCAATTCTAATCCATATAGTTAATGCAGGAACATTACAAGGTAGCATAGGTGGTTGTGTGATTGAGTATTTCAAGTTGATAAATTTAGTCTTATGAGAGTGTGAAGGGTCTTTAAAGGTCTACTAGGGTGTTTTGGAGTCATTATAATTACTTTAAGTTGTGTGTTTTTATCCATAAAGAGTTTCCCACCAAAAAGGGGGAATTTGAAAATTTGAATTATTGTAAAGGATTTGAAGAGGTTTTTGGAGTATTGAATTAAGTGTGATTATAGTTATTTTTTGAAGTAAATTATAAGGTCCTAAGTATGTGAGAGAATTTTCTCCCAACATGAAACTCATATGATGTAATTTAAGTTTAAGATAAGAAAAGAATATATGTTTTGTAACTACCACCCTATGTAGAGTGAGATTAGGAAGAGGCTATCCATGCCAAGAAGATGTGATGGAGAGATATGAGACATGTATATAAGTGTGAGGAAGAGGGTATATATTTATTAAGAATATTAAGGTTTGAAGAGGAGAGGAAAAGATGGAAAAAAATGAAGAAGAACTATATTGTCCGTGATGGATGTCGGTATGATAGTAAATTAAGTATGTAGATATTATCAGGAGATCAATAGAAAGATGTGTGGTTTAGTGTTATGAACATATTGAGAATTGTTATTGGATGTATATTTAGTATTTTATATAATCTGGATTACCTTGGATTCATTTTATAAGTATTGTTGTGTAAGCTACAAGTTTGTGTTAAAGACTGTGTTATTACAGTCAAATAGAATGTTAATTTCATATGTATTGAAAATTATCTTTATTAAAATATATAATGTTAGAATAAATTAGAAGTTTTATTAACCTATTTCCATCATTAGGTATTCCATTGTATTTTATATGATCTAGTTGAACCCCTTTTGGAGGTTCTTTGTTCTAGAAGCCTTATAGCAGACTGTAGCAGTTTAGGTAAATGTGGATGTTTTCATAGTTTGGAGTCTAGTCAAGGCTCAAGTACACATTTTTAAATTGTAATGTGACTGGTGAAACCTTATATAAGTATAAATAAATATTTTAATTTTATAAAATTCAAATGATACATTTATGTTTTCTCTTAGACCGTGTCCTATTTTAAAACCCTTGAGAGCACAAAAACCTAGGTATCTTTAGATTTATCCATAAAAAGAAGATAAAATTAATATGGGAGATGTAAGGGAGTATTTTTGAATTGTTTGAGGTGATATCATTCCATTAGGAGGTCTAAGGAGTGACAAAAGTGAGTTTTAGGTTTGTAACCCTACTAAACCCAGTTAAAAGAACCTTATAGAGTGAGTTATGTGAGTTTTGAGGTCTAGTAAAGGATGAAAATTATTAGATCATGTCATATAACATGATTAAGGATGAATAGAGAATTAAGAATCAATGCGTAATTTTTTCAAGTGTAATTTATTGTCAAGAGGCTTGAGAATAGGCATAATTAAGTAGGCCTAGTAACCTAAAGGGTCAAAGAAGTAGGTGTTAAAGAAGAGAAAGTGTTATATCATAGAGGTAAAGGTTATGTTTGTTGAAAATGTTTATAAAGGAGATAAAATAATAAATTGAATGGCTATAAAATATTTCATGTTGAGACATGGACCTTGAAACCATGAATTAGGCCTTTTAGGTCTATGAGCCTATATGAAGAGGAACAAGTTTTAAGAAAGAATAGATAATAGAGTCTCAAATAAGGTTTTATGGAATTAAGGAAGATAAATTTCTTAAAAATATCAAGTAGACTCATAATAAAGAGTGAATTTTAGTACTTGAGAACTAGTGTGGAAGTTAGTCAAGCCTGAGTGTAGGCCTAGAGAAGTTAATGAATGCAAAGTTGAGTCTCAAAAGTTTGTGAGTGGATTTATTCCTCCTTTGGGAGGAAGGTTTAGGAGGTTTATAAATCCTAAAGAGGACTATTTTTTCTATAAGGATAATGATCCTAGTAGTAATGGTATGATAAAGTAAGGTTGTCAAGAGAGGAGTAGAATACCTATTATTTAATAAAGAAATAAGAGATTATAAAAAGGGATTAAAACTAAACAGTAGAGATAAGGGAATGTACAAGGTAAGTGTATTTTTTTTTAATTTACATTAAGGTGGTTACCTCTACATCAATTGGTATCAAATTAGGTAAGATCTTGTAATAGTTATGTATTTGAGTTGATTAAGGTTGTTATTGAGGTTACATGAAGTTAAATTGTAGGAATGAGTTAGAGAGGAAAGAAAAGGTAAGATTTTGTGGTACAAGAGCAAACCTAATAAGAGAGTTAGGATAACCTCAATAGAGAGATTAAAGACTCCAAGGAGAGTTATAATTCGAAGGTGAAAAAAATACTTAGATAAGAGTGTCAATAAACTAGGTAAAGGATAGAATTAGGTTAAAACACCAAACCAAGGTGAAAATACTTTATTGTGAAAATATGAAGATAGAGAATGCAATGGAGAGTAAGGGATTGGATGAGATAGATCACCACAATGAGAGAAATAATAAGGAAGACCCAAAAAGAAAAGGGTTAGTTATTAAAGAAGAGATGAGTGAGATAAACCAAAGGATAGAGAGGATAAGGATCTTGGTGGAGATCATGTAGGAATAATAATGCTAATAGTATGGATAGGTAATGAGGAAGAAGAGACTTATGTGGAATATAAGGCTAATCATGAAGAGAAGAATAAATATTGTCATGAGAGATAGTGAAAATTAAAATAAGTTTCTATGTGTGTATCTCAAGGAGGAGATGAATAAGATCATGATGAATGAGTAGGTTGGTGAATAAGAGGAAGGTGAGAAATAGCTTTAGGAGGATGAAATAGTTATGTAATATGATGAGGAGATTATAATTTATTATCTAGAAGAAGGATTGTTGAGAGAAGAAAGCATGCAAGGAGGATTAGTGATAACCCAAGAAGTAGTTGAAGAGGTTATATGTCTTCAAATGTTTATTTTTAATTATTATTTTGAATGTGTTTATGTAGGTTTACAAGTTGATTTGCATTATAGAGGAGTTTATAGTTTTACACATGATGTATATGAAGTCCAAGAACCAGTTATGATACAAGCTATAAAGGATCACTAAGAGGAAGAGAAACTAATATTTAGAGATTTAATGTGGAAAGTTTAAGTTGAGGTATTGGATCTCCAAGGTCAAAGTGAAAATAAGGTGGGATATGTCCTAAAAGTATATGAGGTAGAAATACCAGATGAAGAAAATAAGATTTCAAAGACAAATATCCCATTACCCTTAAGAACACTTCAAGAGGAATGAATTTTAGGTCATATAGAGGGAAAAATTAGAGACAAGGAGTGAATGAAGATAATAAACATGAAAGGTTCTCATATAAGTAACCTAGAGATGAGATTGAAGGCAATAATGAAGGAGATGATAATAGGTAGCCATCCAAAAAGAAAGATATTGATGATTGGTATGATAAAATGGTGGTTGACATGAGGAAGATGATAAGAAGACAAAATAAGGGGCTTAAGTAGATGAGAGAGATGCCTAGATGGGGTTGGAAAGATAATACAAGAGAACGAAAAGAAGGAAAGGACCATGAGATCCTTGAAGAGACTATCAAGTATCATGAATGTGATGTGATAGGTACTAAGAATGATGGTTAACGTATGGATACAAAAGAGAATGAGTCACTCCATGAATGTATGGAGAAAATAACCAATAGATCACATGAGATTATGATTGAGTAATAAAGAGAGAGAAGAATAGCCATGAGGGAAGGTTGATGAAGCATGTAAAATTGGAGGAGGATAAGATTAGTCCAAAGGTGGTTCAAGGAAAGAGAAAAATTAGATTAGCATGGAAAAAGCAAGGAGAGGAAAGTCATATCCTAATAATCAGTCCTAGTAAAGGCAAAGGTAAAGTAACACTAAGTATCCAAGGGGTGGAGATCAAACACTCATGGAGGGGGAGCCACAAGAAGGAGAGCAAGAGAATAAGTAAGGTAAGAAGCTAATCTATGTGAATAGTGATTTTGTAGCTTAGTTGGTTCAAGGTATGCATGATAAGAATAAGAGGAAAGGTTTCTAGAGAATGTTGTGATATGAGAAATTTGAATTGGTCAAGAAAGTGTCATTATGTTGTCATAGATTTTGAAAATGGAAAAAAATTGGTGTAAAATTGAATTTTTAATAAATGGCCAATTTTTTTATTTTAGTCCAGAAATGTCAAAATATTGAAAAAAAAATGAATTAATTAATCAAAAAATTATTAATTAAAAATTTATGGCTTTTTGTCTTTTTATCCTGAAGTGTTTTTAAACTTGTTTGAACCCACTATGGAAAAGGCTACTTGCACTCCCTATAATTTGAAAAAAAAAATTGCTTCTTGTGATTTACATAAATAGCCTTTTGTCTTTCAAAATTTTTTTAATTTACAAAAACTTTTTCAATTCTCATGCAAATTACGAAAACTTTTTTCCATGTAAATTTCAAAAACTTTTTCAAGTCCAAATTGCAAAAAAAAAATTGGTTGTCAAGAAATTTGTAATTGTTTTTTAATATTTATGTAATTTTCAAAAATGTTTTGATTTTATAATTTTAGTGTAACTTAATGTCATGCTTATTTTAATTATTCAAATGCAAATTACATTTTAAATTCATGTTAATCCAAAATTCCAAATTGCATTTTTCTCATGCAAAGTTGTCGTTGTAAATTAAAACTTATTTTCAATCCTACATGCAAACTCATAGATTCTTCCCATCAATAATGAAAATGTAGTTACTTCTTCAGGTAGTTTTAAATTTTCTTCCAAACTTATCTTTTCAGTTTGCATGTTAAATTTGGCAAAATTTTAAAATGTTTTAAAAATTGATTTTTCATCTATAATTTAGCCAAAGACTAATGAGAGAAAATTTACTCAAATTTATTAAAGGGAAATGGAATTGAATTTTTCATTTTTCTCCTCATCCAAACAAGGTCGTGCAAATTCCAATAGGCAAATTTAAGCTTCTGCTAGATCATACGACTATGTGTATAAATGGTTTGAAGATTTTTTTAGGATTTTCATGTTTTTTCCCTCAAGAGTAGATCATACCTTATGTTGTTTCAATACTATTAAAACCATATTCCTCCAAAGGTGTTTATGGTGTGAATGTATGAATGGTTCTTAACATTTTTTTTGAAAAAACAATCATTCTAGCATCAACCGTTCAATAGACCATAGATGAGCAAGTGTAAAATTAAAATAAGGGATGGTTTTATTTGATGCATGAAATTTGGATGAAAAATTACGCGTGAAGAAATTGAAAGTAAAAAGGATAAATAAATTGTCAAGTTTAAGGATATTTTGGTGGGTTAAAAAAAGTTAAACTTTCCATTGAAGAAATTTTTCATGCCTCCCTTTCCAAAGCCCAGGTTGGTAAAAGAAATAAAGTTTGAGTAAAATATTTTAAAAATGATATTTTGTCAAGTAAAAAAAAAATTCAAGTGGGAAAAAAAGAGAGGAAAAGCTAAGTGTAATATATATATATATATATATATATATGGGTGGAAAATGAAAAGGGAATTGATTAAGGAAAGTTTGGCTTGCTATTTATTATTTTTTAATTCTAAGAATCTTCATTTTTCACATTTATGATTTTGAGGAAGATGTTCAAAATGTTGACGAGGTTCTTCTACCAAAGTTTGGTTTTTCCTAAACTGGTAAAAATATAAAAATGAATTGGCAGAGGAAAATTTTCATCGTTTAGGTTCGTTGCATGGTCACAAATTTCCTCTAAATTGTTGGTGATTTTATAAAACAATATTTTAATGGGATTTTAAAATTTTTTGAATTTAAAAAAAAAATCATCATAGGGAATAGGTGAATTTATTGAAAATTAAATAAGAAATTATTTTTATAATTTCTTCCATTCATTTCCATTGGCTGAAAACTTTTGTGAAAAATTACATAGAAGAATTTGAATAGATGCATTTGCAAGCAAAAAATTTGGTCAAATAAAAAATTGATTTTCATACAAGGAGAGTTAAAAATATGTTGGAGAAATTTTCAAAATCAATATATGAGTACAACTTCAATTCATATTTCCATCATTTCTCATAAATAAAGAGATCTTCTTCCAATTTTCAAATTTATCAATTTTATTTCCAAATTGATGTCTTCATCTCATACTCTAGAAAATGAGAGTTTGATTAAATATAAATAATCATAAAATACCAATTCTAAGGTGTTACACTTCATTTTCCATTGGAATCCAATATTGGAAACATCACTTACTTCGAGCTAAGCCACATCAACTTGGATGAATTTTTGGAAAGAATGAATGTTGTACATAAAATGGATTTTGGGCAGAGTATTTGTGACATTAGTTTGGAAAAGATGGTAAGGTTCCTAATTTCATTACAATATATTTAATTAGTTTTGATGGTGTAAAATAATTATAACTCAGAGATGTGGGAGATAAGAGATCCCCAAGGGGAGTTGGTAGTGAGTTTTGATCTTAATCAAATTGACAACATTTTTCACCTTCCAAATCATGAAACCTTTATATACCTAAATATTGAGTCCTCCTAAATATTTTGGGATGATAGTGTTGTAGCATATTCTGAACAAGTCAATAAATCTTAGATGACAGAGCCAAAGAATTCTTCTACTCAGCTTCCAAAAAATCTTGTAAGATCAAATTTCAAAGATGAGATAAGTGGTGTGATCACTTTATTGCACATGATAATAGGAAATCAAATGGTCAAGAATTTTTATAACTAGATGTATAGGTTCATCTAGATCATCATTTGAAATAATAAATATATAAATTGGAGTGAATTGATTAGAAATTTCATTCACAAGCAACTCATGGAAGTAAAGGACACATCAAAATTCTACATGACTTCATACCTTGTTTATGATATATCAAGTCGAATGTATTTTGATAGATTTCATATAGTGGGTGATTTTGGGAAAGCAATGATGTAAAAATTCTATCCCCAACTAACATTGAAGGAAAGTGCCTATCACTTAAAAAGAGTTTATGACTACTCTATTCATTTCATCATCCAACTATTTAAAGTAGAACTCTTCAACTCAAGCATTTTAGTTTTAGCCACTATAGAAATAAAAAGGTGGGAATATTGGTTTATTCAATTCTTAACATTTAGTTAATTGAGAATTAGTGGCTATTAAATGTATCCTTATATGATCCCATGATACATCAGTGATAAATGGGTTTTAATGGAATTAGTCAAACAACTTATTGAAACACATATGTTTTTGGCAAGTAGATACAAAACATGGATCAAGTTTCTAATCTATATTGGTAGGTATACTTGTCTTTCATTAGTGAAGCCAAAGATAGTTGAGTGATACATGTTTCACTATAACCTCAGGACATTTGAAATTAGGGCTTCATTTGATAATAAGGATCAATTGAACATGATTTTGGATCTCCATTTTAGCAAGTTCCACATTTTGGAGACTATTCATGTTTTACCATGATAAATAGTCAAGTTTGGCATAATTAAAGTGTTGAAATATATGGTAGATGATGAGGTCACATTGGATACCATATTTAAAAGAGAGGTCATTATGACAAAGTCAATTCCCATAGTACATTGGGATAAAATGGAATCTACTTCTCTTAGAAGATAAGGGATGCACTTGATAGAACTCTTAGATGGTTGAAAGGTAAGGGAGTTGATGTTATGAATGTTGATTTCCCTACACCTCCTAGGGAAGATAAATTTGGAAGCTTTTATAAGCAATAAAATGAGCCATAAAAGATGGATGAGGGAAGCCATAAGGGATAATCTCCCATGATAGAAGAATAATGTAAAATTAAAACTACTCAATAATATGTTCAACCACAAAATAATATCAAGATGAAAATAAAAAGGTTTGGTGATAATGTTTCTTCTTCTCAGAAAATTTTAGTTCCTCAAGAAATTTGAGTTGATAGCTTTCCATTCACTCAAGAACTAGTAGAGAACATAGCTGAACAATTTTTAGCTTTAGATGATATAATGTTCCATATGTCATCTAATTTCCCTTTTTAAGATATTATTCCTATCTCTTCATCTTCTCCATCAAGTCTTAAGTTTCCCATTGCTTCTTCCCTAGGAATCCATTTTGCAAATTGAAATATCTTTTCAAGGTGTCCCAATCGAGAAAACACCTTCTTCAGTTGTAGTCAAGATTGATCCACTTATTTTAACTTCTATCCCATTGAATTCCTCAAGCATGACAAATTTATATTGGTTGTTTACAATAGTGAAAAGAAAGAGAAAAATTGTTTAACCTAAAGAGATATATTTTGAAACCTTGACAACTTCTTTCTCAAAAAGGCCAAATAAAGCAAAGATAGTTTCATGAATGGTGAAAGATGAAAAGGGAGAAAAGTATGTAGAGGTGGCCATTATAGTGGTTAAAATTTTTAAGTTAGATATCAAAGTTGAAGACTATCATGTGTCCAAAGTTTATTCAGGAAAATCAACCAAATAAGGAATAAAGGAGATGTTCAATTAGATATTGTCATTATATTTGAAAAAATTGACTAAGATAAGGTCATGAAATATGATCTAAAAGATAAAGTTAAATATTTTAGATCAATAATACATAGATTGATTGAGCTAGTTCAACCAGTTATCACTTCATCAATTTTTCATTTCAAGACACTAGAAAGAGTGAGAGAAGTAGGCCAAATGGGTAATGCGGTGAAAGATTGGATTGAAAAAGTTATAGATCAAGGGGTCTCAACAATTATTTCCATAACAATTATATTATATGAAATTAAATCACAATATGAAAAACTAGTAACAAAGGCAAATGGACACATTTAGGAGAAAAAAATTAGGAAGAACTCATGCCTAGGTTGGTTGAATTCTCAAAATTTCCTTCTGTTAATCTTATTGAAAAAGGGGTAATCAAGGAAGATGAAATTATTTATGTAATTGAATTTATTTGGTCCACCAAATTTATAATCTATTACTTTCAAGAATGTGTTCAAAATTTTAGTAATGCAAGGTCACTTGAAAGTGATAAAATGATGGAGATCAACACTGAAGTCAAAAAGTTGGATTGTCATTTTATCAATGACAAGGATCAAAAGGGAAATCTAATTTTAATTGAGACCATAATTGGAGAATTACAAAATTTAATCCATAACATTTCCACTAAATTTTCATTTTGTTATGAATAACTTCATTATTTCTCCCAATACCAAGTGAATGTAGATAATTTTAATATGAAAATCAATAGTGTCTGAGGCAAGCATCAAGAAATGAAACAAATAGATTACTCAATAGAAATTGCCTATAGGTACATGGATAGACCAGATGAAGACTTGATGAGGGTAATTATCTATAGATTTTATGAATTCTTGAAAGGGAAATAATTATCAATACAACAACAAGAATAATGAAGACTTGGTTTCAGTATTCTTGCATTCTCTCCTATTATTTCTTTGTACCTAAATTATGTTATTGCACTCTTTTTCCCTTGTAATTATGCATTGTGTTTTTGAAAATTATCTTTTCAATTTTATCAACTTTATTTTTCAATTTTTTCAAGTTGATTATGTACTTTTTCAAATAGTGCAAAAACCCCAATTTTTTTTTCAAGTGGTGCTAATTGCTTAAAGAGTTTTTGCACCTTTTCAAAAATGCAATTTCTCATTAGTGTTTTAGCACTTGTGTAAAAAGGAAAAATAGATGTTTTTGAACCATAACCACCCATTTTAGCCTATGAATACAAGTTATATTTTCATAATAAGGGTTTGAAACAAATAGAATCTTTGGCAAAGCATTGTAAAAGGAGATCAATCTTTGTAATCTTCAGAATCAATAAAAGAAAGTTGTTTCTAAATTTTTCATTAGTTACATGTTTTGAATTACATATTTCAATTAATTGATTAAATATTATTTTCATTTCCATTTTTATAAATTTCAAACTATTGAGAATAAGAGATTAGATTATAAAGTATCTATTTTAAATAGTAATTTACATTTCCAACACACGTGAAAATCTAAGCGGGAATAAAGCCAATTTCTTAGTTATTTCTATAAGAAAATACAAAGGGTTATTATTTTAAATTATTAGAGTCACATATTATTTTTATGTATGTCTCATATCCTTAAGGATGTGAATTTATTTTTTCAATCTATTTAATGAGAGAGATTATCCTCTTTCAAAAGTCAAAATTTTCTCTCAACACTTTTGTCTAGTCTCAGGTTTATAACTTAATGATTTTGTTTCTCACACAAATTTTCCCCTCTCTCTCTCATTATATACATATTCATTTCTCAAACCTATTTTTCACACATTGAAGTTAAAATTACTGCCCGTGATTTATATTCCATTATTTATAAATATTTCCTACTTTCCTATTTTCGCTTTCAATAAAGGTAGCTTTACCTACTATTAGGAGATGGACTTTGTTCCCTACATTGTTGATGCAAAGTCAACATTTTGTCCTATTAACAAATATTCACACCAATAGTTTTGGTACCTACCATGGGTCATGTTTTTGTAACATTTGTGTCACCCATTTTGTACTAGTCCACATGACTCTACCATCATCTCAAGGACCATTCCAACAACCTGAGTTAAACTTAGAATAATCTACCCAGTTAGATATTATACTAAACCTCAAATAAATTTTTTAGGATTATGAAAAAATATCTATAACTCAATTTCAAGTCATCATAGCTATCTTGAATCAAGAGTTAAAACATGTTGAAAGGGAAGAAAGAGCACTTTAATGAATATAATCCCATAGATTTTATTTAGTAGCCTAGAATTAATAAAATCACATATGACCATTTTAGGAATTTACAATCTAAATCATCAACCTAGTTTGAATTAGGATGAAGCTTTAGAGGAATATTTAGTTTTAATCTTTTGATTATTTGATTTTGATAATAGAAAAAGAAACACTCAATTTAATATTATTAGGGTAAAACTAGATATAGAAGAAACACATGTTGCCATTACCCATATAAATTTTGAGATTTATTTAAGAAGACATGCATGAAGATTAGTTTGTATAACCAATCAAAGGATTTATATAGCTAGAGTTTCTTCTCATGATAATTCAATCACTTCAATATCTAATTCTTCAACCTAACCCTGATTAGATAACACAAACTCAAGAAGATATTTCATCATATTTGAGAAATTTCACTTGGGATAATAGAATGAGTTTGACGTGTTTTCATAGACTTGCTGGAATCTTGGAAAAGGTAGAAGATTGAATAATTTTAGCACAAAGAGTATAAGTATTAGATACACATAAAATACAATAAATAAGGCCATCTTAGATATATCTTCAACCTCAACCTACACCTCAATCCTAATAACTTTCTTCTAAACTGGAAAAAAATATATTCACTAGAGCTAGCAAGCCAAAAGGTGAATTTTACCCTTTTTATCAATTAAAATAACATTCTAGCTTTAAGTTGAGTCTTAAACATCATAGAAAGATCAAAAGGATAACTAGCCTTCCCTCAACCTATCATAAGAATAAATAACCTAAAAGAGGAACTTTGACAAGTTGAGTTCTTGTCTTAATAGGAACTATTATTACCTTACAAGTAGTTTTTCAAACTATGGCATGACCATGGGGATATGTGATTGGTCCATTGGCTCTTGTAAAATCACATGACCTTACAAAAAGATCAAGAAATAACTTTCTAAAATTTTATGGGGATGGAAAACAACACCTAGATAAATGCCTTGTAGCATTTAATGTTACATGTGGCATTTTAGGTGTTGAACATGAAGACGCTACCATTAGGATATTAATTGAAACAATGTATGATGGGGATTTATATTGGTTTTACCATATCACTCTAGGATCTATTACTAACTAGAATACCATGAAAACAAATTTTGTTAATAGATTTGAACCAACCAATGATGCCCATGCTCTAATTGCTCAACTTACACAAATGAAAAAAAAAGTATATAACCTAATGAGAGAGTTTGTCACCAAATTCAATAGGTTGCTAAATAAGATACCAACTAATGCATGACCTACAAATGAAAATTAAAAATGTTTTTTTATCAAATCTTAGTTAGCTAAAGTAAGTTATCAATTGGGAAGAGTTAGAGCATAAAATTTGGAAATGGCCCAAAAATTAGTATTAACATCGAAGATGACATGATAATATCTAAGAATTTCAAGAAAGAACCTTCAAAAAGTAAAGCTCAAATTTGAATACAATATTCAATAGAATAATTCTTGCATAAAATGGCTGATGATATAATAACCCTTAAAAATCAAATGCCTTAGAAAGCCATTACAGCTCCATACCAAGATATTTCAAGAAAAAAGTACATTCCTTTTCAAAGAGATCATCCTAGACTACAAGCTCCTCAACCAAAACTAGTACTTGAGGCTCTTCCTTAGCAAAAAACTAATGCACTGATGAACACAATCTTGGAAACTAAGGAAATATTTGGATATGAAGAAGTTGAAAAAGAAAAAGAGTAAAAAAATCCAAAACTTCAAGAATGTGAAATTAAAGAACTAGGTGGTGACTCCATAAACATGTTCCTAAAATATAATTCAGATGAAGATGACTATTAAGAGAGTGTTAGGGATATGAATAGTCAATCCTTTACAATTTTCACTAAAACTCAAAATTACAAAAAATAGTCTAGTGATTCATAGGAGGAAACTCCAAAGGTTATTCTCCCATAAGGAACTACCCCACTAGTGAAAACAAAAAGAAGCAACCACTGATAGGTAGTCCATCTAATGCCAATGTTTCTTAACCTATTTAGATCCCTTCTAAAAATTTATTATCTTTTGACATAATTAATCATGTCAACAAAACTAATATTTAGATGTCACAAGCTAAATAATTGAGAAAATATCCAAAATAGTTGGATAGCTTAGTTAATTTCATCAAAGGCAAAAATCCAAATGCTAAAAAGGCCAATTTCAAAATAATCATAACTAACCTTGTTGCTTCCAATCAAGTTAACTTTATGGCTACAACCACTTTCAAATCTAATAAACTTGACACTTTCTACATTTCCCTTTTCTTGAAGGAATGCAATGTCATTAATTATTGTTAGGTTGTGGAGCTAAAAGCTTCACCAGGATGCAAACATGAGGTTACTGAGTTATAGAGCAACCAACGTCGGTCTGATCAACTGACATCGATCATATCCAGTGAGTAGAGCAACTGACATCGGTCAGGATCAGCTAACATCAGTCATCTCTAGGTAGATAGGGAAGGATGTCGATCACCTGTGTGGTTTTAGAACTGTCAGTTTCATGAATAGTTTGTTAACAGACTAGTTATTTGCATGTAAAAGGCTAATTTTAGTCTTGAGCTATGGATCTAATTATTGTAATTGGATGTCTAATTATTGTTTGCATGGGATATATATAATAGACTCATGGGCTGTATTGTAAAGTGTGCTAGAGTGAGAGAGCAAGGTTAGCTCCTTCAAAAGAAAGAGAGCAAGGATAGCTCCTCCTAGTTCCACAGGGGTGCCGAGTGTGTATGATTAGGCAGATCTGCGGGATAGTAAGATCTGGTAGAAGATCCACTAGGGTACTAGTTTGGAGAATCATAAGGACTTGGTGAGGCAAGGACAAGGGTTCTTCAGGGTGTAGAGAGATCTACATGGTAAGTAAGATCATTTTGATTTACAGGTTATTGTAAGTTCATGGGAGATCTAATTGGAGTGCATTGTGTACTTGGTTGAGTATGCGTGTATACTTGGTGTACTAGCAGTATTGTTACTGACTGGTTAGAGGTGAACAACAACTCTGTGTTTGAGTTTATTATTGGGACCGTATTTGAGAGAGTGAGCTCTTGAAGAGATTTATTGTTTATGCCCTAGAGGTGTGTGAGAGCTCTAGAGGAGTGTAAGGAAGAAGATTGTGGCATCTTCTTTATTGTATTTCCTTTTGTAAGAGTATTAATACAATTGGGTATTGTCTCTCCTATTTTGTGTTACTTTTGAATTCTAGTTACTTGTGATTCTGCTTAAATTCCATGTTTAGTTGCTTGGTAATCAATTGTGCTCCTAGATCCTAACAAAGTGGTATCAGAGCAAGGTTGTAGGGAGTAGGTTTGTGTTTGATTATAGGTCACTCTCAGGGGTTTTTGATTGAGTGGGAGTATAGCAATGGCAGAAAAAGGTACACTAAGAATGGAGGAATTCAAAGGCATGAATGGTCAATTATGGTGTTATGGAAAGAAAGACCAGGTAAAGAAAGATTATTGGTTGGTAATAGATCTGCATGAAGGAAATAAAGAAGCAGGTATTGTTGCATGGATTGTTGCACTGGTTACTCTTATATGTTCCTTGGATAAAATAGAATCTTGGTTTATAGATTTTGTTGCCTCTTTCCATTAAGCCCCAAATAGAGTATTTTTCTATGTTAAGGTCCATGGAGACTTTGGAAAGATTTATTTAGGGGTTGGTGAGCCTTGTCAAAGTATTGGCAAAGGGGAAGTGCTGCTAAAATTACAGATGGACAACACATGGGTGTTGAAGGAGGTTATGCAAGTCCCAGTCCTAGAGATGTGGCTAATTTCTATAGGAAAGTTGGGTGATGAGAGATGCACAATAACTCTCACAGTGGACTCTTGGAATGTTTCCAAGGGTGCACTTGAATTAACATGTGGTAAGAAAGTAGGTACTCTTTATCTATCTACTTGTATTACTGATTCCACTTCTATTGTAAAGATGTGGCTTTATAGGCTTGGTCACATGAGTGAGAAGGGAATGGATGTTCTTAAGTCAAATGGTAAGAGTTTGGCTTCAGAGAGCATAGACTGAAATTTCTATGAGTAGTGGGATGCTACAAGAAAGGATTAGATTTATTACAGGAAAAAGAAGTCTAATGTATTTGACAAACTTAAGAACTGGAAAGCCTTGGTGTTCATGGAGGAGATGATGGATAGAGATCAGTCACAGGGGCTGGATACTTCTGAGTAGGGTAGTTTGGATAGGGTTTTGATTCAAAGTAAGCTCATAGGTAAAAATTCATCACTCACAAGAAAACACAGGTACCAACATTGGTCAGGGGGAACTGACGTTGAACAGGCAGGCACCAATGTCGGTCATGTGCAAACCAGAGAAGTTGGTGGTGTCAGGTAGGTAGATGCCAATGTCAGTCAGGGAACTGGCATTGACAGTTAGGTCATGTGCAAACTAGAGAAGTTGGTGGTGTCAGGTAGGTAGATGCCAATGTCAGTCAGGGAACTGTCATTGACAGTTAGGTCAGTCACATGGAACTGACATCGGTCAGATGTAGACTGGGTGGTGACTGACATCGGTCACTAGAACAGATTTTGGGCAGATAACAAGCTGTCAAGGAGTCTCAAATGCCCATATGGAGGATTGAATGGGTAAGTAAACCTCAAATTTGTTATTCCCCTTATTTATATTTGTTGCTTACTATAGAGTATGTAAGATCTAGGAAAGAGTGGGAGCATGGCATCAATTCTTTAGAGAAGAACCAAACGGGAGATTTGGTAGAGTTGCCAACTGGGATGAAAGCACTGAGAGATGAATGGATTCTTTGGTTAAAAAAGAGAAGGAATGGACATGTGAGATGGAAGGATAGGTCATATGGTCTTGAAGAAGTTATAGGATAGTGGTACATGTTTGACAGGTGTATGATAAAGCATGGCTTTAGTTAGTGTCATTGTAACCATTGTGTTTACTTTACCAGGTTGGATGATGGTCACGACATTATCCTAATACTGTATGTGGATGATGAGCTTTTTTCAAGTTCATACATGCAAGGTTTTGATGAAATAAAGGTAAAGTTAGTTCAGTGGTGTGACATGAAGAATTTGGGAGCAGTGAAATTCTTTAGCATGAGTAATCCTAGAGACAGGGAAGATCACAAGTTGATGTTGTCACAGGATGATTGTGTGAAGGTAGTGCAAGATGCAGAACCAGGTAGCACACCTATGGATGGATAGTTAAAAAAATAGGTTCCCCAATCACATGATGAGGTTGAGTACATGTGTACTCCTTGATTTTGCCCCAGTAGTGGGAGTTATCAGCAAGTTTGTGGTCAATCTAGGAAGGAAGCACTGGAAAGTGGTTCAGTGGGTTCTCAGGTATCTAAGAGGGACCAGCAGTAGGTCGACATGCTATGCAAGGTCAAGTTCTTTTCTATATAGGTTTGTAGATGCAGATGTGGTAGGTTACTTGGATGACATGCGTTGCACCACAATATGTGTGGTGGTTGGTCTTCAGGATTGATCTTGAAGAGGGATACAAGCCAGGAAATGGATTAGATGGTGTACAAGTATAGGTATAGGTGTAACTATTTATCTCCAAGTGGGAGATTGTTAGGTTTTGGATCTAAAAGCTTCACCAAGATGCAAATAGGAGGTTGCTGAGAGGTTGTTGAGTTACAGAGCAACTGACGTCGGTCTGATCAACCGATGTCGATCATATCCAGTGAGTAGAGCAACTGACATCGATCAAGATCAGCTGATGTCAATCATCTCCAGGTAGACAAGGACTAACATCAGTCACTTGTGTGGTTTTGGAACTATTAGTTTCATGAACAATTTGTTAACAAACCAGTTGTTTGCATGTAAAAGGCTAATTTTAGTCTTGAGCTGTAGATCTAATTATTATAATTAGATGTCTAATTATTATTTGCATGGGATCTATATAATGGACTCATGGGCTGTATTGTAAAGTGTGCTAGAGTGAGAGAGCAAGGTTAGCTCCTTCAAAAGAAAGAGAGCAAGGATAGCTCCTAGTTCCATAGGGGTGCCGAGTGTGTATGATCAGGTAGATCTGCAGGATAGCAAGATTTGGTAGAAGATCCATTGGGGTACTAGTTTGGAGAATCAGAAGGACTTGGTGAGGCAAGGACAAGGGTTCTTTAGGGTGTAGAGAGATCTACATGGTAAGTAAGATCAATTTGATTTGTAGGTTGTTGCAAGTTCATGGGAGATCTACTTGGAGTGCATTGTGTACTCAGTTGAGTATGTGTGTATACTCGGTGTACTGGCAGTATTGTTACTGACTGGTTGGAGGTGAACAACAACTCTGTGTTTGAGTTTATTGTTGGGACCATAATTGAGAGAGTGAGCTCTTGAAGAGATTTATTGTTTATGCCTTAGAGGTGTGTGGGAGCCCTATAGGAGTGTAAGGAAGAAGACTGTGGCATCTTCTTTGTTGTATTTCCTTCTGTAAGAGTATTAATACAATTGGGTATTGTCTCGCATATTTTATGTTATTTCTAAATTCTAGTTACTTGTGATTCTGGTTAAATTCTATGTTTAGTTACTTCGTAATCAATTGTGCTCCTGAATCCTAACAATTATATTATTTATATCGGAGCCTCAGATGATGTAATGCCTACAAAAGTTGTTCATGCTCTTTGCCTAACTTGCACTAAGACCTTTGGGCATTGTTATTCCATGGAGGAAAAACAAGTTCCTCTCATTGGATATACTAAGGATGCACAAGTGGATTTAGCATCTTTTCCCCTAAAGTGAATCAAAATAAATATTTTGGTTTCAGATAATCTAATAGCTTACATTAATCTTTTGGGTAGAAATTTTTGCAAACAATTAAAAGGTGAAATCCAAATAGATTTATCACATGCCATGATTTTTTTCAAAGGAGTAAAATAAATATAGAGCTGGAATTGAAACTATAATACATGATTTAAAATGTTGATGATCCAAGATTTGATATTTTGTATGAATATGCTAGAATTGGTAATTATCTTTTAATGATAAAGAAAGATGTAGAGTTACTAGAGATCATGAAATCAAATCTGAATGATGTCTAGATGATGGATTTTGATGGTAGTTGTTTCTCAATGAGTTCAGGTGTAAGAGTAATCTTGATATCTCCATCTAATGAAAATATTCTTTTTTCCTATAAGTTGTAGTTTGACTGAACCAACAATACAACTAAATATGAAGAACTTTTGTAAGTTTTGTAGACATGAAAAGAGATGGGATTCAAGAATTTGAAAGTTTTGGGTGATTCTAAACTCATTATGAATCAAGTAAAAGATCAATACTAGGTGAAAAATGACTACCTAAGACACTGTAGGAATAAATTATAGGATATCATTGAAAATTTGGATGCTTTCTCTATCTTTATAATTCTTAAAGAACATAACTTGAAAGGTAATTATTTGGTTATATCAAACTCTTTGATGATTCCCCATGCAGATATTAATATATAAAAATATATGATTGAACTAATATATAGACCAAGTCTCATAGATAATGCAGACAATTCATAAGTTTTCAATGATGATCATCAAATCATCTCTTTCCTTCAGAAAGCAAACATTTTAAAAAAAAATTACTTTTAAGGAAGTGATTCCTTCCTCATATATAGAATATTTAGTTCATACATCAAAAGAGGGAATCATATATGAACATGATGAAAAAGGCATAATCAAGTTGAAAGGAAACAAAATTATTAAATCCATGGTCTCTTTATAAGAATTATTTGATAAACATGATAGATTTTTTAAAAGTAAAATGCAAAAAGGATGTCTTGATTCTATCGACTATGAAAAAGTAAACATTGGTTTAGAAGAACATCCTAAGTTCATCAATATTGGAAAATGTTGCTCACCTAAAAAAAATTGAAGTTTGTTAGGCTTTTTCATAAGTATATTGACATACTCACTTATTCATATGTAGACCTTAAGTAATTTCATCCCAAAGAGATGCAACATATAGTTCCTCTAAATTTTGATGCAAAACCTTTCAGAAAAAAACTAAGACAATACAATCCTAAAATCACAGGGATGATTCTTACCAAAGTACAAAAGATGCTTGATGCTTGCATTATTTTCCCTATTCACCATTTCACTTAGGTAGATAACATATTACCAATTCATAATAATAATGGTGAAATCAAAATCTATGTTGAATTTAGAAACCTCAAAAAAGCATCCCTAAAAGATAATTATCTACTACCAGTCATGGATCATGTTCTCCAAGTGGTAACAGGTGCTAAAATGATTTTGATGTTTGATGGTTTCTTAGTATATAATCAAATTGAGGTTGATAGGGAAGATTGAAATAAAATTGATTTCATAACACCTTGGGGTACCTTTGCATATAGATGAATGCCATTTGGATTGATTAATGTAGGAGATACTTTTTAGAGGGTAATGGATTTGGCATTCTAATAATTGAATAATGAAATCATTATGGTGTATCTCAATAACCTGATAATTTTCATGTAAAAGCAAGAAGATCACTATGTACATTTAGAGAGGGTATTTTAAAATTTACATTTAAATGGAATTTATATCAACCCTAATAAATCCATCTTTGGAGTGACTAAAGGTAAAATCCTAGGTCATATTATTTCAAAATAAGGAGTAAGGATTGATCAAGAAAGGGTTTAGGTGATTAGATAACTAAGGTGCAATAATATGATCTATAAATGAAACATAAAAAACTAGTCCAAAAAAAAGGACTATGTAAACTCATAGTAGAACAAGGAGATATTCAATTAGAATCTTTGATATTTTTAAGTGAACATGATGATCAATAACTTTCTTTGGTATTGTTGGTTGATTCTACTAATGAATGGTTTTTTGACATTGATTTCTACCTGACATATGGAGAATATGATTCAATATTGAATTCTAAACAACACATAATGGTAAAATTATAGGATAATAATTATGTCATATGGGATGGAACTCTTTTCAAGAAAATAATTGATTACTTTTTCTTAAGCTGAGTGGATAAGGAAAAATAGAAAAAATTATTGCAAGATTTTCATGATCAGGATTATGGATGGCACTTTTTTGCTAGAGTAATAGCATAAGAAAATTTTAGAGATCATTACTATTGTCCAAATATTTTAAAATATTCATATGAATGGGTGAGAAAGTGTGAGGCATGTCAGTAGTTTATAGGCAAACCTAGGTTTGCAAAACTTCCTCCTCAACTCGTGATAGTTGAATAACCTTTTTAGCAATGGTGACTAGATTTTATTGGGACGTTGAACCCTAAAATGAGTTTAGGTTATAATAACATTATCAAAGTGACATATTACTTCACTAAGTGTGTATAATCAATTCTTATAAAATAAACTTTAGAAGTCATTAACAACCTCATCAAGGAAAATATATTAGTACAATATGGAATCCCACATAAAATTATTACATATAATGTCTCTAAATTTTATTCTTTATAAATGATTAAATTTTGATATAGATATGGAATTTATCTATCTCATTTTTTGAACTATCATCCATAAGGTAATTCTCAAGCCAAATCAAGTAATAAAAACTTGTTTACAATCATGCAAAATGTGGTAGATGAGAATCAAAAAAATTGACATAAAAAGGTATATGATGCTCTTTAGGTAGACTGTATAACTTCAAAAAAGCATATTGGTATGTCTCCATTCCAATTTTTATATGGATTAGATGTTTCAATTCCTATAACTCTTGAGTTACCTGCCTTACAATTGTCTAGAGTAGTGGAAAATCCAAACTTTGAAAGATCTCTAGATAAGAGAATCTTATATATACAATAACTAGAAGAAAAAATAATATAGGTGGTTGATAGGATCATAGAACATCAATATCATGTCAAATTCCTATTTTATAGGAAGTTTAATAAAATTAAATTCCAAATACAATATTTTGTGCTACTTTGGGATAGTCACAGAGAGCCAAAAGGGAGTCACAGGAAGTTTAATTCACTTTAGATGGGGTCATTCAAGATTAGGCACTTTAAAAATAATTGTTACATATCATATCATGATGGAACCCATATGCCATTATATTTTAGTGATCAATATTTGAACACTATTTTTGTAAGAACCAAATGGACTTCTTCTATAAATATGTAATTACAACTTTGAATGTGCTTCTTTCATGCTCTTTATTTTGGTGTGTGTATTATTTTTTAATAAAGGCCATAGTGTGTATTTTACCCCTCCTTATTTGTGATTTCATATTCCTTGCTTGCACATTTTTATTTCCATGATCTATATCTAGGAATATCATGGGTGATAATAATTTTTGTAAGAGTGACAGATGGAATAGGTCACTCATAAATCTCTTTAGGTGAACAAGATGATTTTTACTAGTACTTCATGTTCATTTCTCATATGATTGAGATGGGTAAAATGGATATTAGTTGGTTAGATCAAGAAGTGAAAGATTTAAAATGAATGGTTGATTTGTCCTGGTAGTGCATTTTCATTTCTCATATGATTGAGATAGGTAAACTAGCTATCAGTTGGTGATAGTTGGATATACAAATGCAATAGAAATACTTTTCTCTTCACATTTTATTTTGTGTAAAAATGTATATCTAAAAATGCCCTTGCATACACTTTTTTTTGACATGTGATAACTTTCTTATGGATGGAGGACCCATCCCTTTCTCAAACATAAAAAATCTAAAGATTTTTCAAATCTATCAAAGCTACTATTGAAGACTCCCTTACCTAATGGAAAAACATTGGACTAGAAAACCAGAGAATTTAAGTTCTTTTCATTCTTTGCATTTTGAAATCCTAGTTAGAGCTAGTTGTTGTCGTAGATTTTGAAAATGAAAAAAATCAATGGAAAACTTAACTTCTGAATAAATATTTATAAATTTTTGATTTTCACCCAAAACTGTCAAAATCTTTAAAAAATTAAATTTTTTAATTAATTACTAAAATAATATTAATTAAAAATTTATGGATTTTTCCATTTTTATCCCAAAGGTTTTCTAAACCCATTTTAACCCTCTATGAAAAATGTTTCTTGTGCTACCTATAATTTGCAAAAATTATTTTTCATTTTGTGAGTTACATAAACAAACTTTTCTTTTTCACAGATTGTGTAAATTGCAAAAACATTTTTGGTTCTCGTGTAAATTGCAAAACCTTTTTCCTATGAAAATAAAAAAACATTTTTGGTTCTTGTGAAAATTTCAAAAATGTTTTCCCATGCAAATTGTGAAAAAAAATTGGCTCCCATGCAATTTGTAAAAAAAATTAAAACTTTATGTAATTTGTAATTTTTTTTTCAATTTCAATGCAACTCAAAGTCATGCTTATTTAAATTTTACAAATGCAAATTATGTTTTTAAATCCATGTTAATCTAAAATTCAAAATTGTATTTTCCCATGTAAATTTTAAATCACAAATTAAAACTTCTTCTAAAGCCTACATGAAAACTCATAGATGTTTCCCATCATTTGTGTAAATGCAGTTACTTCTTCGGGTAGTTTTTAAATTTATTCCAAGTTTATCTTTTTAGTTTGCATGTTAAATTTGGAAAATTCTTAAAACATTTTAAAAATTTATTTTCCATCCATGTTTTAGACAGTTACTACCAAGAGAAAGATTCTTCAAATTTATCAAAGGGAAGTAGATTTAAATTTTTCATTTTTCTCCTTAGCTAAGTAAGGTCATGTAACTTCCAACAGGTAAATTCAAGCTTCTACCAGATCATATAATTGTATGTATAAATGGTTTGAAGACTTTTTGAATATTTTATTATTTTTTTTACTCAAGATTAGGTCATATTTTATGCTATTGAAAGACACTTTAAAAAAATATTCCTCCAAAGGTGTCTATGGCTGCATGCATGAACAATTTTTAACAAAGCTTTTTTTTTTTTTATAAATCCATTCTAGAATCAACCATAAAGATGTCATAAAGTAGATGATAGGTGATAAAATTAAAAATTAAAATAAGGGAGGGTTTAATTTGATGCATTAAATTTCTATGAAAATCACCAGTGAAGAAATTGGAAGTATAAAGGAGAAAGAAATTACCAAGTGGAAAGATAATTTGGTGGGTTAAAAAAAGAGTTAAACTTGCCAGTGAAGAAAATTTTCATGACTCACTTTCCAAAGCCCAAGTTGGTCAAATAAATAAAGTTTGAGTAAAATATTAAGAAAAAGGATATTTTTCCAAGTAAAAAAATGTTATTTTTTTAAGTGGGAAAAAGAGAGTAAAAGTTAAGTGGATTTTTTTTTTTTGAGTGGAAAAGGAAAAGGGGAAAATTAATTAAGCAATGTTTGGCTTGATATTTATTATTTATAAATTATGATAATATTAATTTTTAACATTTTAATTTTTGAGGAAGATGTTTAAAAGGTTTATGAGGTTCTTGTGACAATCTTTAGTTTTTCTAAACTAGTAAAAATCTATAATTGAATTGGCAATGGAAATTTTTCATCTTTTGGGTTCGTTGCATGGTCATGAATTTCCTATAAATTATGGTGATTTTATAAAAATATTTTCTTTTGGGATTTTGAAAAAAAAAAAAAAAAATTATCACAGGGAACAAGGGAATTTATTGAAAATTAAAAAAAATAAATTATTTTCATAATTTATTTCATTCATTTCCATTGGCCAAAAAATTTTGTGAAAAATTATATAGAGGAATTTGAAGAGGTGCATTTACAAGTGGAAAATTTAGACAAAGGGAAAATTAAGGTTCATACAAGGAGTGTTAAAAATATTCTAGAAAAATTTATAAAATCAATTTGTGAGTACAAATTCAATTTGTATTTCCATCATTTCTCATAAATAAAGAGTTTTTGTACTAATTTTCAAATTTGTCAATTTTATTACCAAAATGATATCTTCATCTCATACTATGGAAAATTAGATTGTGAATAAAGGTAAATAAATCATGAAGTACCAATTCCAAGGTGTTACAATTCCTTCAATATTGAACTCTAACATCATAAATATCACATTAAGTTCCTCAAATGAGCGAATGGGTGCTCTTTCAAAATTTGAACTACCTAGTTCGCAGTTAGGCGAGAAACTGGTTGGGGAGAATTTGGCAGGAGGTACAGACCCTGGAGGAACTGTAGGGGTTGAGAAGAATGTTGGGTCAAAATCTTTGGCCAATGTGGATAATGGAAAGTCTTCATTCTTATCGGATCCTTTTTGTGGGGTCCATGTCCCCCCATTGGATTCCCCTTCTACTTTTCATGTGTTGGGGTAGGTTCTTGAAAAGGAGAAAGATAATGTTGATTCTAACAAGGAAAAGTCCTCAGAAGGGCTGAAGGTAGGGTTCTCAGAATGAAGAACTTGGTCATCTCTATTTGGCAAGAAACCTACTAGAAAATATCTTTTCCCACCGGTGACTGCTAAGTCTTGCTGGGAGAAAGGTGATTTTCAAGTTTTTATTCTAGATCCTTTAGTCAATTTTTTTGTGTCCTCCATGGATTTCACCCTAGTGGGAAAATTTTTAGGAGCAAGACCAGATCTAGAATCTCTTATAAAAATGGTTAAAAGGAAATGGGTTATTTGAGGAGATGTAGATATTGCACCAATGTTGAATGGTTTCTTCTCGTTTATCTTCAACTATAAGGAAGACATGAATATGGTTCTTTGTGGAGGACTGTGGTCTTTTGGTAAATGTTCTCTCACTATTAAAAAATGGGAGCCTAACATGGACCTCTCATATTTTTTTTCTTAACCACTCCCATTTGGGCTAGACTTCTTGGTCTCCCTTTAGAATTTTGGCATGAGGACATTTTTAAAGGTATTCCTAGTTCTTTTGGTGAACTTGTGGTATTGGATAATGCTACAACTTCTAGAACCAAACTTCAAAGTGCTAGACTTTATGTTAAAATGGCAGACCTAAATCATCTCCCAGAAAAGGTGGAACTAATATCCAAGCTTGGTAAAAAAAACTCATGAATTTTTTTTTGAAGATTTGCCCAACTCTTGCTATGGTTGTAAGAAACAGGGGCATCTGGTTAAAAATTGTCCCTCCAAAAGTAAAAATCATCCTAGTAGCGTTTTGGATGGGAAAAAGACCAAGGTATAGAAAAATAAAGTATGGAAATCCAAAGAAGATCATAGCCAAGAACAAAAGAATAATGAATATTCTAAAGCTCCACATGCTGAGGTGGATAAAGAGCCTTCTTTTAAATATTTTAATGTTCCATATGCTGAGGCAGATAAAGAGCCTTCTTTTGTGAAAGTAAACTTAGGACATGGTTTGCAATTAGATACCATAATACCTAAACAAAGAATAGATGATCTGATAGATCTATCAAAACAAATTGTTATCTATCAAAGGATAGAAGATCGATGGAGAGATGTAGATGAAAAAATTGTGCTAGAGGAAGGTGAATTCTTGGCTGAAGCCAGAAATAAATCAGAGGAGGGAGATCTTCTTTTTTCTCAGTCCAGGGAGATCCAGGGGTTATCTCAGGCTGATAATGACTTTCCTTTGGATGAGCCTCCTCCCCTAGAAGTTGTGAAAGATAATGGAGAAAAATCAACGCATAAACTAAGCCAAAGAAAAAGGGCTGAAAAAAAGATCAATACTAAGGGGGTAGAAACTAGAAGCAACAAAATAGATCAAGAAACTAAGGCAAAACCTCTTGCTTCTATTGTGAATAAATTTGGAAAAAGAGTTCAACAACATTCTAAGGTGAAACCAAATGTTGATTCCCTGAAAAAACCTATAAGAAGATCCACTAAGAAAACCAAAGAGTTAGAAAGTATGCAAAATATTGCTGATGGTAGGCAGGCAACTATTCTAGATTTTAGAAGCAGGTAACATCAAGCATCTATGCTGTTGCAACTAGCCTTGGTAAAAGAGCAAATGAAGAAACAATATCCTCAGAGGGTCCAAGTAAGAGGACAAGGTAGAGTATTTGAGGAAGAAATCTTTGCAAGCTACTGCTACTTCGGCTACTAACTCCATTCAGGATACTTCTATGATTGGGAAGGAGGCTATTAAGATGATCATGGAACTAAAATAGAAGCTTAGGGTCTTCTTTGTTGGTTTTGTTCCTGTTCAGGTCCTTATTTTTTGTTGTTGTAACTGGATCTTGTTTTTGGTCATGTTTTTTGGTTCTTGGTCTAAAACTTTATTTGAGGTTCTAGGTCCTTGTAAAACCTGGGTACTTTTATTGGACTATGTTTGTGGTTTTAGGTCCCTATAAAACTTGATTTTGATGTTGCTCTTCAGTAGGTTTCAGGGCTTCTTTTCCTGGTGGTTGTTAATGCTTTATCTTTTTCGATTCTGTTAAAGGGTTTTGGGGTCCCTTCAAAACCTTCTTTTATCGTAATCTAAAACATCATAAATATCACTGACACCAAGCTAGGCCACATCAACTTTGATGATTTTTTTGAAAGAATGAATGCCATACATAAAATAGATCTTGGCTAGAGTATTTGTGAGTGTGGTTTAACACATGTAGAAATATTCCCATTTTCATTATAGTCTCTTGATTTAGTTTTTATGGTGACAAATAATTATAACTTAGAGACATAGAAGGTAAAAGATCCCTAGGGGGAGTTGGTAGTGAGTTTTGCTCCTGATCAAAATGATAGAATTTTTCATGTTTCAAATTATGAAACCTTTATTCATATAACTCTTGATTCCTCCTAAATATTTTGTGATAATAATTTTATATCATGTTCTAAATAGTCAATAAATTCTAGTTGACTAAGCCAAAGTATTCTTCTACTTGGCTTTAAAAAAATATTGCAAGATCATATTTAAAAAATGAGATAAGTGACATGATCACATTGTTGCATAAGATAGTGGGAAATCAAATAAAAATTAATTTTTAGAACTAGATGTACAATTTCATTTGGATAATCATTTGAAATAAGTAATATATCAATTGGGGTGAATAAATGAGCAATTACTTTCACAAGCAACTCATGGAAGTAAAGGACATCAAAATTCTACATGAATTCATACCTTGTTTACACTGTAGCAAGTTGAAGGTATTTTGATGGATTTCATATAGTGGGTTATTTTAGGTAAGAAGTGGTGTATGAATTATATCCTTAACTAACACTGAATGAAAGTGCTCATCACTTAAAAAGAGTTAATGACTATTTTTTTCATTTTATTATCTAGTTGTTTAAAAATGAACTCTTCAACTCAAGAATATCAATTGTGGCCATTATATAAATCATAAGGTGGGAGATTGGTTTATAAAATTCTCAACATTTATATATTAGAGAATCAATGGATGTGAAATATCTCCTTCCATGCTCCCATAATACGTCAATGATAAAAAAACATTAATGGAATTGGTGAGACAATTTGTTGAAAAACACAAGCTCTTGATAAGCAAATAAAAAAATAGGGATCAAGTTTCCAATATCTGTTGGCAAGTATACTTTCCCTTCATTATTGAAGACCAAGATAGTCGAGAAATACATGTCTCACTATAACCTTAGGACATTTAAAATAAGGCCTTCATTTGAAAATAGAGGCTTAATTGAACACAATCTTGGATCTTCATTTCAGTATGTTACACATTTTGAAGACTATTGGATGGATTAATAACAAGAAAGCAGTGAGAATCAGAGACTATTCATAATTTACCATGAGACAAATAGTCATGTTTAATATAATTAAAGTGCCAAAATAACTTTTATATGATGAAGTCACATTAGATGCTATCTTTGAAAGAGATAACATCACAAAAAATCCATTGCCCATAGTATATTAGGACAAAAGTGAATCTACTTCTCTTAGAAGTAAGATAAGGGTTTTACTTGATATAACTCTTAGATGGTTGAAAGCTAAGGGAGTTGATATTATGAATGGTGAATTCCCTACACATCCTAGGGAGGATAAATTTGAAAGATTTTATAACCAACAAAATTATCTAAAAATATAGATGAGGTAATCCATAGTGGAGAATATTCCATGATAGAAGAAGCACATGAACCTGAAGCTACTCAATAAGATTTTTAACCATGAAATAATATTGAGAAGAAAATAAAAATATTTGGTGAGAATGTCTCTTCTTTTCCTATAATTTTAGTTCCTCATAAAGTTCCAATTGATATCTTTCCATTCACTCAAGAACTAGTAGAGAACATAACTTAGCAATTTTTAGCTGTAGATGATTTAATGTTCCCTACATCATCTATTTTCCATTTACAAGAGATTACTCCTATCTCTTTATCTTCTCCCTAAAATCCTAAGTTTCCTATTATTCCTTCCCTAAAAATCCATTTTGAAATAATCAATACATAAGAGAAAATTGAAATATATTTTCAAGGTGTCCCAGTGGAGAAAATGCCTTTTTGAACTATAGAGAAGATTTATTCACATATTTAAACTTTTGTCTTATTTAATTATTAAATCAAAACATATTTTTATTGGTTTTTTATAATAGTAAAAAGAATGATAAAAATTGTTGAACCTAAAGAGATAGATTTTGAAACCTTGACAACTTCTTTCTCAAAAAGGCCAAAGAAACAAAAGATAGTTTCATGAATGGTGACAGATGAAAAGGGAGAAAAGTATGTAGAGGTAGCTATTATAGAAGTTAAAATTGATAATTCAAAATTTAGGGTTGAATATTATCATGTGTCTATAATTAATTTGGGAAAATCAACCAAAAAAGGAATGAAAGGATATGTTCAGTTGGAAATTGGCACCATATTTTTAAAAAAAAGACAAAGATAAGGTGATGAAAGATGAGATAAAAGATAAAGTGGAACAATTGAGTTTAATAATACATAGATTGATTAGTTTAGTTTAACAAGTTATCAATTCATTGAGTGTCAATGTCAAGACACTAAAAAGAGTGAGAGAAGTGGTCCAAATGGGTAATGTGATGAAAGACTAGATTAAAAAAATTACTAATCAATGAGTCTAAAAAAAAATTCTCAATGCAATAATGATATTCTCTAAAATTCAATCACAATATGAACAACTAGAAACAAATTTAAATGGATACACTCAAGAGAAACAAAATTGGGAGAAACTCATGCTTGGATTGGTTGAATTCTTAAAATTTCCTTTTATTAATCTTGTTAAAAAGGGTTAATCAATGAAGATGAGATTGTTTATCAGATTGAATTTATTTGGGCCACCAAATTTATAATCTAGTACTTTCAAGAGTGTGTTAAAAAATTTAGTAATTCAAGGTCACTTAAAAGTGACACAATGATGGAGATCAACATTTAAGTCTAAAAGTTAAATTGTCATTTTTTCAATGATAAGGATCAAGAGGGAAATTTGATTTCAATTGAGACCATGATTAGAGAGTTCAAAGAATGAATCCAAAACATTTCCACTACATCTACTATTGTTTATTAATAACTTCATTAGGTGTACCAATACCAACTAAATATAGATAATTTTAATATGAAAATCAATAGTCTCTGAGGAAAGAATCAAAAAGTGAAATACTTAGGTTACTTAGTAGACATTGCCTATAGGTACAAGAATGGACCAGATGAAGAATTGATCAGGTTAACTCTCTAGAGATTTGATGACTTCTCAAAAGGGAAAGAATTATCAATGTGACAGTAAGAAGATTTAAGATTTTCTTTCAGTGTTCCTACATTTTCTCCTCTTGTTTGTTTGTGCCTAACTTATGGTGTTACACTCTTTTCCCCTTGTAAATGTGCATTGTATTTTTACAAATTGTCTTTTCAATTTTTCCAACTTGATTTTTCAAGTTATGTAAGTTGATGATGTACTTTTGAAATTAGTGTAAAAACCCCAATTTTTTTCTCAAGTGGTACAAATTTCTTAAAGAGTTTTTGCACCGTTTCAAAAATGTAATTTCTCATTGGTGTTTTAGCACTTACATAAAAAGGAAAAATAGGTGGTTTTGCACCATGACCACCCATTTTAGCCTATAAATACAAGTTTGACCTTCATAATAAGGGTTCAAAATCGATAGAATTTTTGGAAAATCATTATAAAAGGAGATCAATCTTTCTACTCTTCATAATCAATATAACAAAGGAAAATCTAAACTTTACGTTAGCTATATCTTTTTTAATTACATCTCTCACTTAATTTATTTTATCTTATTTTTGTTTCCATTATTGTAAATTTCAAACTATTGAGAATAGGATATTAGATTACAAAGTTTATATTTCAAATTGTAATTTAAATTTCTAACACATGTGAAAATTTTAGTGGAAATAGAGGCAATTTCTTAGTTTTTTGGTTAGAAAATACAAAAGGTTATTAGTTTATGTTATCAGAGTCAAATAGTATTTTGGTGTATGTTTCATATCCTTAAGGATATGATTATGTATTTTTGACCCATTTAATTATAGAGATTTTCCTATTTTGAAACTAAATTTTTATCTTAACACTTTTATCTAGTCTTATGTTTATAACTTGTCAATTTTTTTATTCAAACAACTTTTCCCCTATCTCTCCTTCTATAAATATTCCTTTATAAAATCTCATTTTCATAATTTTAGGTTAAAAATACTACCCATGATTTACATTCCATTATTTATAAATATTTCCTAATTTCATATTTTAGCTTTCAATAAAGGTAGCTCTACCTACTCATAGGAGAGGGACTTTGTTCCCCACGCTATTAATGTGAAGTCATTGTTTTGTCCTCTTGACAAAATTTCATGCCGATACATTGTAATAAGAGAAAATATATGATGAGAAGACTCACCATAAGTAGGTGGGGTATCATGAAGAGGTAACCAAAGAAGATGTCAAGGAGAGCATGATAAGGGTGAAGGATGAACTTGTTTATAAACAACCATTAGAACAAGAAAACAAAGGAAAAGTATTTTCAAAGAGATATATCATCAAGGAGTCCATGGATAGGCCATGACAAGTAAGGAATAAATAATATTTGAAGTAGGACCAAGATTGAATAAAAATAAAAAATCATTTGGGGTTGAATATGATAAATAAAAATTAAAGATATAATGGATATAATATGAATAAGATAAAAAAATTTAGAGGATCATGTACTTTATAAAGGTAGAGGATGAGTTGGTAAGAAATCAAAAAAAGGTAAGAAGTAAAATTTAGAAGGACCAAATGAAAAGAGAAGAGGTAGATAAGAAGATAAAAAACAAGAGGAGATAATAATAGTAGAAGATGAAGAATTGGAAATCAATAAGGAATATGGATGAACTACATTTGAACTAGAGTTCAAATTTTCTTAATTAGGGAGTATGATGCAGGAACATCACAAGGTAGCATAGGTGGTTATGTGATTGAGTGAATCAAGTTTACCAATTTAGTATTATTATAGTTTAAGGGGCCTTTTAAGGTCCCATAGGGTGTGTTTGAGTCATTAAGAGTCCTTGGAGTTGTGTGTTTTTATCCATTAAGAGTTTCCCACCAAAAAGGGGGAATTTGAAATTTTGAATTATTGTAAAGGATTTGGAGATATTTTAGGAGTCTTGCGTGAAGTGTGATTATAATTATTGTTTTTAAGGACTTATAGATTTTATATAAGTTTCTCCCAATTTAAAATTAATATTATGTAATATAAGTTTAAGAGAAGAAAAGAATATATGTTTTGTAACTACCACCCTACGTGGAGTGGGCTTAGTAAGAGGTTATTCATGCCAAGAAGATTTTATGGAGAGGTATGAGGCATGTATATGAGTGTGATAAATAGGGTAGAGAGTTAGTATGATTAGGTAGGTTCAAATAAGAGAGGAAAATATGAATAAAAATGAAGAATAACTGTATTATCCATGATGGATGTTGGTATGATAGTGAATTAAGTATGTAGATATTATCATGAGATCAATAAAAATATATGTGGTGTGGTGTGATAAACTACCTAAGAATTTTTATTGTATGTATATTTATTATTTTATGTTATTTAGATTACCCTAGAGGCCTTTGATAAGTATTGTTGTATAAGTTCTAGGATTGTGTTGAAGACTATATTATTACAGTTAGATAGAGTTTTAGTTTCATATATATTTAATATTGTCTTTTAAAGAATATCTAGTGTGAGATTAACGTAGAATTTTTCTTAATATCATGCCATCATTATGTATTCCATTTTTTTTTTGATCAAGTTTAATCCATTTTGGAGGCTCTCTAATCTAGGAGACCTGTAGCAGATTGTAATAGTCTAGGTAAAGGTAGATGTTTTCATGGTTTTGAGTCTAGTTAAGTCTCAAGTTCAAGTTTCATATTTTTAAAATGATTGGGTAAACCCTATAAAAGTGGAAATAAATATTATAAATTTATAAAATTTAAATGAGGCATTTATGTTTTCTCTTGGCTTATGTCATATTTTAAAACCCTAAAGAGCACAAAGACCCATGTAGATTTAGATTTATCAATACAAAGTGGATAAAATTGATAAGAGAGATATAAGGGAGTATTTTTGAACTATTTGAGGTGATCTCATGCCATTAAGAGGTCTAAGGAGATTTAAAATTGAGTTGTGGGTTTGTAACCCTACTAAACCCTGTCAAAATAACCTTATAATGTGAGTTATGTGAGTTTTGAGGTCTAGTAAAGGATGAAACCTATTAGATCACATGATATGACATGATTAGGAATGAATGTATGATTAATAATCAATGGGGAATGTATAAAAGTGGAATTTTTTGCCAAGAAGCTTAAGAGGTGGATGTTGAAGGGAAAGTGTTATATAATAGAGATGGAGGTTGTGTTTGTTGAAAGTGTTTATAAGGGAGATAAAATAATATAGTGGATGAGAATAGAAGCTTTGGTGTCAATAAAAGGACCTTGAAACCATGAATTATGCCTTTTAGGTCTATGATCCTATATTAAGATGTGCTATTTGAGAGAAGAAACATAGGGTAAGTGCACAAAGTTGGGAAATAATATCATGGACATTTTACACAATGCAATCACATTATTAAATAAGGTGATCACATTATTGACATAATATGATCACATTATTAAAATTATGGATAGAAAATTACCAATCCATAATTTGATCACATTAATAGATAACATGATCATGTTATTATAAAAATAATAATGAAATGGTGTTATTGTTCTTTTACACATTAAAGCAAGGAACATATAGATAGAATGAATGCTGGTTAACAAGTAATGTGATTGTGTTATTGATAATGTCATCATGTTATTAATTACATAATCACATTATTGATAATGTAATCATGTTCTTGTTATTCTACACATAAAATCATGTAGGAGTTGTACATGAAGGAAAATTTGGCCATAAACTTATATTTACTACTATAAATGTTAATTATAAGTGTAATAATTTAAATTTATTTTATTAAATACAATAAAATATGGTCACTCTACATTTTATAGAGTTGATCTTATATTTACACACCTTATGATGTGAAAAAATAGTTTTTCAAAATCTAATCTGGTCATTACATAGGCATTTTTAGGGTCTAAGTATTAAACTTAGGGATTTTAGGACATAATCTTTACAATTGATGTCCATTTTTTGTAAATATATATTATTTTTTTAGGTTTTTATGCCTTATAGATTGATTCCTAGCATTTATAAGAGTTTTAGGTTTGTCAAAATTGAAGTTTTCAAATCTCTCATTTTGAAATTGATGAAAAGTGGTCTGAAGGGGTAGTATACACCATATTGATCATATACACACATCAAACAACCAATTTTTGTTAATTTCACTTGTTCATCATCTCACCCTCATCCTTGATGACTTATTACTCATGCCTCATCACCCATAATCACTCTCTCATCATTATTCATTATCCCTAATCTTTCCCTCATTAACCCTCATTGTCCCTAGTTATCTTTAATCACTCCCTCATTATATTTAATTACTCCTTTATTAATCCTCACTACCCCTCATCATCCCTAATCAATCACTCCTCATCCCTTATCATACCTCATCACTCCCATATTTACCCTCACCATCCCTCATCATCACTAATCACTCCCTCATTAACCCTCACCATCCCTCATCATCCCTATTGAATCATTCATCATCTTTACTCAATTCCTCCTCATCCCTCCTCATATTTAATCACTCCATCCAATACCTTGATGGTGACATTTTTTGGGGTTTTAACAATTATAGGATCTACAAGTGGAGAGTTGAGTGTTAACATAAAATATAAGACATAGTGATCAAAATGATGTGGAGGTAAATATAAAACATACAAATTTAATACCTATGAAAAAATATGGGCCTATTAGAAATGATGTAATTCAAAAATGAGAATTTTCCAAAATAAAAGAAGCAAGTAAAACCACCACAACACCAAAAATGGGTAGTAAATACATGAGGATCACCAATATATGTGATTTCCTAAAACCAATCAATTGATTTCCATATGAGACATTTTATGATCCAAATAATTACATTGAAGGCCTTATATTTGTATCTTTATTGATTGATTCATGATACCAAAGAGTGTAAAATAATTTTGAAATGATTAGAATAAGTAGTCCAAGATTATAAAGCGGTGTTTAATTCATATCTTCAATATTAAATCCAATGAAGAGTGTCACATTATGAGATATCTAGTTTCACATCTTGAGAAGTGAGTGAAAGTTATTTAGCACTATAAAATGTTAGGTAGATAATATATTATGAATCCAATGATATGGTTGGTACTAAAAATATATCTACTTTCCCCAACAAGAAATAATATGAATTAAAAATATTGTTTCATTAACAAATGTAGATCAATGGCCAGCCAATAGACTTAATCATTTCTAATGGAATTTAAAAGAATATAGTTTATCCTAAATCATATTTGAAAAAAATTAAGTTGAAATTTTTAAATCATCCATAACCATATGCTAGTGTATGGTCTAGTGTAGGCCTTGAGAAATGGATCACCTAGTAGTGTCACTTGGTCTACAAAATCAAAAAATTTAATATGAAATCCTTTGTGAAACTCACCATTAGAGGTGTGTGATGTTTTAAATTTTTTCAAACATATATTTACCATTTACATGTAGTCTATGAAGTGAATACTTTAAATGTTATGATATATTTTCATGATCTAAAATACCGTATATCCTAGTTATTTCATAAGCTTTCAGTCATTAGTGTCAGGAAGTAAAAGAATCTTGTCAGTTTTAGTAATAAGTATATTCTTGATGGTAATAATTAAATTTAATAACATCCTTATGTCATCATATAATAGTGTATTTTATCCAACAATAACAAATAAAAAATAATTGAACCATAAACTAGATGAATATAAGGATGTGTTTCAGTCACCTAAATAAGTTCCTACAAACTGTACACTAAACAATAATATTGATTTGATCCCTTAACTAACTCTACCTCAAACCTATTTATACAACATATAATTTTTATATAATTAATAGATCAATTGGTATATTTATGAAATCATGGATAATGGACACATCATGCCCAAATCATTACCTTATAGAAGCCCAATTATGTTTGTGCCAAAGTTGTTGACCAATTAAAAAAAAAATTAACAAGATTAAAGTGAAGAAATATTATCCTTATCTAAATAGTAAGGCATTTTTTTCCCATATCCATGGTGTATAAATATTTTCCAAAATTGATCTTAAGTTTAGGTATTATCATATTCATGTAAAACCTCTAGGCATTTGGAATATAGTCTTAAAAAAAAGGAACGATTGATTGACTAGTTGGTTATGAATTTTAGGATAATTCATGTAATGAACTCATTCCTTTCAAGATGTTGAATGACATATTTAAGCCCTTTAACTATTTCATTTTTTAATCTACCTTGATGACATATTAATCTTTATAAAACATGGGATGAACATATACATCATGTTGAACTAGTGTTTCACATTTTTGTAGAAACATATTTTTATGATAACATGAATAAATGTTCATTTATAATTTAAGAGATAAAATATTTAGGAAAAATTACACACACAAGGAGTGCATGTGTGAACCTAACCAAGATTCAAGTTATATAGGAATGGGAAACACCAAATAAATTTGCATATGATTTAAGTCTTCTTAGAATTAGAAAATTATAAAAGAGATTTGTGTTTAATTTTTATCTTTTGAACCAAACTAAAAAAGGTGGAACCAAATAAAGTTTCATATAGTCAGCTTCACAATAAATATAATTTGATGAACTAAAATTTAGACTCTATTTTGTGTTAGTACTTATTTTACTTGACTATAAGTTTAGAAGATCATCCAATTCATTCAATAATAAAATTGACTATCACAAATTGGTATTTATAACATAAGAAGTCCTAGGAAAGAGTTAATTTATATTATAATGTATTAAACAACATATGATTGGATTCAAATATATATTTATAGTATATACATACATCATATGATGAGGGATAGATTAGGGATGGTTATGGATGTTGAGGGTCAATGATGGAGTGATGAGGTATGGTGAGGGTTAATGAGGGAGTGAATAACGATGATGAAGGATGAATAAAGATTGATTAGGGATTATGAAGGATGATGTGGGAATGATTAGGGATGATTAGGGATGGTGATAGTCAATGGAGTAATTAGGAATAATAAGCTTGAGTGATTATAGAATATGAGAGATAATTAAGGTCAATGAGGAGTGATTAGGGATGAGGATGGAGTGAATAGGGATGAGTATTTAATTAGGGGTGATGAGGGATGAGGAAAGATTAATTAGGTATGATTAAGGATGGGGAAGGAGTGATTAGGGATAATGAGGGATATTGAGGGTCAATGGAAGAGTGATTATGGATGATAAGGGAGTGATTAGAGATGAATAGGGATAGTGAGGGTCAATGACAGAGTGATTAGGGACAATGAGGAATGATGAGAGAGTGATTAGGGGTAATGAAGGATGAGTAAGAAGTGAGATAGGATGAGGAATGGATAATGAACAAGTGAAATTAACACAAAGTGGTAATTTTATGTGTATATATCATCAATATGACCTACACTACCCCAATCACACCACTTTGGATTAATTTCAATGTGAGTAGTTTTCAAACTTCAATTTTGACAAATCTATGACTCCTATAAATTCTAAGAATCAATATAAAAAGCACAAAAACCTAAAAGATGACTATATGTTTATGAAGAATGGACATCAATTGAAAAATATATGTACTTAAATCCCTAGGCTTAATACCTAGACCCTAAAAATACCTGTGTAATTACTAAATTGGATTTTGAAAAACTATTTTCCATATCATAAGTTATGCAACTATGAGATGAACTCTATTAAATATAGAGTAACCCTGATTTATTATATTTACTAAAATAAATTTAAAGTATAAGAAAATACATGTAATAATATAAATGTAAAATTATACTTACATATTATCATTAACACAATTGCATTATCAGTAATGTGATTACGTTACCTATTAATTAAATCTTGAATCCCCTATTACGAAATTTCCCAAGATATTAGAACCTAGGGGGGGTCCCCCTATAACAAACTCCTTTACAAGTCAAAGGTAGGAAGTATCTGATAATGATCTTCGCTAGGGAAGTGGTAGAAGGCCCCAAGAATTGTACATGGGCCAAAGTATCAAAATACAAACCTAACATCCTAGTGAAGGACACTACTATTGTTGATGATCCTTAGGAGGGACCTTCCTCCTAGTTCCATTTTGGTTTTATATTTTTATTTTCATTCTAAGTACTATTTATTTTTTGTCCTCTAGGCATTCATTGGTGTATTAAATATATTGTAATGCACTCTCATGGTTCTAGTTCCCTATAAAACTAGGGTTTTACCATATCAAATTAAAAAATTAACATTTACTCCATCTACATGTTCCTTGATTTCATGTGTAAAATAATAGTAAGGTGATAAAGTTATTGTTTTTATAGTAATGTGATCAAGTTATTATTTTTACAATAACATGATTGTGTTATCTTTTAATTCAATCACATTATAAATTAATGCAATAACACTATTTGAATTAGAATTCAATTCTCACACCTTTTGACTTAGAAATAGTTTGGATTCTTGATCCAAAGGCTTGGACTTTTAATGTATAGCTGAATTTTGAGAGTTATGATAAAAAAGAATAAAATTCAACTATGATTTCCAAACACACTAAGAATTTCAATGTGAAAATTTTAAAACTTAATACCATCGTGATGAGCATGCTCTCCTATTTCCAAAAATATGACTTATAATTTTTGGAGTAATTTAAGGTTTAAAACTATGTTGATTTCTAACAATACCTTTTTTAGGCCACTACATACCATAAACATACATGCCTATACATGTTTATGTAATTTTTCTTTCATTGATCCAAGTGAAAAATAATTTATATGGTCATAAACTAGGCCTAATTATACATACATTAATATATATATATATATATATATATATATATATATATATATATATATATATATATATATATATATATATATATATATTAGGTAGTTAGGTGTATCTCACATACGTCTATCCATGTTTTTGTCAATTTTTAGGATCTATTTACTTAAAATAGTATTCATTGATAAGATATAAGACTATATAAGTCAAAAACTAGAATGTCTTATCTAAATTTTCCCTAAAGGGTTTTAAATAATATTAAATTCTTCTTAAAAAATGGTGTGTTTCACAACCATCTATCTACTCTATATTTTTTTAAAAATAGGAGTTCCTCTTCAAGTTTTAGATGTTTAACCTAGTTACTTAGCCATTTTTTTTAAAAAAAATAGTGTTTTAAAATCTAGACTCAAAATTATACATTTCATCTTACACCATATTCACATTTGGAGTGTAGATATCTCAAATTATCTACAAAAGTATAAATTTCTAAAATTTTAGGAAAATAATGTCCAGGGCTGGGCCACTTTTTATCCTCTAACTTTTTGTACTTACCCCATATAATGGAGTCTAAAATAAGGTTATATGACATTAATTAGGATCATAGTTTAAATAAGGCTAAGTAAATTCATAATAAATATTGAGGTATAGTAATTGAGACCTAGTTTGGAAGTGAATCAAGCCTTTTAATAGGCCTATAGAAGATAGAGAATTGAGACTTGAGTCTTAAAATTTTTTGAGTGGATTTATTCCTCCTTCAAGAGGAATGTTGAGGGGGTTTATAAATATTAAATATTATTAATTATTATTGAAGGATAATGATCCTAGTAGTAAAGGTATGATAGATCAAGGTTGTCAAGAGAGGAGTAGAGTACTTGTTATTTAGCAAGGAAATCAAAGATTAAAAAAATGATTAAAACTAGACATAATAACTAAGTGAATATACAAGTTAAGTGTAGTTAATTTTAATTTACATAAATGTGGTTACCTTTTCATCAATATATGAAGTATACTTGAGCTAAGTATGAATACACCATCAAGGGAAAAATCGTTATTCAAGCACATAATTATACCAGGATTGCACCAGCATATAACATTTTACCAATATTTCACACACACAACCATAACATGGGAGAACTACATGGATATTGATCCCTCTTAAAATTATTGGTATTTAGTCATTGATAAACACAAGGGGTGTTGATTTGAACTAAAAATTCAACCCCTAAACCATTTTCCCCCATGTTATTGCATTTGGTCTTCTTTTTCATTGAACTAGGGTTTTAAGTGAAGAGTAAGGCACACAATGGCTTTTGTGAAAAAAAAAGTGGACCTAAATATATAAAAAATACCTATAGGAAAAGGTTCACCAATAAAAATTTACTTAGAGGTAAAAAAACCCCTAAATGACTCTAGTGTACCGTATAAAGAACAACATATATAGACCTTGTTTGAATAGTGTGGCCTTATTCCATAATAAAAAAAAACCTTGTTCATGATTCATAGTAAGCTCACATATAATATTTAACATTGGAACATAAAATAATCCTAAGATGAATGTTTTGGAGGATCTTTAGCAATTTAAATTCCTGCTTAGGTGGGAAAACCAAAATGGTCATGTTCATAGTGCTTGGACCTAGGAAGGATCCAATAATGCTCTACCTGAGGTCAATGCAACCCCACATGACCCCACTCATGGGATTTACTAGTCGAATTACCTTATACAAAATATTTCAAAATTGTGGGATTCTACCCTAAAATAGTTAGACAATGAAGTTCTTGACCTAAAAAAATAGGATCCCGATGTTCCTAAAATTTCATGGGAAAACATGGTCAAAGGAAAAGGCCTAGTGGAAAAGGACTCCTCACATTTATAGCTCTTATTGAAAGAAGATGAAAATGAAATTTTGATCCCTGTTCTAGACCCTAGTGTGGAACAAGCTAATGTAGAGCTTGATAAATCCATCCTTTCTAGGGTAAATGATTATCATCTAAATATTTATTGATTCCATAAATGGTCAAAATAAAGGTGGAAACTCAAAGGTCATCTAGAGATGGTTTCTCTATCTATGGGTTTCTTCTTTGTACTTTTTTTCCTAAAAGAAGATTACATTAAGGCTCTCTTAGAAGGTCCATGGCTTATGGGCAAGGTGAGTATTTATCTCTATAGATAGAAGTTTGGGTTGGGCCTCAACAACACAACCATGGATAATATTTCAATGTCGGTTCTCCTCCCTAAACTCCCCTTAGAATACTAGCATGTAAAGTTCATCACTAGGATTTCCAAGGCCCTACATCAACCTATTAAGATTGACCTAATTACTCTCTCTCACTAGAGAATGGTTGCTTCCCATGTTCATGTCTTTTTTTCTACCAACAAGCTATTACTAAAAAAGATCAATATCAAGTCAAAGTATGGCATGTGGATGTAGAACATCTTGTATAAAAATAAATTAATCATTTTACAATAGTTTAATGATGTGATTCATATGCTTTGTAGCTATCCAAAAAATGCTAGGATTCTGCCACTACCTCATATAAAGGGATCAGGAAATAAGAAGTAAAGTAAGATCTATGGCTAGAATACCATCTCAATATTCATTCCCCCTGAACCCCTTCAAGCACTTTTCCTTTTGTAATTATTCAATTTACTCCTCATTCTAACCCTTTCACTCCTCTTATTTGACTTGTTGGTTCAATATCCCTATGTGAGTCAGGCCCCCATAGAGTGCCTCTCCCTGATCCCCGCATCCACCCTCCTTTTCCCCTCCCCCATCCCTTTCCCCATGTATGCCCCTAGGACCCCCTTCCCCCTCCCTTTCCCCCTCATCCTCTCTTACCCTTTATTCATGCATCTAGCATTGACCATCCCTCCTAAGTGTACCACCCCCCTCAGTTCATTTGACCCTTGTCTTGGGCTTGGTGCCCCTTCCCACCTAAAACCTAGGTTGTCCCTCTCTCCCCATTTATCTTCAACCTTTAGTTTTCCCTCCCCCACCTTTTCTCCTCTATATAACCTAACCCTTCCCTCCTCATCTCCCCTTTCCTTGGGTGCTCATATTCCTTCCCTAATTTTGGAGTCTCTCCAAGCCCTTATGTAAAAAATACCCCTCTTTTATAGCTTGGATAGCTCTCTCCCTCTTACCCCCTCTCCCTTCCCACCCTAAGGCTTCCCCTCTCCCCTTTTACAAATCTTTTAGAGCTCTACAAATACTAGATAAATTTTATACAACTCTTTCTCACTGCCAATACATTCCCCTGAATGATAGGTTTATAACTAATTCCAAAATTAAAATAGGTAGGAAAAAGGCCAACATTGGTGTTTCTCCTAAACCCATGGGAAGATCCCAAAGGATGGTCATAAGGAATTTAAAAACTATAAAAGATATTTCTAAAGGCTCCCAATAAACTCTTAAGATCCATCATGATAAGAAATGAAAATTATCTCTTGGAATGTAAGGGGTTTAAATAACCTTAGGGAAAAAAGGACCCTTTGCATTCTCATAAAAAGGGTTAATCCTTCTATTCTTCTCATTTAGGAAACAAACTATCTAAATTAGTTCTTAAATCCTATGTAGCAAGAATCTATAGTAATGCCCAAGCTTTTTTTCTTTGAGTCTACTAGCACCTCGAGTGGTCTGGTAGGCTTCTGAAACCTAGATAACCTAGGAAGAGACCTTATATGGAAGACTAACAATTGTATTTTTGTTTTTTTCTTAGATGTAGAAAGAAATGACAAATGTATTTTAACTAATATTTATTCCCAAATTCAAAATACACTACTAATCTTCTTTGGAAAACCTTATTAGATTTCCAAAAGACCTATGTAAACTAGAGCTAGATCATTGGTAGTGACTTCAAAACCTCCTCACTCTTAAGGACAAAAAAGGATGCCTTATAGACTTCTAAAATAACACATTGGAGTTTAATGAGTTCATTGTTAATGCAAGTTTAATGAATGTGGACCTTAATGGTAATCTTCTTACGTGGTCTAATATAAGACTAGGGGAAAACTTGATCCAAGTCTACCTAGATAGAGTTTTGATCTCCTTAAATAGGGACATCCATTTTTCTAGCAAGGTTTATTACTTACCTATAATTGGGAATGATCATAATACCTTGGTTTTTGAAGGAGATAATATCTCAAAAACCAAATGTATCCCCTTCAATTTTGAAATTATGTGGCTTCTCCATGCTAATCTCATAAAGTCCCTAAAATATTGAGTGAAATAACCTTTCTTAGGATCTTCCATGTTTGTCCTTATTCCTCAAAAATAAGCTAAAAATTTGGAATGAAGAAGTTTTTGGGGTACCTTCTTGTATATAAGGGCTCTTGAAGAAGATATTTTAATTATTAAACAACTCTATGCCTCCAGTAATTATAATGATCTCACAGATTCCAAGGAAAAAGAACTTTTGTGTCAATTTCATAACTCAGATTTAAGAGAGGAAGCTTTTTGGAAACAAAAGTATAGATGTTTATGGCTAAAGGAGGGTGAGAGGAATACAAAATTATTCCATCACTCCACATCAATGCCTATGAACATCAATAGAATATCCTGATTTTGAATGGAAAATGGGACTATTAGTAGAGATAAAAATGATATATCCCACCATACAATTAATATTTATAGAAATATTCTCTCAAAATAAGTTGTACTAGATGATCATCAAGTAGCTTCCACTCAACAATTTTGATAAAGTCTTCACAGTGACTAACAATGTCACCCTTACTAAGGTTCCTTTAGAGGAGGAAATAAAAAGTTCAATATTTTCAATGGAGGGATCCAAAGCACTGGGACCCGATGGGTTCCCCCAAATCTTCTTCCAAAAATTTTAGGGCATTATTCATCTGAAGGTTAAAGAAGATGTTAGAGAATTTTTCCAATCAAAAACTATCATGAAGGAAATAGATAACACTTTCTTTTTTCTAATTCCAAAAAATTAGGGTGACACCAATATTCAAGACTTCTAACCTATTATTATTTTCAATACCACATAAAAAATATTCTCCTCTATCTTGGTAAAATGAATTCAACATCTCATTGATAAAGTCATTAGGGGGCCTTTATGGTTGGTAAACAAATCATAGATGGCATAGTTATAGTTCATGAGGCCATTTATTTGATTTATATATCCTTAAGGTAAGGCATGTTGCTCAAGTTGGACATGTTGAAAGATTATGATCGGGTCTCTTGGTATTTCCCCATGAAAATTTTGGAAAGATTACGTTTGAACTAAGATACCATGAAGATTATCTAGAACTGTATCGCCACTCCTAAATTTTATATCATCATAAATGGTGTTCTAAAAGTTTTATTTCTTGATTAAATATGACTAAGATAGGGAAACCGCCTTTCTCCTTACCTCTTCATCATTCTAGAAAAAATGTTAGGTAGACGTCTATGGAAATCCCACACTTATGGATAGATTAAAGGTATCTTAGTGGCTTTTAATAAAGATCATATCACACATGAACAATTTATTGATAACATAATAATTTTAGGAGAAGCTTATGTTAATGAATTGAATAAATGAAAATGCATTTTTAATAAATATGAAAAGGTTTCCAATTGGTGTATAAATTTTTAGAATATCTCTCTTTTTTCATTAACACCCCACCCTTTTAATAGAAAAGAATTTCTAGAATATTGTACTATCAAGTGGGCAATCTACTGGAAAGTCATTTAGTCATTCCCCTCTTTGAAGGAAATATGGATACTAATATTTTGAAACCTCTAATTTATTGTATTCAAATAAAATTGGTGGAATGGAAGGGTCACCTTATTTCTCAGGTAGGGAAATGCCATTTTCTAAAGGCCTTGATAAAGAGCATTCATATTTACTAGATGTCTATTTTTAGAATGACTTCCAAAGTAGCCACTAAAATTGAAAAAATTCAAAAAGCCTTTTATTGAGGGGAATTGAATAAAGATTTAGATATAACATAATTACTTTTCAAAAATTTTACCTCCCAAAATTAAATGGAGGTCTCAGCCTAAGAAGCATTAAATTCATGAAAAGAGCCTTACTGGCAAAAATGGGATGGTGACTATTAAAGGAAAATAGGGAGTGGGAAAGAATTATCAAAGATAAATAATTGGAATGAGTTGAAATGGATTATTTCCTATGGGAAGAAGGCCCTATATATGGACCTACCTTCTGAAAAGCTATAACCAACTACAAGGATCTTCTAAAGAAAGGCATTTTATGGAAAATTGGCTATCATGAGAAAATTGACTTCTGGGAAGACCCCTAGATATCCTCTACCCCCTATCCACATATGGGATTTGGGTTGGGTGGTACAAAGACCTCAAAAAAATATAGGGACCTAAAATAAAATATTACTAGGAAATCAAGGAAGGTGTAAAGTGCTAAAAAAATTCCATTATGACAGACTCTCATCAAAAGAATTTTAGTCTATTTAGACCATCAAGTTGTTAATAATTCAAGTTTATATCCCTTCAATTAAGAAGGAATACCACTTTATTTGGGTTATTGAAGATAATGGTTCCTAATTAGTGGCCTTAGGACATGCCACTGATATTAACTTAGAAACTGAATGGAATTTATAGAAACACTTCTAGGTGAAGAATTTGACTCCCAAAGTAAAAAGTTTGTTTGGCTAGTGGTAGAAGATAAAATTTTGATGGTGGAAAACATGGCCAAAAGGGGATTGATTGTCCCCAACATATGCCCAATATATTAGAATTCAAAATATTTAGTTCATCACCTATTCTTTAAGTGTCCTTTCAACTCAACACTATCCAACTGGTTGTTTAATAAATTCAATATGTCATGGGTTAAAACAAATAAAGTCCTTGACCTCATAGTGTAATGTAAATCTCCTTGGAATATCTATTCCCTATATTTTCTATGGAAACTTGCTCTTCTTCATTGGTTTTGGTGTATATAAAAATATTGTATTGATGGCCTCTTCCTAAACAAATGAAACCAATTGAAAGGAAGGTTCCTCCATCTTTGCCAAGCCATTTTGGAAAACTAGGAAACTTTCCCCCAGAGAAAAAGAACCTAGCTCTACATCAGATATAAATATCCTTAGCAACTATGACATTTCCCAACTGGTAATATCTCCCTCAAAATCTATAATTTGTAAACATACAAAATGGAAGGCTCCACCAAAAGGTCGGGTGAAACTAAACTTTGATGATGCCTCAAAAGGTAACATGGGCCCTATAGGTGGAGGAAGATTTAAAAGTAATTCAAAATGGGAGATGATGTCTTTTGATGTAGGACCTATGAGAACTAAAACAAACCACGTTGTACAGGCCAAAGCATCCCTTTGGGGTATCTAGTTGTCTTCTAGAATCAATCAAAATAAAATCATCATGGAGGGTGATTCATTAAATATCCTAAATTATCTGAAAGGGAAAATAATACTCTTTCATATAATCAAAGACATCATCAATGATGCTAAGCAAATCTTGAGGGGAATAACTCATTTTCAATTTATACATACATACTGAGAAGGCAATGGGGTAGCAGACCTTATCACTAGCATTGGAGTTGAACTCCATATTTTAACTAACTATCATGATGTAATAAATGTTCCTAATAACATCCTCAAATCCTTGTGGGATGAAAGTACCATTTGTTGATTAAAAAATAATGTCACCACATGTATATAATATTTCATATAAGGGGTGGATTTTAATTATGATGATCTACATTTATGTTTATATAGTTAGGCATAATTACTATAAATTTATATTGGTGGGATTCTCAAAATCCATTTGTATTATTTAAAATTATTCCATCCAAAACATTTCAGCTACTCACCTTAGCTCTACTGACACCACTTATATGGGAGGTGATAGGGAAAGGCTTGAACCCATTTCTTGCACATAAGTGTGAGGACAAAAAAAATAATGGAAGAAACTCAAACATGGGGGATTTACTGAGTTTATGGAGAGAATCACATAGAATAATTTAAAAGTGGTATGTGATCTTGTAACAACCTATAACAAATGCAAGGTGACCATTATTTGTATAAGAATCACTATGATGGAGGAATTTATTAAAGAGGCGATCAATATATCCTATGAGGGGACTAAGGCATTCAAAGACAAAATAAATAAATAGGATATTCTACAATAATTCTTCTATATGAATGAATTTGTCAAGTCTAAAAAGAAAGGCTTTCCCTGGGCATACCTTCCTCATCATTAGCTTGAAATATATCTCCAAGTTATGTGTTATATGACCCTTGAAGGTAAATACAGTCTTATTTTTTCCCATTAATTCTTATTGATGAATCATTTTATTGGAAATAAGATAAGTCTTCCTTTATTTTTTCCTAAATATCTTAAAATCACCACTTTGGCTCATCAAGTAAATGAGGATAACCCTATCCTTTACTAAGGGTTGATCTTTCTCCTCATCAAGCACAATCAAACCTTTCATGATGAAAAGGTCCCCCCAAAGGGATCCTTTATGGGGAGGAATCCATAAAGGAGGATCCCACCTTGGTATTCTATCGACTCTTCAAGATTACCCCTTAGGCTAGTCTTTCCAAATCCCATACCAATAACCTCTTACTTAGTTTTTTCATACCCAAACCTAACCCAATTACCCTGGATGTGGTAACTTATAAAGAAACCACTTAGAAGGGTAAATCCATTCTATCATAGGAGATGAAAAGTAATAAGGTGTAGCTAGATAAGTTCAACTTCTCACCAAGCTTATAAGGATTGGAATGCTCTACATAGATAGGCCAAGTCCATAGTGTAGTCTTTCCACTAGTCTCATAAAACTACTTAGACCCCTATCAAATAATCACCTAAGACCTTGGGTTCCCCTACACTGTGTTCCCCCAATGTGGTCCCCATAAATAAGACTCTCTTGTAGGTCTAAGCATATAAGATACCTTGTATGATATTTCCTGAAGATGTAGTTGAAGGACCAAAAAACTATACATGAGCTAAGATTTCAATGTTTAAGTAAGACATCCTAGTGAATAACCCAAAGGATGATAAAGACCTACTAGAGGTACCTCTCTCCTAATCTCTATTTCTTATTTTTGGTTTCCTTGCTTTCAGTTTAGTATAGTTATTTTTTGATGTTTTGGTTTGGAAACCTATATTTGACCTATTGATACATTATATATTATACATTCATGGTTCTAGGATCCCTATAAAACCTAGTTTTTCACCATGTCAAATAAATAATAAGAAGCTCACATAGTCCCATAGTTGATCACATAGTCTATGTTGTATCCCATTATATCTATGTGCTAGCTAAGTTATTTTTTTAGTACTTTCCACTTTTACCATATTTCTAAAAGTAATAAGTTCGAAATTAGTTGTGTATTTATTACATATTTTATACATTCTAATTTTACTCATTAGTTTGTCATTTTTATATTAACACTTGCTTAATCTTAAATTTTGATAAAAACATATTGGTGATCCTATTTATTATTGAATATTGAAAACCCTAGTTTATTCTATGGTTCTCCTTTTATCATTCTAACACTTATAATTAGTGTTTCAAATTCCTAATTTTATAATTCTTATAATAATCATGATCATAATAACTAAATCTATCTATTATTTATTATTCCAAAGTTTTTTTTGTCATATTTACATGTCATTTGCTTACAATATACAAATTATTTTGATTGGAAGTAATTCCATGGATGCATAATTTAAAGGAAAATATATAATTCAACATCAATCAAAAGTTTAATAATGAATATTTATATTATGTTTATTATAGTATGGATAAATTTAAATTTCCACCTGTTAATTATAGATGTCAAAGGGCTCAGATGGTTTCTTTCATTCTTACTTCCCATACAACTCCCAAATATATTAGCTTATATCTAACCTCTACTATTTTCCCTAGGCTTATATTAGATTTTGTTGTTTGAGTTGTTATCACTAGACAAGGTCAAGCTCCCCATTAGCTAAGGTAAGAGGTAAAAACTCAAGAATTAGCTCCTCATCCCCAATCAAATCCAATAAAACTAGTTAATAAATATACTAGATATGATATTGTTGATTAGTTAATAAATACACCAACTAAGATTTAAATGATAGATTTGCTTAAGAAATCCACCATACTCATATATATTTTATATCAATCATTAAATTAAACATCTATGCCCCATGACATAGATCCTTATTATTTTGCATTTATTTGAAATAATTTTTAGGATTTTTAAGATTTTATATCTTTTGTGAATGATGATTTTCCTACTCAATTTGCTATTGATTATAATCCTCAATTAATTATTACGACACTCAAATGGGTTTTGATAGATAATGGTTCAGGTTTTAATATTTTTAATATTTCATTATTAAAAATAATGGTATAAATATGGATTATCTTCAAAAGACATATAATAATATCATTGGATTTGATGATGTGCCTCACCAAGCTCTAGGTTTTATCACTTTGGATATCAAGGTAGGAACCCAAATATTATCTACCTAGTTTCAAGTAATGCCTAATAATTTTCACTATAATTTATTATTTAGTAAGACATGGATACATGAAATGGAAGTTATACTTATAATTTAAATTAGTGTGTCAAATTTTTACATGGTGGATATTTATATACATGCCTTGATGATAATCAACCATTCAAATATTACAATATTAAAAATTTTACTACCAAGAATAAATCAGAATTATAAGCATCTCAAACTATTATAGTGCCACCACCAAAGATCATACCTATAAAATAAATCCATACATATTAGGTTGTTGAATCTAGTAAAAATGATCAAAATTTTCAATATATATATGTTTCATAAAAATAACATACACCTAAAAAGATATAACAAGAGGAGGATGTGTAAGAATTACATTTAGCAGTAAATTCATAAGATCTAATTTTTATATCTGTAAAAGACACTAATGATACTTTTTATGTTATTTCTAATGATGATACAAATTTAGTACAAATGAACATTGATGATTATTTATGTGGTTTGAATTTTACACTAGTTGGTCAAGGTGAATAAATATATGATTCAAAGGCAATCATTCACAAGAACATATAAAGGAAAATTAGTGATTTCATATATTCATGAAGGAAATAATATTTATTGAAATATAGACACAATATAAATTACTAAATTATCAAGTGTACCATTGACTAACATCTTTGTAAAATATAGCTTTACTAGAGAACAAAAGGCACAATACATAGATTAATGCATTACTTTTAAAAATCATTCACCTGTGGTAGATTCAGTAACTAATGTTGAGTTCATGGATATAGAACTAGTTATTAGAATAGAAGATAATAATGCACAAGATATACCACACATTATCTTATAAATGTTACTTGATATGGAATTAATGGATTTACCTACAGTGAGACATAAATATATTAATATATTATATAACCAAGAGAGAAAACACTTTTGTCATTTTCATAGAATAACAAAGCATGATATTGATACCTATTCAGTATTACAACATAAAATTTAAAGATATAAATATAAAGGCAGTATTCAAATTATACAACCCATATTACCACCTACTAGGGCACTGAACAAGGGTAAAATACACCAAAACTATAAAAATAAAAAAGGAAACCTTTGACTATTCAAGTTTTTATTGAGAATGAATATAGACAACATGTGAAAATAGATGAGGACATTGAGCTAGATCTATGTACACTTTTATTTTCTTAGTGCATAGTTCCTGATCATGAACTATAGAAAGCTATATATTGTTGAGTTTCAATAGGAAAAATTATAAAACTAATTTTATGTGGTCCTAAAGTTATGGGCACACCAATTTTTTTAATACAAACATAAAATTAGATAAGTGTTATATTTGGTTAACAATGGTTTCATGGAATGGAAGCCATAGTTGATAACCTATAACATTGTCTTACATTTAAATTAGTATGATATGATTTGTATTATTCATGATGGTATTGATGAAAATCATAGATTCATAAATGATAAGCAAGTCTCAAATTTGATATTTACAAAAACCACACATGAGGCTTCCTACATAACAAAGTAACATGTTATACGCATACATAATAGTTAGAAAAATGAAAAAGATAAGGATAAATTTATATAACACGAGTGGTATGATGATCACAATGATGATGGTAGATGGTAATTTGACAAGATTAAATATCCATAAGTCAATAATATTCCACTAGATATATTTTTCAATTATATACATTCTTTAGATGCATTTTTATTTGTTTAAAAATGTTGTATATATTCAAAAATACAAAAAAAATAAAGTATTACAAAATTTCTAAAAATGAAGACCTATGCACGATCTATGTAGTTCATTTGCATCTATTTATTTGTGATTTAATATATTCATACTTATTTATATCTAATTTTATATCAAATATGCTTATAAGTGTTAATTAATGAGTTTCAAAACACATAGGTTGTCACTTTTAGATGTATTTGTAGATGGTGATCCTATATTAGACCCAAAAAATTTACATAGATAAATTTGCTCTCTTTCATATAGTAAGCCACTACAATCTTGTCTGATTCAAGTAGACTATTCCCAATGATCATGGGATCTAATATATAAAATGCAAAATAATCATAATACTTTTATAATTTTTTTGTATCACAACAACTTTATTGGCAACATCTTTTACTTAGGTTTTATCAGTTTATGACTATCCCTTTTATTCCTATTATAGTATAGTGCATTATACACAACTTTACATCTTTTCTCACTTACAATCACATTTATATCTTAATGGATACTTTATTTTATAAATACACTAATATTATAAATTCCTTATATAGATCAATTTCACTTATTTGTGCATGATTATCATGTTTGTTTGTTTACTTCATGCTTTGTGTGAAATCATTTTTATAGATTTTGGGCATTTGAAAATACTTTTTTGTGGATCTAAACCTTGTTAGTGTGTCTATGTATTTGAGTGACATTTTATCTTTCCATTTTATGAAAACCCTTCACTATTATTCCATGTTTTGTGTGCTCTTTGTGTATGTCTCGTGGCCATGACTCTTGTTTGTTATTATTTTCTTAGTTTACAATGACATGATACATATCATGTATCTCCCTGGTTTATTGATGCCATTATCAATATCATGCCTTCTAATTAGTTATATATCAATTTTAAGTACTCATTTTTTTAATCATTTATTCACTATGTACCTAATTGATAACATCTATCTAGACATGACACTATGTATGTTTGGTTCTACATGTATCATACATTACTACATTACTTATATTATAAATATGATGCCATGATTTCCAAATTTATCATTATCACTCCAAATTTAAATATTTATATAACATAATTTACAATACTTTATTATTTTGAGCTACATTATTGCATAGACTTCATAATGGACCTCAAAATAAGGGGCATACACAATGACTTGTCTTAGAGACTAAGATGAAAAATTCCATTACATAGAAAAAAGTAATTTATATATTGATCATTGTGAATAATCAATTTTTTCCCAAAAATAATATATAGATAGAACCATACCATTTGGACAATGTCAGAAGGCATAATTATCAATAATAACACACTTTCATCCCAAAAGTCAAAAAATAACATTTTCCAGATTTATCAAAATATTATTGTCTATAAAATAATTTTGTGTTGCTTTAAATAAAATTTCAATTTTATACATAGGATTATCAAAAAAATTATCACATTAGGGGCATCATGTGTGACATGTGTTTAAGATTTATACTTGAAGATGTAGTTGATATTACTTAGTTATTAGAATTAATATATTCAAATATAATTTTAGGAGATATGCATGTCATGTGATCACTTTATTTCTCAAAATTTTTACCACTTTTTGTATAATGAATGGAAATCAATGTGTTTCTCTATGTTGTATACACCAAACTTAGATTATGCTATTTTTCACTAGTTTTACACCAAAACAAATATTATTTTATTTGCATTGGTTGTTTTAGATTTTTGTACCAAAATGGCATATTGTAATTCATATGAATATTTTTTTATGCCTAATTTTAATACCCCTACACTTTTATAAAAAATAATACTCCTATCTACCATAGTGATGAGTTAGTCATAAAATCTAAAACTACAGTTAGAGACCTAAGTCAATTAGTAGTATTATATATATACATGTTTTAAATTAAATGATTTGATAATTATTTTGTTTATGAATTCATATTTATATTACAGTGGTTTCAAAAATCATTAATGGTTAAATTAATAAAATTAACATACACATACACAGACACATATATACATATGCATACATACATATATATAATTACCGAATGTGTATTTTTAGTTATGAGATTTTGATGGATAGAATTAATCAGATTGCATTTAATTGAAGTGATTACTACAGTATTTTTAATTTGAAAATGATAATGTTGATTTTTTTTATCATAATTAAATCCATTATATTATTTTTCATGATTGTTTTCAGTTAGTTTCATTTGAAAATCTAATTTCAAGTATGAATATTAGCATTACAAATAGTTGTATCATAAATGGAATTTAATAAAACATTGAAACCTAAGCTATTATATTGAAGGATTATCAAATAATCCTAAGGGGTTCTAGGTTATAATATAAAATTCTATCTTATTATAAGTGTTCAATGTAATATTGTGGATCTAATATGAAGGCAGTGAAATGGACATGGGGTGATTATTTTATTTCAAATAATGGTTAGAAATTAAGCTATGTTTGTATTGATGAATTACACGGTTAATTTCATTAATGTTCAATAGGGTAAGATGGCAAGTTAGTAGCATAATGGGTACATGATTTTATTACGAATCATGATGGATGTTTTGAGATCCAAATAAAATCAATAGGTGGTATTGATATTTTAATGCACTTGTACATGTCTTGATAAGTGCAAGATAATTGGAATTTAGTAAGAATTTTGTTCATTACTAAAGTTGGAATCTTGATAAACAAGTTATAATTTAGGTAAACAACATACCTCAATTTAAGAAACCAATCAGATGAAAGCACATCAGTAGAAGTGGTTAATTCATAACTATGGTATATAAAAAGGTTTATTCTCATTTTGATAGTAATTTTGAGCAATCACATAATAGAATCCATAATCTACCTGGATAATTTTGGGAAGTTGTAGACATTGCATTAATAGGTATGCCATTTTTTAAAGTAAGTAATTATCAAAGAGATAATTATAGTTTATCAAATTCACATGGAAATGAAATTATGGTATTTGAATTTGCATGATATATTGATAATTATGAAAAAAATAATTTTTTTATTTTAACTTCTTTTGCATGCATGAATTTGGAGATTGTTAGTGATAACATAAATTGAAAAGATTTCACATTATCAATTTTTGATAGTCAGTTATCATTCTAGGTTTTAACAAATCTTTTCATCTTTGGTTTTCAAGTCATTTTGATGGTAATGGAGATTATCTTGGAAATGTGCAATATTTTGGCTTTTGGTTTTTTATTTTCTTGATAGTTTATCCCAATGACGATTTTGGTAATATTGGATTGGATTTTAAAGCTATAGTTTCATAAATGCATGAAATTTGGTGTAAAAATGAGCTCAAAATGGTAATTTTTATGGAAATATTGATGATTTAAAAGTGATTTTATTATGAAATTATAGGTATAATGTTAAGAAATTATTTTGTTAAAGAATTTTTATATGCAAAGTTTAATGGCATGCAAGATATGATTTTCTTAAATTTAGAGGTTTATTTCAAAGATAATCAAAATGCATTTTCTATATTTTATTTTTTATGTCATGAATTGAAGAGATGTAATAAAATGGTTAATAGTTTGGAAGGTTGTGATAAGTTATGTTATTTTGAATTTTGAAATAATGATTGGAAAAAGGTATGACCATGTCAAAATCTTATAACATTGTGAATGAAACTTCTATCAAAATTATTATTTCAATGGTTATGGATTTGTTATAAATTTGATGAGACATATGTATAGTTTATAATTTGTGAATTATATATATATATATATATATATATACATACATATATATATATATATATACATACATATATATATATATATATACATATATATACATATATATATATATATATATATATATATATATATATATACATATATACATATATATACATACATATATATACATACATATATATACATACATACATATATATATATATATATATATATTGAGACTACATTTGTGCAGTGAGAATAGAATGCAATAGAATATGGTGGAAGATTAGAAATAAAATCATGAAAAATATAATTTTATGTAATTTTTATGATTTCAAGTTTTATTGATACATGACACAATCAAAATTGAAAATCATATAAATGAGTTAAAATTCAAACAATTGAATCTTTAATTTGTTCATTTTGGTTATATAACTAGAAATTTCATAAAGTGATTGAAAGTTAGAAATATAGAAGTACAATTGCTATTATTCATTATATAGTTGATATATTCATTTTTCTGAGTTCAGTCAAATGATGATGATCAGATTTTGAATATATTTTGAATTTTATTTAGAATGTTAGGTTTGGATCAACTAGATTCAAATAAGAATAATGATAATAATAGTTGGGAAAGTAATCATAACTTTGAAAACATGAATCAAAATTCACCTAATAGGTAATTTTTTATAGAAGGTTTTATGTATAGAATGTTTGGTCTTAGATATGCAAGTAGAGGAGCTCAAATGTCCATTCATTTTGATGTTACCAACCCATTGTTTTAGAATGTGTTGAGTATTTTGTCATTTAATCCTACTAATCATAGGGGAAATAAGGGTTTTTTTTATCACAAATTCAAATCTAGATCCCATTCTCATATTATCTCTTCCCATTAGTTGCAAATTAAGCCTAATCATCTACCTATTTATTCACCTAGTTATAAAAAAATTATGTTGTTAATGAGCCACCATATCAAGTGAATGAGCTAATCCATACAAAGAATTTTGTAAATATTACATTACCATCTTATTATAATGAGCCTACCCACCTCTAAAGATGCCTATTTTAGAGTGTAGGAAACTTGGTCTGGAAAAACCTCTTGCTATGATGCATCCACCCACTTTAAGAAAGAGTGCTAATAGTCAAGCCAAGAGAGAAACTCTAACAAAAAATAGAATAGTGAAATAAATCAAATTGGAGATAGATGATGATGAGAGTGATTTGGCTACAAAATTTGTTTAGTTTCTTGTAGTTCATATGGAATATAATGAATGCTTTAAAAAATTGATGAACCAGTGATAGAATTTTTATCTAATTTTTGACTTTGATTATTAGAGTTAAACATTAATTTGATAAGACTTAGCATATTTTAGAATTTTGATACTATAGTAATGATATCTTTAGAGTGTAGTAAACTTTAACTTTTATATATATATATATATATATATATATATATATATGCCTAAGTAGTTTAGATTATATGTATAATAGAATTAATGTAGATAAGAATTTCATTTAACTATGAATTATCTTATTATTTATTGAAATAATATTATTATTATTATTAGTTTACTAGAGGGTCCCCACCCATTAGGAAATACTAGGTCTAATTTTAAATAATCAATCTCCTAAGAATTTGAAAGTTTTAAAAAATTTCAATTTATAATTGCTAATATTAATTAACTTTTAAAAAGTTAATTATTTAAAACTTAACAAGTAACTAACTAAGATTAGTTAGAACTTCCTTTTTTAACCAAGTTCAAAGTATAAAAGGAGATCAAGGATTAATTTGAAGAGGAGGAACCACACAAGTATTGAAGATTATTATATTTTAAAGTCAATCACTTATCTCTCCCTTCTATGTAATTTATTTGAGATAACATGAATTTTGTAGATAGACCAATAATACTTTCTATGATGGTTGAGTATATTACTTAGACAATACAGGTATATCTAGTTTTATATTATCATTTATAATAAATTATCTAAAATTTTCAAGTTTAACATCTTTTGAGTGATTGCTTCTTGTAGTCCTATGTGTATAATTTGAGTATTCAACGTATATAATGATGAAAAATTTGTTGCTTATGACATATTATTGATTTGATTGACTATAAAAGTTTTATTTTAAATATATTTTATAAGAAAGATGTTTTTTTCTCAAATAAAATGATAAGTTTTTCTAAGATGACTCCCTTTTGTTGAGACTCGCATATTTTATTTATATTGTATTTTATTTGACTTTGACTTCTAATTTAGTTTAAACCTAATTCTAGCTTAGTTTCTAATTAATCTAAATTATTTTATATTTATTATAGTTTTAATATAATTATTTGTATTACTTTTTACTATTTATGTCTGATTTCTTGTATTAAATTAAGTTTCTTAGTTTAGTTAGTATTAGATTAGTTTTGTTCTAGTTCTAGATTAATTTAGTTTTATTTAGTAGTTTGTTGTTTAATTGCTTAGTTTGTAGATTTTATTGTTTAAATATTTTCCTTTGAGTGTTGAGTTATGTCTATATTACTTGATTATTGAAGATATTCTTATAAACTAATTTATTTTCATCTTCATTTTATCTTTGTGTTTCTTTATTTATTGTATTGGTATTTATTTAGAAGTTATAACAACAAAGAAAAATATTATTATTAGAATAAATTATATTATTGAATCAGATTTCATTCTTTCAAGAGATTGTCTTGTTCATAGGATTTTCTCTATCGAATAATATTGATTACATATTTATATCTGAACTGATTCATTGTTTGATAGTAGATTTATAAATTATAATGGAATATGTTATACCTAATAGCCTATTTATTATTTTCTAAAACATTTAAAAAACATTTCATATCTTTGGGATCATATTCAAATCTTTAGAACCTTATCATTATACTAGTATAATTCTAAATTAACCTTTGCAATAGGTGAAAGGGTTGATTAGTTGACAAAATAATTTTCATCGCCAATAAATTTGATGATTCTACTAGTAAACCTTTTAGATCTCTTATCTGTTTAAATCTTTATTTTTTTCTTACCTATGGTAATTGGATGACAACCTTCTATTATCCAACATATAATTGATATTAATAATGATCAATATTATTTTTGTTTTAATTCAACTCATTATGAATGGTATAATCAGCCTCATAATATTTAACATATCATACAAGTGATAAATGAAGAAGAACTTACTAAATTTGAGGAATATTGGTAGGCTAATCTTACTCATGAAACAAAAAAATACATTTTAGATAGAAATAAACAAATTTGAGAAGATAAAATAAGAATTTTATCCACTAAACCTAGACCTAAAACTCATTTTATTTCTAATTCTTATCTATTTGATGATTTGGTTATGCTCTCTAAAATTATTTATATAAATTTGCAATTACATCAATCTAATCAAATTTAAGAAAATCATCTAACTTAAGTAGAAGAAACTACTAAAACTTTTAATGGAATATGAAGTAAATTTAAAACTACAAGATATGATTTGAGGTCTACAAAACAATAGAGATCAAGATGATCTCACTGAAGATGAAACTAATTTTGAAGCTGATGTAGAATAACAAATAGCAATAAAACCATAGATTTATATAAATGCACTTAACATTGGAAATCATCTAGGTAAGTTACCTTCCTTTAAAGGATTAAATATACCAAAAAAATTTAGATATTCTGGGGAATCTTGGGAAGATCATTTAGATGCATTTAAATTAGTTTGTGCTACTCTTGGTATAATAAGTGAAAATATTTTATTAAGAATTTTTTCTCAAACACTTGAAGGGAAATCTTATAAATATTTTTTTAGTTTACTTACAAAATCTATTAGGACCTCGAAGAATATTGAAGATTTGTTAGAATTATCTTTTGAAAAAGCTAAGAAATATTTATACTTAGTCAATAATCTTATAATTTTTTATATTGATCTAGGTGAAACCATATATCATTTTATTACTAGATTTACTAAGTTGTGTAAAAACATTCCTCATGATATAAGACCTTCTAAGAAATTATCTACGCTTTAATTTTTTAGTGCATTACCTTTGAAGAATAGAATGGCCTTAGAGGATAATAACATTATGGAATAAAATGAAACTATAACATTTTGCATCGAGTATGAAAAAAAACTTAAACGTATTAGGTTTAAAGATAGGTCTTCTACAAATCTAAATTTGGATAATACAAAAAATTTAAAAGCCATTCAAAGTCTAAGAAATGAAATGGTCATTGTTAAAATATAATTAAATGATAAAACTTCTTCATCTAATAAAAAAATTATTTTAAATAAAAGTAAAAATAAAAAAGTTGCTCATTATTGTAATGTGTGTGAATTACATCATGATCCAGATTCATATTCTATTGTTCATAAATTTAAAAAGTCTATTCAAAGGAAAGATAGTATATCTATTGATCTAGTAGATAATATAAACATGTGTGTTCTTGATGATCCATCAGAAAATGAAGGTGCTTATGTTGTTAATACTAGAAACAAAGATTATAATTCTTCTCAAAAAAACATTTCAATAAATAATAATTCTTATTCTAAAGATAAAGGTGAAGGAACTCAAAATAATTTTTCAAATAATTCATTTGATAATTCTTCTCAAAACATTTCTTTATCAACTGGTTATAATAATATTCAATATCAACCTTATAAGCCTAAGAATTATACTCAAATTTGACATTCTGATACTAGATATTGTAATATAATTAATGATTTATCTACAATTAAAACTAGATTTCCATTATTAGAAGTAGTTAGCATTCTAGGACAAAATGATAAAATTAATGACACTATTAAAAATACAAATTCTAAAAATGATGTAGGCTTATAAAAAGAAGATAGTAATGAACAAACATTTGTTTTTACTCAAAATTATGATCCTCCTACAGATTATATACCTCTTTTTTATGTTTCAGTCAAAATTGCTAATAACGTAATTCATAATTATATTCTAGATACAAAATCTTCAAAGAATATAATGCCCAAATTTATTGCATATCATTTAGGTATTTCTTATGAAACTAATAAGAGGAAGTTTATTGTATTTGATTCAAGATAAACTAAAAGTTGTGGTAAGTTTTGAGATATAGTCACTAAAATTTCTCAAGATGAAAGAATTCAATGTATGACTAATGTCCAAATCTTATACATTCATAGAAATTATGCTATGTTATTAGGAAGAGATTGGTCAAAATCAATAAGTGATTTTTTCAAAAAATATATTACATGGGTTCCTTTAAGTAATGAGATTGTTGTTATTAAAAGAGAGGATTGGTTTAGTACACCTATAAAATCATATACTCCTTCCACTATTGATTATGTTGAAATAGGTATTGGAACTTATGAGTTAGTGAACTTGGATGGACCAAAAAATCAGCAAGAAGAATTCTTTGATAAGAAAATTTTATGGGCACTATATTGTTATGGAGCCTATTCTTAGCTAGGAAATGGTACTAGAATTTGTTTAATCTCTCCTGTCTGTAAGATATTCAATTATGATTACAAATTATCATTTGAAAATATTAATAATACTTTTAAATTTGAAATATTATGTTTAAGTTTTGAAAAATCTATTGAGCTTAATATCAAACACTTAGAAGACTTTTGAGATTCTAAATTAATTTTTAGGCAACTTTAGAAAGTTTTAAAAACTAACCAAACTCATCTACATTATTATACTCAAAAAATTTGGTCTTTTCTTGAACATTTTGAAGCTTTTAATATCACTCACATACTTAGAGAATATAATAATAGAGATGATAAGATTATTATTTTTTCATCATGCTCAACTTTAAGTGAGAGTGAACCAATCACATACTTCTCTTTTTCTAAAACTTTTTGACCTAAAATTATATATTTTAATTATATTTGGCCTAATTTTAATTGTGATGAACACATGTATTCATTTATTAAAGGCAATTATTTTAATCATGATAATTGTATATTAAATTATGGAGATTATTTGTAATTAAGTATCAATAAACTACCTACTATTTAGTAAGTTTAGAATCTATGTTTACACCTAATGATCAACGAAGAACCTTTCAAGAGAATTATAGGTGAAACTATTCAAATGAATTTAGGTACATAAGAATATCCAAAATATGTGTATTTAGGAATTCAATGTACTACTAGTGAAAAGGTGAAATTTATTAAATTATTCAAAGAGTTCATTGATGTGTTGGATTGGTCATAAAAGTACATTAAAGGTTATAATACTAATATTATTAAACATGATATACCTATAAAACTTGGTATTAAACCTGTAAGATAGAAAATACAAAGAAGTATCCCTTTGTTATAGGACATCATTAACAAAATGCTAGATAAAATGATTGATGCTAGTGTTATTTTTCTTATAAAGTATTCTGAATGGGTAGCTAATTTAGTAATAGTTAGAAAAAAAAATAGTGATATTAGATTATGTGTTGATTTTAGGTAATTAAAAAAGGCTAGTGTCAAAGACAATTTTACCTTACAAAGTATAGATCATATTTTGTAGCAAGTTGCAGGATCTGAAATGATATCATTATTAGATGGATTTTTTTATTATAATCAATTTTTTGTAAATCTTGAGGATAGACATAAAACAAATTTAGCTAATTGTAGAGGAACTTTTTATTATAATAGAATGCCATTTGGATTAATGAATTCAAAAACTAATTTTCAAAGAGCTATGAATATTGCATTTGATGACCTAATTTACATCATTATTAAGATTTATCTTAATGATCTCACCATTTATTGAAAAAGACATAAAAAACATATAGATCATCCTCGTGAAGTTTTCACAAGATGTATAAAGTATGGTATTTATTTAAATCCAAATAAATCATTTTATGTGTTATTATAGGTAAATTATTAGGATATATCAGTGCTAAATATGTCATTTCCATAGACTCTGAATGTATTAAATTCATTAAGGAATTACCTCCTAAAAATCAATCTAATTTATGATCTTTCTTTGGAAAAATTAATTTGTTTAGAAAATTTAGATTAGATTTTACTAATAAGTATAATCCTCTACAATTATTACTTAAGAAAGATAAATTTTATACTTGGGATGAAGGTGCCGATTTAGCATTTAATAGAGTTAAAGATGCCATTGCAAGGGCTCTAATACTTAATAAACTAGATTTAAATAAATCATTCATTCTTTATGTCAATGTCACTAAAAAAACAATTGGAGTTATTATTATGTAATAATTTTAAAATGATGATGAAAAACCAACTAGTTATATGAGTCACATATTAAAAGATGTAAAAACTAGGTACCCTGTTATTAAGAAATTTATTTTCTCATTAGTTTCCTCTTTAATCAAATTTTATTATTTATTCATGGGAAATAAATTTATAGTGTGATCTAATGTACATGTTTTATCTTATCTTTTGAAACAATCAACTATTCAAGGAAGGCTGCAAAATGGATATTATGAACTCAAGAGTTTGATCTCAAATTTGAAACATCAAAGATAATAAAAGGTAATGACTTGGCAAAACATTTAGATAAAAATACTTCTTCAAGTATTAATTTTTTGGTCTTGTCAGTTCATGATAATTTGAATGCAAAACCTCATTAAAAACCTATGAAAATATCTAATTTTTCTAAATATTTAAAATTTTCTCTTGAAATAAATGAATGAGATTATATGATTTTCAAAAATGATTGGTATCATGATTTAGTCTTCTATTTTAAAAATCAAGCTTGTCCTAATAATTTTGATCAAAAATAAATATGTTATTTATGTTTAAGATCTTTAAATTTTTATTTATTAGAAAATCTCTTGTTTTATTGAAATAGAGATGGTGTTATATTAAGGTGCCTTACACATGACCAAACCCAAAAGGTTATTATAGGTTTCCATGAAACAAATTATAGTGGACATTATGCTACAAAAATCACTACTTATAAGATCTTATGAGTAGGTTATTAGTAGCCTACAATATTTCAAGATGCTTTTAAGTTATTTCATTATTGTATGCCATGATAATTATTTATTGGTAGAGATAAGTTACTTGCAATGATTTTAAATCTTATGATACCTGAAAAACCATCCACTAAATGGGGTATTTATTTTGTTCTAGATATACACCCTCATTCATCAGTTGGTCATAGATATATCTTAATAGAAATGGATTATTTAACCAAATGCTCTGAGGCCAAAGGCCTTAAAATTTATTAATAAGTGAAGTAATTTTATTTCTAGAAAATTATATTTTATCTATATTTGGAGTTCCTTATGAAATCATATCTGATAATGGTCCTCAGTTTATTTCAAATGAATTTATAAAATTTTTGAGAAAATATTCTATTACATCTAGGGATTCATCTAAATATTATCCTCAAGGTAATGGTCAAGTTAAGTCAACAAATAAAAATCTGATTTGAATCATGAAAAAGCTAGTTTGTGAAAATAAAAAAGTTTGATATCTTAAAAGCTTTGAAGCCTTATGGGCTGATAGAACTATTGTCAATGTGGAAACTAATTATTCACCTTTAATGTGGATTTGAATCAACTTTATCAATAAAACATCATATTTCTTCAGTAAGAACTGCTTTACAATATGTTTCTAAAGATACTATTTTGATTGAGAAAAGATTACATGATTTAATATCTCTTGATGAATCAAAATAAAAAAAACCATTACAAAATTTATAAAGAGTTAAACATAAATTGAAAAAAAAAATTGATAAGAAAATTTCTAATAAAAAATTCAAAGTTGGTGATCTATTTTTATATTGGGACAAAGCTCATGAAGATCCTAGTAAACATGATAAATTTTACTCATTATATATTGTGTATATACATAATATTTTCATAGTTTTTTTTATTATTGGCACTCTATATCTTTAAGGAACCCATCGAGTCTCAATATTTATGAGTATACGCCTTAAGGGGTACACTTGGAAAGGTGTGGGTAGATCATTAGTGATTCATAAGATTGTTGTGTCTTTTTCCACTTTTCATATACACACTTATATCTTAAAAACATTTACTCTAAGATTATTCTTCTCAATTTTACCCATTCCAAACATTTGTCACATATTTATCCTCCTATTCCTTACCTCATACCCTTTTTTGTCACATCTTGGTTGTACTAGGTCAACTAGGTCAACCCTATACATTTTTTATCTTCTAATTACTATACAAGGTTGACTAGGTTAACCATGTAATGTTTTGGGGTATTTTTAAATTTGGATATTGTTAACCCTTTGGCTAACATAGCTTGGGACTTAGTGAATTATCTCTCAAAAACATACAGGTTTGATCAGGTCAACCTCATACATCTGACATATTCAAAAGGATTTAAGGTAAGATCCACCTATATATACAAGTTCAATTTCAACTATTTGAGAATAGAGAAGTGAAAAAGAATAAGTGATAATTAACATCTATTTATTGACCATTCTACTTGAGGAATAAGGCTTAGGGTTCCATACATTCTTTAGAGATATGGATATTATCTTATGGATAAGTCTTTTGGATGCATAGATAAGTTGTTTAGCCTAGAGCTAATTTTTCTTTGTTATCCTTACATACCACAATAGTCTCTTGTGAATCACCTTGGCTAAGGGAGATATTGAGGCTTAGTAGGTTCATCTTCAAAGATAAGTATTCCTAACTTTATTTCTCTTTTATAAGAGTATATAGATAATGCATTTGTGCTTCTCTTCCATGCATTAAGATTTTATATACATTGATGTTAGTATATGTCTTCTATGTGTGTTTAGTTTAGTTTGTTTTGTTTCTAACCCCCACTTTGTACTACAAGTTTTAGTGAGAATTATATTAGATTTAATTTCTTTTTTTATTATTCATAATTGAAATATCAAAACTTAGGACCCCCTTAGGGTTATTGCATGATTATATTATTCTAGAGGCTTTGGAACCCTCCTTAACATAGTGTATTGTGATAAGTAATCCCCAAATTTGCTCTAGTATATCCCCATATTTTTCATGCTCCCACTTAAAAAATGTATTCCCTATTATAAGTGTAGGTATGATATATCTTCTTTAAACCAGGATTGATTTATAAACATGATGCATTTTTGATTGCATACACTCTGGTGAACTCAATGTGAACCAACCCTTACAATATTTGTTCACTTATTTCATTATTTTCATCACTATTTTTACCACATATTTTCTATATTGGGTTGACTGCATCAACCTATCTCTAATTTTTGTGTGCACATTTTTATGTATAGGCTAATGTATCAACCTAGTCTACCCAGTATAACTTTTTAACTATCCAGACTTCCAATCTAGATTATTGGATCAACCTAGTCAACCTAGTACAATTTCTACACTTTTATATATCCTATTCAGCATACTAGGTCAGCCCAGTCAACCTTGTATAGTAAAGACACTCAGTAACAGGTTCTTGTAGAGCCTGATTGACTCAATTGACCCAGTTAGCAAGTTCTACAAGCATTCCACAAGGTTCTCTAACAATAATCTTCATTCTCTACATCTCTAATCCACCAAGGTTATTTTTAATCCTTCTATCTCTTTCTTTATAGTATTACCTTTCATATTTTGCAATCTTTAAAATATTCCTTATACAATCAATTGAATAGACCCTATCAACCTAGTTCTATATTATATGTTCTATATGGATAACTAGACCAACTCTACTAACCATGTTCACTTTCAGACCTTGATTCTATAGTATAATATATACTTTATTGACCCTATTCTATATTCTATGAATACACTCTCAACTACATCAACATTATACCTTGTTTTAAATTTGGAATTAACCTTATATGCTAGTAATTATCTCACACTTTCGTTTCTTGTTGATTGCATGCTTAGAATAGATCACATAGTCTAATTAGGTGTATTTTCAATTAACCATTTAGTTTCACTATTTTATATATTATGCACACATGACCAAATCATAAAATCTAAACAAGAATTTTAACATTTGACTACCCAAGGCTAACCTACTTAGATATTATCACCAAGGAAAAAGCTAACATAATGTTCTATTCAAGTATAAAGTGTCTTTAATGGTATATTCTGGCTAATCACATGATACCCTTATTGCTATGGTGTATGAAGTGAGGGGGTAGGCCCCAATACCAAGCTTGTATAATTACCAATATAGATCCTTTTTAGCCTAAATTATCTGAAACTATCCTTAGATTTATTTCTAGTTCCTTACTTATATCGAACTTCCCATTAAATATAAAAACATATCCTAATAATCTTATAAATATTTAAGTTGACCATTTAGCTAGTTATTTATTTTCCAAGTTGTTTTCTTTCTCTTTGCTCAATTATATTGTGTATTAAAAAGACTTGCATTATCCAACATTGGTATAAGGTTTTGTGTTGTGTGACTTAATTTGATTGGATAGAGTTAATCCAATTCATTTTTCATTTCCCTTTAGTTCTTACTATTCAAATTAATTTTATAAATTATCTTGTTTCAATTCACAAACTATTATAAGATTTTTAATTTTCCCTATATATTGTACTAGGTCAACCTAGTCAACCCTGTACATTTTTATGGCATTTGTTCACTATACTAGATTTACCAATCAACCCTTTACTATTTTTAGACCCTATTCACTCTTTTTCCAACCTCTTTTCACTATACTAGGTCAACCTAGTTGACCCTGTGCTATTTGTAGGCCTTGTTTTCTATGCTAAGTCAACCCTATTGACTCTATACTATTTTTGTCACTTCTTATCTCTTTGTTCTTTTTTTACCTCTTTATTTATGAGTTTATCTAGTATTATCTCATTATGATGACATATTTTCAGCCTTCTCTTAGTCAAGAATACTGCATAGTTAAGGATTTGGTTAATAACCTCACTTATTTTATTACTTTAGATGAAACTATCCACTTTCTTCCTTCCTCTTATCCTAAACCAAAACCAATCACTACATAATGTAATGTAGTTTATTTCCTTAATTTTAATCCTCTTCCCAATACCAATGTTGAAAATCTTCCACCTAAAAATAATCCACCTCATATAAACACCAATCCATCTATTCATATAACTCAACTTATTGCACATGTATTTCAACAAATGAACATCATGAAAACAACCAATAAATATAAAATGATGAACATGAAACAACATTTATTAAATATGGCTAGTCAACCACCTCAATTCATCATGTCTAAACCAAATCCAATATTTATCCCTCCTCCTCTTAGAGATGCCAATGGAAATATCATTCCTCAACCTCCAATAAATAACAAAATGCTTCAACATCTTCAAAATGAACCATTATTCCCATTCATTACATCCATAGATATTGGAAATATTTCTCCGACTATCACATATAATGGGACTAAGGAACCTACTATCTTGATTAAGTATTTTGGTAATCTCTATAAGGAATGGGTCCAAACTAACACCTTTTCTACCACCAAGCTCTTAGCCAAAACTTTTGTTGGTGATACACTTGAATGGTATAACCAACTTTCTAGACATTCCATTTCAAAAAATAGAGGATTTAATTAATGTTATAGTAAAGGATTTCCAACATGATGACCTCCCTATAAATTACCTTAGCCATTTCATCAATTCCAAGCAACTTCCTAATGAATCTGCCACACTTTCATCAAATAATAGAAGTATCATGATCATAAATTGGATCATAACATGAATGATGATACACTTTTAAAACTATTTATCATTTCTCTTAAACATAAATTTCAATATAAAATTTGAATCTTTTCACCTAAAACTTTAGACAAAGCCTTACACCAAGCAAATAGGAAAGACTTTCTTATTACTCAATTTGAAACACCTCAAACAACTATTAAAGAACCTTTCTAATCATTTTCTCATAGAATTGATTCATCTTAGCCTCCCCAACATCAAAATGGAGTATCTAATTCAACTAATTTTAACCTATCCCACCCTCCCTTGAGTCTTGAACAACTTACATATAGATTACCACCCTTTAAACCCATGAACTTTGTTCCTTCCAAACCTCTTCCAAAATGGTACAATCTTGATAAATTTTATTGGTGACATGCTATTATAGGTCATTCTCACGAGTATTATCATGATATTCACCATTTTATTATTTATTCCTTACTTGGTCCACATTTTAATCTTGATATTCTCACAAAACAACATTATTAAGACTATGTTCAAGATTCTCAGATTCAATCTCAAGAACCACAATCACATAAACATCAACTACTTAATGATTAAAAATAATCATCCAATACCTACATCTCATACACTAATATTTTTCAAACCATAATTTATCCTTCTTCATAAAAAAATAAGGAATGTATAACTAACTTGAATAATTTTAAACATATCATTACATGCATTGAACCTTAACCTCTTAGGTCACATGAACCAAAAGAGTACCTAATTCAAATGCATAATCAATTGCATATCATACATGGCCTTCCTTTACCTCCTTTACCTCCTCATACCTCTCCTACTAATAATATGTCACATTAAACATCCCTAAAATATAATGAACCAACACAATTACCTATCTCCAAATGCACCTACCAACCCAATGCCAATCATTCTAATGGTTCAATGTTACCTCACTCTACTTCACATGTTGATGCATCTAGAAATGCCCATCCACATGTCCTTTCAAACTATGGGGCATATTTTGATGACCATCCATACATCCATTTACCCATTGGTGCATCTTATGATGCCCACTCTTATTCTACAATGCATAATAACAACCAAATTTAGCTTCAAGAAACCTTCTGATACTTATAGACTTGTATCTCACATGATCATATTTGATACATACGTTGCCATAGATATTCCTTTTTATTTTTGTCCCTTATTTTTTTTGTGCACTTTATTTCTTTTACTTTCACTCTATAAGCATCATTGTCTTTCCTTACATTCTTTTTATTACACATTACATTTGGTATTTGATTTCATTTTTGTCTTCATATATTTATTTTTATTTTATCTTTTTATGTTATTCTTTGCCTTAGTATATTTATGATTATTATTTTTTCTCCCTTATTTATAATTCACCCCCATGGGTTTCTATTTTTTGAGTTTGTAGTATAAGATCATAGAGAGGACCTAGTCCTCCTCACAAAATACCACCTTTGCTTCTTTTCTCTTTTTTTCACATGTTTCTTTTTAGCACCCTTATGGGTTTCTCTTTTATGCATTGAAGTATAAGACTATGGATAAGACCTGGCCTTCCACATAAAATTACCATCATGTTATTCCTTTTCTAAGAAAAATATCACTAATTCTTATTATCAACTTTAGATTTTGCTTCTTTTGATAGATGGAATTTGCATAATAATCTATGTTATCATGTTTTTCTACATTTCCCTTATTCTTATGATAAATAATCACACTTTGCTATCATTATATCCATTTTTACCCTTTGTCACATTTTATTCACAATTTGAAGTAATTCAAATTTGTTCTATGTGTCCTTCCTCTTGATTTCCCCTTATTTTCACTCACATTGGATTAAATAAGTTCAAAGTCAAGATAATACTTTTATCTTGCCTATATTTATGAGAATATTAGACCCCATGCTCTCTGAAGTTATCTCTCTTAAAAACCAAGTCCAAAATATTCAAATGAAAGTCATATTTAACACCCATGTTTGGTTTTCTAAATCCATATGGAGGAGGAATAGAAAAATCCATCAAGAAAATTAAAAGCTAAATTATTTGAAACAAAAGGCAATGATATAAAAAGTCAACATACAAATCTCAAAAGTCAAAATCACACCAAAATATGTGATTCCAATCACATCTCCTATCTCTAATCGAATCTCAAGCTCCACAGTTAGCCTCACATAGAGCTGAAGTCCATTGGGGTGTGGTAGGTCAGTAGATTAGAATAAGATAATTAAATAAACTCTATGGTGATACCTACATTCTCACACAAGTACCTAATCTTCATAGTAGACCAATGACTCTGTAAGGGGTCATGAAGAATGAGTAACATGTTGTAGAAAGGTAGATCCATTTTAATTTTCATGCATATAACCTTCATAATATGATCTATATACTTCATTTGTTTACCTAAGACTTGTGTGGCTGAGAGAAGTTCTTTAGAGTCTTTAAGGTGGAAAGTCCTCTTATTTTGATAGACCTAATTTGAGTGTTTTGACTTTGATAAATAGTTCTCTCTACCTTGGGTTTTCCTTCATTATCCCATCTACCCATTTCATTTCCCCCCTTGATAAGCAAATTATGATTCCAAATATATTTTCCCTCTTCTATTATTCCTTCTTCTTCACCTCTTAAAAACATGCTAGCATTACTTTATTTCAATTTTATCTATCTTTAGAGAAAAACCATGTTTGACAAACTATGGCTTACACACTTATACCATTTATTTCCACACCATCTCATTATCATCCTAGTCATGTAATTAGGTGGTTGTGTTTTCTTACATTGCATCTTAGAAGAAGCCCTAAGTTTAGAGTTTTCATCCTTTAGAGCATTTGGATTTTCATTTCTGTATCACATTCTTGTTTTATTTTTGTGGACTTCACTTTGATTGAATATATATTCTTACATGTTTCTATTTATGTATGACTTTTTCATGTTTGCCTTGTATCTTGAATTACATATCACTTTATAGCCACTCATGTTTTTCCTCATGTTTTATTCAACATGTTTATCTTACATGGAGTTACTTTTCACTTTCTTACATATATTTATTAAACATCTTCTTGCATTGATATTTCATTTGTCATTTATGTTTTACATACTTCCAAACGTGATTAGTATGTTCTACATTACTTTTTACCATTTATGTTTTCCATGATTTCCAATGTGATTTATTGTGTTCTACAATCATTTATCATTCATTTGATGTCATTTTTTACTATTTTCCATCATTTTGTTATTCATTTTCCTTAAATATTCTATCCTTGACTTAAAAATCCTAGTTTACCAATTTTTCCTAATACCCTCATATTGTTAATATCTCATTTTTCAATATCATATGCCTATATTCAAAATAATTTGATTTTGGGCATGGAATTCCTTCACTTTCTCTTAAAATATAATTCATTATCTACATCACTAATTTTAGTAAAGGTATGTGTTTTTAATTTTATCCTTTGCTTTATCTTATTTTCTACTTACATCACTTTACTTAACATCAACATTATGTGTTATCGTGTTCTATTCCCAAAGCACCATCTTGAGTTGCACTTACATGATAAATGATGAGATTCTAGTGGGGCATATGTATTCACATAATATTTTCAAACTTTTATCAATTAATGAAACTTTATATCTTATAGGAACCCATTGAGTCTCAATCTCTCTAAGTGTATGCCTTAAGAGGTACACCGAGAAAGGGGTGGGCAGATCATTAGTACTTCATAATATTTTTGTCCCTTTTGCCTCTTTTCATCTAAATACTTGTCTCCTAAAACCATTTACCCTAAGATCATTCTTCTCAATTTTACAAATTCTAAACATTGGTCACATCTTTATACTCCTATTCCTTGCCTCATCCCCCTTTTTGACATTTGGTTGAACTAGGTCAACTAGAACAACCATGTACAATTTTCAGCCTTTGATTACTATAGAGGGTCAACTAGGTCAACCCTATACTATTTTGGGGTATTTTTGACTTTGGATATTGTTATCCCTTTCGCTGACATAGCTTGGGACCTAGTGAATTATCTCCTACAAACACACATGGTGGGTTGGGTTAACCATGTACAATCGACATATTCAAATGGATTTAGGGTAAGATCTACTTATATATAAAAGTTAATTTCTAACCATTTGAGAATAGAGAAGTTAATAATAATAAGTGTGAATGAACATCTTATTTTTGACCATTCTAATTGAGGAATAAAGCTTAGGTTCCATACTTTCTTTAGAGATATGGATCATGTCTTGTGGAGAAGTCTTTTAGATGCATACATAGGTTATGTAGCTTAGAGTTTATTTGTATTTTTTATCTTTACATACCAAAATAATCTCTTGTGAAGAACATTGGCCAAGGGAGAGATTGAGTCTCAGTGGGTTCATATTCAAAGCTAAGTATTCCTAAATTTATTTCTTCTTTGTAAGAGTAGATAAAAAAATGCAGTTGTGATTATCTTCCATACATTAAGATTATATATACATTAATGTTATTATATGTATTCTATGAATGTTTAGTTTAGTTTGTTTTATTTATAACCCCCATTTTGTACCACAAGCTTTAGTGAGCACTAGATTAGATTAACTTTCTTATTTATTAGACATAAGTGAAATATCAAAACCTAGGACTCCTTTAGTTTATTGCATGATTATGTTAGTATGGAGGATTTGGAACCCTCCTTAGCATAATTTAATTTTATAATTGATCCCCTCATTGAGTCTAGCTTATCTCCATATTGGTCATGCTCCCACTTAACAAATGTATTCCTAATCAGAAGTGTAGGTATGCTCTATCTTCTTTGAGCCAATATTGATTTATAGACATGATGCATATTTTATTACATATAGCTTGGTACTTATCCTATTGTAACTATACTTAGAAATATATTTTTTTACTTTAAATATCTTGATGGTAAATGGTTACATTATTTAATTATTGACCATCATTTAAAGTTATTTCATAACTAGTTTCCTTGCAAATCTATTTATTTCTTTTTAGATTTTGTTTCTTCTTTTATTTATGTTCTTTTCATGTTGTTTCTTTGTGGTTTGTTGTTTTTTTTCTTATTATTATTATTATGAAGGAATAATACAAAGATGCTATAATATAACTGTAAGTTTATATTATTTTGAGATATTATTCTTTATAAGCTCAGTTTTCATTATACATGGACAATATATACTAAGTTATAACTAGTTTTTGAAGTAACAATTTATTTTCAAAAATTATATTAAAGGATTTTACATTTGTTTATGTATCCAGTCTCAACTCCCTTGTTATATTATTCCCTTTCTTCATGCCACACTAGCCAAACATCCCATCACACTGTCAAGGTTATTTTTCTTACAATAAGTAATTTTTTATTAAGGTTAAAGGGGGGATTTTTTTGAGCTAGGGTCCCCAAACCCTAGGAGTGAAATAAAAAACTAAGGCTTGGATAGCCAAATGTCCCAATATTCAAGGCATTTGAAAAAACTAAAGGATAAAAAAATAACCATATAATGATTAAAAAACAAATAGAAAATGACCACACATGCCAGGATTCTAAACAATAATAGTTGTCTTTTAACCAAAACAAAACAAGAACTAAGTCAATTGAAAATCTCCCATAAGATTTTCTTTGTTATATCTGAGAGACATATTCATGGGTTTCAAACCCTATTTACCTTTTCCTTTCTTTTTGATACATATAGTTTTCCATTCCCCTTTCTCCTCAGGATCTGACAATAGGGGAATGATGATTTCTATGAATTCTACTTGATTTTGCAAATGTACTAAGGTAATGGATTGAGATAATGAGTTTGGTCTATTATTTATATTCCTATCTATCCTCTATTGTAACACAACCACATCCTCATCCTTATCTCTTGCCTCAACCTCCTTATTTTGGATCAACTCCATTTCTTCCAAAAGGGTTTTAAATATTAGATCCATTTCCTCACTATCATTTCCACTATCATTCATATTTGAAACCATAAAATGTTTGATTTATCATTTATTCCACCATGAACAAGTTTGCTTGAACTTGAAACTTGGACAATCATTAACAAGATGTCCTATTTTGAAACATCTTAAACATCTAAAGGGGATTGCTTCAAAATCCAACTTTTTACCCCTAAGCTCAACTCAAATAGAAAAGCAGATCCTTGAAAAAATCAACATAAACTAGAATATGAGCATATGTGGAAATCCCCCTCTCATCAATCAATTTATCAGAGGTTCAAAATTTTCCTATGGTATTTCTAATGGCTGTAAACATCAAATCATTCCAAAATTGGTAAGAAAGATTTGGGAGCCTAACAAAAATTTGTTTGAAAGTGAAATTTTTAGTTTGGGAATTGAAGTCTGGGTGATGTGGTTTAAACAAAAGATTATGGTTATCCTATTTCCAAATAGAATATTTGAAAATATCATCTTTATGATTATCTCACTTACAATAACCAATTTGATTGGTACTTAATTTCATATTTAAAATTGACTTGAAAGGTCACTAGTGTTATGCCTATTTTTTGTAACCCTACAATTTTCTCAAAAATTTATATTCCTATCTACCATAGTGATGACTTATTCATAAAATATAAAACTACAGTCAAGGACCTAAGTCAATTAGTAGAATTATGAATATACATGTTTTTAATTAAATGATTTGATAATGATTTTGTTTATGAATTCATATTTATATTAAAGTGGTTTTGAAAATAATTAATGGTTAAATGAATAAATAAAGCATATATATATATATATATATATATATATATATATATATATATATATATTACCAAATGTTTGTTTTCAATTTTGAGATTTTGGTGGATAGAGTTGATCAGATTATATTTAATTAAAGTGATTACTATAGTGTTTTCAATTTGAAAATGATAATATTCATTATTATTTTATCATAATTGAATCCATTATGTGATTTGTTCTGATGATTTTTAGTTAGTTTCATTTTTTTTATATTTTTATATATTAAAGATTGATTACTAATATATGCATCCTAGATGCCAAAAATGTACATAGTATCAAGTAAAAAAAAGTAGTAGTGGGGCATCCCCCACCCATATTTCTAATAATTGATAGTTCAATATAAAAAAGGATTCGAATAGGTAGCCCCCAAAAAATTAAATGAATAGTATTAAAGGAAAAAGCACCAACTAGGTAATCAATGAAAAATAACCACTAGTATTAAAAAATAATGATGCCAAATAAGCAGTTGAATGAGCAACATCAATCACTTCAATTCAATAAAATAAAACACAAGATAAAAAAAGGCCACCCCACGGGTGGAAAAATTATAGAATTAGGTCTAGTGCCATACTGTAAGCAATGCCTTCCCTATCACTACTTCCATTTGAAATAGTCAAAGCACATCCCTTTGAGGAGTTGTTGTCACTAACAATTCCTATCTAATTATGTCTTGGGATCAACTTGGCTAGTTAATGATTAATTTGATCAAAAAGTCCTTTCATATTATTTTTCCTTACATAATTGAGGATGTCTTCCACATTTGTAGAGCTGCCACCTTTGATCAACTTCTCCAGCTTGCCAAATAAGGTGTTTATGTTTTCATCAATCTATTTCCAAAGTACATCCTATGCTCCCTATGTTAAGACATCTAGATAAGGACTCCATGATGAAGGACTTTCCATTGCATTTTCATCCCTTATTTCTAAGAAAATGTTTAGGTTAAATGGGGTGAAGGATTCCTTGGTCTCTATGATAATTTAACTACCCTACTCCTCCTTATGGAAATCTTAAAGATCACTCTCATTTTTAGCCACCCACTCACCAATCCTATTATTGTCTGACGTAGTCAAGTTAATCCACACCTTCACTAGACTATCAACCTATTTGAAATAGGCATATTTGATGTAATACCATTTAAATATAAAAATATTTACCTCCATTGATGTTGGGTGAGATATAGCCCAATCTATATGTGGGATAAATCAGGGGTATCCTCCTGAGTTGATAAAATAATCTGATGTCACCTTGAGAAACCCTACCCTTAAAAACTTTTCAAGTTGGTCTTGTGGAGTCTTTAATTGAAGAAAATTTTGCAAGGATAAAAAATGAAGATTTATTTCAATTATGAAGTTAGTAAGCACTCAAACCTTACCTTTAAATACCTCCAAGTTCCTTTGTTTCCAAAAAACCAAAGAACTTTAGTAGAGAAAACAAGCCATAATTTGTGAAAAAAAGAATGGACTTTAATTTTAGGATAATCATACCCAAAAGTAATATTCAACCATCTAAGATCATATCTAAAAATAAAATTCCAAGGTTTAAGACATTTTATCCATAATATAGAAGAAAACATGCATGAATACAATAAACGTTCTCAATAGATCTAACATCCCTACAGATGACACAAAGAAGATTAATAATTCCATAGTTATTCAAAATAACACCCAAAAAAAAATTATACACTAATAACCAACTTAAATAAGACTTATTTGGTTCAAGATAAGAGGACCAGACTATTGTAAACCTAATAGACCAAGCATGTAAGGGATCAAACACAAACCAAATATGATTAAGGGTAAGGTAGGTAGCATTGGAAAAGGAAATTTTCTTGTAAAGTATCTACGTTGAATAATCAAGTAGAAGTGGGCCTTTTTTCCACTTCACACAACCCTAGAACTCATCCTCATCTTCCATAAACACCACATTATTATTCCCTTTGAGAGCTATTTGGATTAAGGTAATGTTCTATGTTAAAAATTCAAGAGCTAAAACTTGTTTCTAATTTTTGACCATGAATCTTAGATCCTATGAAGGTGGAGATCCTTGAATCTCTTTAACCTTTTATTGTACTAATCAATCACAAAACATCTCCTAGTGAGGGCCAATAGTGACCTATTGACACACAAGTTCCACAAAATAGACCTATAGCCTTAACATGTAGTCCCAAACTAGTTGAAGATCTATTTTATAGCTATGAAGGGCTTGGTTGAATCCCAAGTAGATGAAATAGACACAAAAATAGTAGAGCTGACAAGCTTGATATTGAAAGGCCGTATAAGCAGATTAATAATATTTAGTCCTTTATAGTTTGGTTTCCCTTTTGGAAAGCCTTTCATGATATTATGCCTAATTAGTACTTTCTAGGGCTCATTTTTTATAAAGGCTCTAATAATCCATTTAACAACCAAGGTTATCCGTTGAAACTAAATATCCTTTAATTCTAACTCACCAATGCTCTTGGGTTTTGAGCAGAATTTCCATGAGATCACATGCCTTTTCTTACCCCATTTTCCATCTAACCAAAAAAATTCCCTTATAATCCTATGAAGCATGTTGACTTGTGTTTTACCAAATAACTAGCATGAAGTATAATATATGTTGTATGAAGAGAAAAATTTCTAGAAAATTTGGATCTTACTTGAAAGTGATAGAAAGTGACCCTACCATTTGCTAATTTTCTTATTGCTTTTATCAAAGACCCAGTCCCACATATTCTTGAAAGATGGGGTTAGGGAAAATAAAATCCCCAAATATCTAACCATCTCATCTAGTCCTTTCCATTTCCATACAAACTTTGATAGTCAATTAGATGGCTAATCATTCTACCCTAGACTATGTGATTTATGCATTACAACTCTAGACCCTGAGGTAGAGCAGTAAATATTAATCCTATTTACAACTTGTTCTAAATTATTTTGCTCAAATATAAAAATATTGATGTGTTATCATAACAGAGGACATCAATAAGAGATTCATTATTCAGAAGTGAGATAACTTTAACTAACAGTCCAATGTTTGAAGACCTAATAAGGTAATATAGTGCCTATGTAGCTAAGATAAATAGTGATAGGGTAAGTAGACATCCTTATCTTATGGAGATTAGAAGCAAAAGGGAGTCTATCAATTCACCATTGACTTTGATAAAAGTTGAAAAATCTTTGAAGAGTACATTAACCATTCTATATCATCTATATTAAAACCCAAAAGCTCACAACATTCTCTCAATGAATGACCACTCAATTCTATCATAATATTTCTCAAAATCAAGTAATATTATTCCAACATCTTGGTTGAACTCTCTTGCCCAATACATACCTTCCCAATTGGTGATTAGATTATCTAAAATATAACTCCCTTTAATGAAGATAGTCTGAGTCTTTGAGATCACAAAGGGCAAAAGTGAGGATATTCTTTTTGAAAGGATTTTTCCAAAATCTTATAAGAGACATTAAGGAGGTTAATTGGTCTCTAATTCTTGATAGATGACAGATCACCATCCTTTGGTATAATTTTGATAACCCATCTATCTATGTCCAAGCCAAGTGTGCTAGAGGCAATTTATTCATTGAACATCTCAAAACATTCCTTGGTAATCCATTCCTTATTGACTTTGTATAATTCCACTAGGAAGCCATCTAGCCTAGGACCCTTATCATATTTTAATGATTCAATTGTTTTTTTGACCTCGTGAAGTGAGATGATAGGCTCCAAAAAAGGCCCTGAGTATGAAAAACCTTCCTAGGAATGAACACCTCACATAATTCTCTATTGTGTTCAATACATTCACTTGACCCATAAAAATGGAAAAGGTTATAATAGAACTCAAATAAAGTTCCTTTTATACTAGTATAATCTTGCACAATTTGTCCATTGACTTTGATTTATTTAATATTTCTTTTAGTATGCTTAATTTTCAAAAATTTAAAGAAAATTTTGAATCCTCTAACACCAATATGAATCTAGGTAAGCCTAGACCAAATCTATGCTTCTCTAGTAATGTATTATTGTGTTTGACAAGCTTGATGCTTCAATAGATTAATTTATTCAAGAACAACCCCATTGGTTGGGTCAAGCTAGAGCATGCCTTCAACATGAATAAGCTTCTCTTGAGTATCCCTTGTTTTCTATGCTTCCTAGCTTTAATGTTTTCATAGGTCCTTGTCAAGTTTTTAGTAATTTTCATACTAGAATTACAATGGTCAATTTTAGAACTAGAATTATAGATAGCTTTTCCAATGTTCCAGGAAGCTTAGAGACCCTTCAAACATACCTTATCTACAAGATGTGATATATTGAGTTTATACATCCCTTTGAAATCTATTGATTTTTTTTATCTTCTACAACTAGTGAGAAAGTCATTACAATAGGGTAGTGGTTAGACAAAGGAAAAGGTGACACAGTCACTGCATTACCATTCATGATCATATCAATTGTGAGTGTTTTTATACTCAAATAAAATATATCCAACCTTGAATATTTATTTCTATTACTACTCTACTTATTTCACCAAGTGTACTAGATACCTCTACTAAGTCTCTTTCCCTTCAAGAAAGGATCTTCAATTTTGTGAATTCTTTTGAACTTAGACCATAAGAAAAGATCATTTCCTTTTCATGCAAGGTGGTCCCATCTAATCTTGTCTTTTTATCCTCCACCATGTTTAAGTCACCTCCAAATATCCAAGGGACATTTTTAATATTAATGGATAACCAATTCCATAGATTAACATACTCCATGTAATCTTTGTGGGCATATATGTTCCACAAGCCAAATGTCTAGTTTTTATATTCTATCAAAACCCAAACCACTCTATTGCATGGAGAAATAGCATGGTCAAAAATACAATCTTTCCATGAAGGACTAATAAGGATAGAGGCCTCCCCTTTTCCTTTATGATGGTTAGTAAAAAAATGAGGACCATTGGACCATATAAAATTCAAGACCATGGATAGCTAAGTACCAATGGATTTTACTACTTATAAAAAGACAAATTCAATGTTATCTCTTGAAAGTCTAAACTATCTTACCATTCATTTTCTATCTAACGAGTCCAACCTTCTTACATTCTAACTAATAATTAACATGATAAACTAGGGGGAGTGATTATAAGTTAGTTAGATTTACCATGGGGCATAGCCACCCCCCCCACCCAATTGTATAACCTGGTAAAGCAATCCATGACTTTATTTTCCTTGCCCTTCTTTTTAGAAGGTTCTTACACATTATTAATCCCTTCTTTAGTCAACCTCTTTTTTTTCCCTGGGCATGGGGTGTTTTACCTAGGGAGGGATGATGTCTATCTTCATTATTTTACCACCCCCTTTGGATATCTAATTTTTCACCACTATAGATTTCTTGTTATTTAAAGGATCCCCATCCAAGATGTCTACCTCATTGATAGGAGGTCATGCTACCACTTTCTCTAGAGAAATGGCCATCAACATAAAATCATTAGAGGGATCATTAATCCTAATTTTAGTCAATGCATTGGGTAGAACATTTTGTTTACCAAAATACTCAACAATAATTACCACATATTCCTCTAAGGGATGGTTCTTAAAGTATTTTTATTCCAAAAAAGCATCATCCAAATTGTCAGGGAGATAGTCAACCAAGTTTGATGAGGTATTATTACCCTAAGTTTGTGATGAATTACAAACTTGAGAGTCACTAGGTGGGCCCTCCAAGCCGTGATCCCCTTGAATTTTATGTCCATGTGTGTCAATATCTCACAAGTAAAGGCACTATATTTCAATGGTACACTTGAAAATAATGGATTCTAAAACACCTACAAATTATTCAACATAGTCTCATCTTTTATGGTGTAATTTTATTACTATTTATGAGGGATATTACTTTTATTAGCCAAAAATAGATCATTTTTCTTAAGTTGACCATCCTTCTTACAAAATAAGCAAGCCTTCAAACCACCCAAGCCTTTGAGAGCACAAGTGTGAGATTTCCCATTAATTTTAAAATTAAGGGATTTTGGGAAAAAATCCAAGGGTTCTAAAGATATTAAAACCTTAGCATTCATATGTGAAAGAGATATTTTGGTGTCCTCAATTTTAAAAACTTCATCAATGGGTTTTAGTGCCTATGGAATAAAATTCCATAGTTGAATCAGCACTCCCTCAATGTCAACCCATCTAGGGGAAATTTTGAAAACAAGGTCATTGTAGTCCATTTTTGGAGTCTAAGGGATAGCCTTTAAAATTTATTGGCCAAAAATCCACAAGGGATTATTGATATCCCTACACTACATATTAGAGTTTTCAAATAAAATCATTAAAACCACTATCTGTTACATCCTTCAAAAACTAATATATAGTCCTAGTTTTTTCCCCACATAGAGTTTAACTAATTATTAAAGAAATTTATAGAAGGAAGATAATTTTTGTTTAAACAAACAAAAAAAAACCCTACATTTTTAATTCTAGTTTCCTCTTGTTTCAAGTCGAATTCCATGGAAACATTCAGAGTGATAGTTGGGGTTTTAGGTAGGCTAGGGAGAAAAATGATTTGGTCTTTCCTACAATGGTTCTCATCATAGTCCTCCTTACTCAACATAAATTCCACTCCCTCTGAGTGCTTAACTGCTTCTTCTAAATGTAGAATTTCACTAAATAGTCATTTTAGAGGTCTAGTCACTTTCATTTCCACTTGAGCTAAGATTTCCACTGATCATCTTAACATGGCCCTTATCACACCTCAAAACATCATTTGAATCATTAAAATCACCATGCTTCCCCTTCTCTATATGCTCTAGCTTTGTAAAACTTGAGGGTTTCCATAAACATTCAATTAATACATGTAATCCCTTTTAAGAATCCAAAGGCAGAGGGAGTAATGGTAAAGGAAGGATGTGCATGAGCTAAAATAATGCAGGCAGCCCTAATGGTAGCACAAACACAAATCAAACAAAGCACAAAGAAGAAACAAATGGGAAAACAAAAAAATAAAGACCACCTCTAATAAGTAGAAATCTAGAAATAAGGAGAACCAAGGAGGTAAAGGTGACCAAGGAGAGCCACATTGATAAATCTTGAAGAACCATTAATGGAGGATGAATCTTCATCTCCCCATTGCCAAGCTCTAAGCTTCCCCTTTTCTATTAGTTTCATTTGAAAATTTAATTTTAAGTATGAATATTATCATTACAAATATTTGTGTGATAAATGGAATTTGGTATAATATTGAAACTTAAGCTACTATATTGAAGGATTATCAAATAATCCTAAGGGATTCGAGGTTCTAAACTAAAATTTTATCTTATTCCAAGTGTTTAATATAATATTGTGGACCTAATACAAAGGCTTTGAAATGGACATGGGGTGATTATTTTATTTTAAAAAAGGTTGAGAATTAAGTTATGTTTGTATTCATAAATTAAAAAGTTCATTTCATTAATGTTCAATGGGGTAAGGTGGCAAGTTCGTAGCACAATGAGTAAGTTATTTTAATGTAAATCATGATGGATGTTTTGATATCCAAATAAAATGAAAAGGTGGTCTTAAGATTTTAATGCATTTGTACATGCCTTGATAAGTGAAAGATAGTTGGTATTTAGTAGGAATTTTGGTCATTATTAAAGTTGGAATCTTGCTAAATAAGTTAACATTTAACTAAATAACATGCCTTGGTTTGAAAAACCAATCAGATGAAAAATCATAGGTAGAAGTGTTTAATGCATGATTATGGTATACTAAAATGTTTGTTTTCATTTTGATAGTCATTTTGAGAAAGTATGCAGTGGAAGTCATACTCTACCTAGATAACTTTGAGAAGTTACAGACATTGCACTAATAAGTAAACCATTGTTGAAATTTAATAATTATCAATGAGATATAAAGTTTATCAAATTCACATGGAAATAAAATTATGGTTTTGAATTTACATGATATCCTGATAAATATTTCAAAATAAATTGTTTGTTTTAATTTCTTTTGCATGCATGAATTGTGAGATTATTGGTGATAAGGTCAGTTGAAAAGATTTCATAATATCAGTTTTCCATACTTAGTTATCAATCTAGGTTTTAATAAATATTTTCATCTCTGGTTTTGAAGTCATTATGATGATAATGAATATTATCTTAGAAATGTGCAATATTTTGGCTTTTGGGTTTTTAGTTTGTTGATAGTTTATTCCAGTGATGATTTTGGTAATATTGGTTTGGATTTTGAAGCTATAGTTTCATAAATGCATGAATTTTGGTATAAATATGAGCTTAAAATGGTTATTTTCTATGGAAATATTGATGTTTCAAAAATGATTTTGTTATGGAATTATGAGTATAATGTTAGGAAATTATTTTGTTAAATAATTTCAATATATAGAGTTTAATGGCATGCAAGATATGATTTTATTAAATTTAGAGGTTTATTTCAAATATAACAAAATTGTATTTTTTGGATTTTATTTTTGAAGTCATGAATTGAAGAGTAGTAAGAAAATGGTTAACAGTTTGGAAAGTTGTCATAAGTTATGTTATTCTGAGTTTCAAAATAATTATTTGAAAAAGGTATGACCATGTCAAAATATTGTAAAATTTTGAATGGAACTTCTATAAAAATTATTCTTTCAATGGTTATGGATATGTTGTTAATTTGATGAGAAATATGTACAATTTACAATTTGTGAAAAATATGTATATTGTATATATCAATACTACATTTGTGCAATGAGAATAGAATGCAATAAAGTATGGTAAAAGATTTGAAATAAAATTATGATGAATATAATTTTATATAATTTTCATGATTTCAAGTTTTAATGATACATGACATATTTAGAATTGAAAATCATATAAACGAGTTTAGTTTCAAATAGTTAAATACTCGATTTGTTCATTTTGTTGATATAATTAGAAATTTCATAAAATGGCTAGAAGATGAAAATATAATACATTTGTTATTATTGATTATATAATTGATATATTAATTTTTTTTAGTTCAGTCAAATTATGATGATCAAATTTTAAATATATTTTGAATTGTATTTAGAATGTTAGGTTGGAATCAACCATATTCAAAAAGGAGTAATGATAATAACAATTGGGAAAGGAATCATAACTCTAGTAAAATGAATCAAAATGCACCTAATAAGAAAATTTCTAGAGGAGGTTTTAGGTATAAAAGGTTTGGCCTAGATATGCAAGTAGAGGAGCTTGAACGTCCCTTCATTTTAATGCTATTGACCCAATATTTTTAAATATGTTGAGTAGTTTTCTATTTAATCCTGCTAATCATAGAGGCAATAGGATTTTTTATGGTCATAGATTCAGATCTAGATCCCATTCTCATAGAGTTCTTCCCATCAATTGAAAACTAATCCTCATCATCTACCTATTCAATCACCCAATAAAGAAAGAGTTTATGTTGTTAATGAGCCACCTCAACAATTCAATGATCCAATCTATACAAAGAATTTTTCAAATATTACATTGCCATCCTATTATAGTGAGCTTACACCACCTCAAAGGATGCCTATTTTAGAGTGTGGGAAACTTAGTTTGGAAAAACCTCTTGCTGTCATGCATCCACCCACTTCAAGGAAGCATGAAAATAGTCAAGATGAATTGAAAATTCCAACATAAACCAAAATATTGAAATGAATCAAATTGGAGATAGATGACGATGAGAGTGATTTGGGTACATATCCAGTTCACTTTCGTATAGTTTAAATGGACTATAATAAATTCTTGATTGAAAAGGATGAACCAATGATAGAATTTTTATTTTATTTTGATGACTTTGATTATCATATTTGAATTTTAAAAACTCATAAGACTTAGCACATTTCATAATTTTGATACTATAATAATGATATTTTTGGAATGCACCAGACTTTAATTTTGATATATATGTATATAATTATGCCTAAGTAGTTTGGATTATATGAATAATGGAATTAATGTAGATAAGAATTTCATTTAACTATGAATTATCTTATTATTTATTGAAATAATTTTAATCTTATTATTATTAATTTACTATAAGGTGCCTACCCATTAGGAAATACTTGGTCTAAATTAAAATAATCGATCTCTTAAGAATTTAAAAATCTTAAATAATCTCAATTTATAACTTTTAATTTTAATTGACTTTTAAATTTTAATTATTTAAAAGTTAAAAAGTAACTAATGTTAGTTACAGCTTCCTTTTTCAGCCAACTTGGAAGTATAGAAGGAGATCAAGGATTCATTTGAAGAGGAGGAACAACACAGGTACTAAACACTATTACATTTTAAATTCAATCATTTATCTCTCTATTTTATGGAATTTATCTGAGATAACATGACTTTTTCAAATAGACCAATGATACTTTATCTAACTATTGGGTATATTACTTAGGCAACATAGGTATATCCAGTTAAATATTATCATTTATAATAAATTTTCTAAATTTGTCAAGTTTAACATCTTTTGAGTGATTTCTTCTTGTAGTCCTATGTGTAAAATCTAACTATTCAACCTGAATAATGATGAAAACTTTGTTGTTTGTGACATATTATTGATCTGATTGATTGTAAAAGTTATCTTTTAAAGATATTTTGTAAGAAGGATATTTGTTTCTCAAATAAAATGATATGTTCATCTAAGATGACTCTCTTTTGTTAAGACTCACATGTTTTGTTTATATTTTATTTTATTTTATTTGAATTTGACTTCTAATTTAGTTTAATTTTAATTTTAGCTTAATTTCTAATTGATCTAATTTCTTATTTGTTTATTATAGTTTTAATATAATTATTTGTACTAATTTTTACTATTTATTTTTGATTTCTTGTATTAAATTAAGTTTCTTAGTTTAGTTAGTATTATATTAGTTTTATTTTAGTTCTAGATTAGTTTGGATTAGATTCTTTTAGTTTTCTTTATTAGTTTGTCATTTAATTACGTAGTTGGTAGATGTTATTATTTACATATTTTACTTTGAGTGTTGAGTTATGTTTATGTTACTTGATTATTGCATATATACCTATAAACTAATTTCTTTTCTTTTCTTCATTTTATCTTTGTGCTTCTTTATTTATTGTCATGGTATTTAATCATAATTTATAACAGCAAAACATGATATTATTCTTAGAACAAATTATATTATTGAATCAAATTTCTTTCTTTCAAGAGATTTTTGTGTTCATATACTTTTCTCTATTGGATATAATTGATTACATATTTATATTTGAACATATTCATTATTTGATAGTAGATTTCTAAATTATAGTGGAATATGTTATACCCAATAGCATATTTATTATTTCCTAGAACATTTTAAAAAACCCATAATTTTAGGATCATATTCAAACCTTTATAACCTTACTATTAGATTGGTATGATTACAACATAACCTTCACAATAATTGAAAGGGTTAAGAAGTTGATGAAACAATTTTCATCATCAGTAGATTTCAAACTATTATAATACCTTGATTTGTGTAATTATATAGTCAAGTGTATATTGAGTTCTTAATCACATTCTCATACCAATGAGAATTAGACTGTACATAGTTTAATGCAAGTGTTTTAAAGAAAATAAAATATCTAAGGTTTTCACCCTCTCTAATCACTAGTTTTGTACTAGAAAATATAATGGCTCACATACATAAAAATGTGTATTCATTCCTTATTATTTGATTTATAATATTCTTTTTTTTACTTTCATATTTATATCATAAATAAGGATTGATTTATACATGTTTCATATCAGGTTTACATGAAGCAAAATTAAGTTTGTGATCTATATCTAAGCCTGCTCAACATAAGGAAGCTCAAGTATAAGTCTCTTTCTTTGAATCTAGTAATTTAGATTTTTTTCATTGATATAATAAAATGGGGGAAAATATAGTCACTATTATCAAAATTTAATGTTAAAATAATGCACTTGTGACCACCTTCTATGAACACTTAACCTATGCTCAATTCCATGGTTCTAAATCACTATTTCTTTACTTATACGTGGATGACCATATATATTTAGGTAATTATAATAATATACATTCCTATTATTCATTCAAAGTAACATAGACTCACTATTATACTAATGCATTCTTCCAATTTAGTTTTATCTGCTTCTTAAACAAGGCTATTCCTTTAAGACAGTCCCACTAGCTAGTATTGTCTGAAGTCACTGGTTTTGTTCTCCCACAAAATAATAGCTAATCACATAAGTTAAAATTCACCTAATAGGTGATATCACACTTTTTTCAAGTACCATTTGTGTAAATAAAAAAAATACCACTATATAATAACATTTTCTATTCATTTATTCACTTATTGGTAAGAGGCTTATATATTTCAAACCTTAGAATTATTTTAATTGAATATTGACAGTAAATTGCCTATTCTTCCCAATTCTAATTCCATATAGCCCAAGTATCCCTAAGATAAATTTTAATACACTATGAAGGTCACAAGTAATTATTCAACCATAGTTACACCAAGATTACACCAACATATAGCCTTTCACTAGTATTTCACACACTATTGTAGCATGGGATACCTACATGGAGTTTGATCCCTCTTTGGAGTATTGGTATGTAGGTAATTCTCAACAATAGGGGTGTCGAGGTCAAGTAAAACTTCAACCCCTAACCCCTTTTTTCTCATTTTACTAAATTTGGTCCTCTTTGTCATTAAGTTAGGGTTTCAAGCAAAAAATAAGCCATATATCAGATCTTGTGGAAAATTAAACAATCCTAAATAAATACACAATAACTATAAGTGAAGGCACACCAGTCAAAATTCACATAGAAGGTAAAAACATAAAGTATGTTAATGTACCCTATAAACAAAAACATAGGCTAACTTTATTTAGATACTAAAATCTATACTTATATGTTAAACTAGTTATATACACTTGGAAAATATTAGTCATGGATCTACCCTTTAGTTCTTAACCTACCTTGCAGCTAAAAGGCTTATTTTCATCATATAATTATGCATAAATACTTATCTTATATTTCAACCTTGATATTATAATTATGTAGATCACCTCTACTTCATAGTATGCTTAAAACCTCTCTCTCTCTCTCTCTCTCTCTCTCTCTCTCTCTCTCTCTCTCTCTCTCTCTCTCTCTCTCTCTCTCTCTCTCTCTCTCTCTCTCTCTCACACACACACACACACACATGTGTGTGTGTGTGTGTACGTATGTTTATGTATATATGTTTATATGTGTATATATACATATAGACACAAACACACACATATGTCATTGTCAATTACATAACTTTAAAAACTTTACATCCTATTATAAACTTGTGTTAAGACTTGGAAAATAGCATCTATTCTAGTGTCCCTACTTCAATGTCAGTGTTTATATCTTATAATCACTCAAATTTGTAAATATCTCAATTTGTATGCATCAACCTATTTGTTTTCTTTAACACTTCTATGAGAATAATTTCAAAATGTGTGGTATAAATAAAAGCTAAAGCCCACTCATTAATCATATATTAAGCACTTCTCAATCTTACACTACACTGCTAAAAATCAATTATAGAACTAAGTTATTTTTCCCTATTCTCTCCCATTTCCAAATAAATCATAGAAATAGTCTTATTTCATGTCTAAAGCATCACAATAATATCCCATGAATAATATTGGACAAATTACAAGCTAAATCACTACATGCACTTGTATATATAATATTACACCATTATTCACACACAATCCCATATAAGGGGGAGAACTACATTGGTTTTAGGCCTTCTTTAGATTATATGACTATATAGGAAGTGCTCACTGATAGAGGGGATTTTGAGGTTAAATCAACTTCACTTAAGGAAACCAACCCTTATTTTGAAATATTTCATGCCTTACTTAGAGGACATATGGTTTTGAAATACACACTAATATCAAAAAAATGATGCATGAAATCAAAATAGACAATAACAAAAGTGATAATCAACCTTAATATGTGTAAGTAGAAGTTTTATAAAAGAGTCAATATTTTATAAAGGACACTAGTCATAGAATCAAGACACTAGCATCGATCTACAAGGTGATGCAAGTGTTTAGGATGACAAAAAGAAAAAATCTAAACTCTAACAATTGGATACAAATATTTAGACAATTCACTTCTACAGTAGCACTACTTAGATCTACCTATACATCATTTTATAATCTAAGTAAAATTTCTCCTTCATATTTCTATTGTCAGAGTATTTAATGATGTACTTTCTAGATTTAAAATATTCTTAGATTCAATATATCTTATCATAATATCAATAAAATATAAATTAATATAATTAGCCTTTTTTATATTAGCTTATTCCTTGCTTATTTAGGTTATTATTTTATGGTAATCCTTATTTCTAAAAATGATTAAACTTTTTGTGAACCTAATGTGAAGGGTTATAAATGGATAAAAAGGAATATATTCCTCCTCTTGACTCTTTATATAGTAATAGCTACTATATAAATATAATATTTTAAAACTTTATCAATTACTGATGTTTTTTCTCTTATAGAAACATGTCGAGTCTCAATCTCTCTGAGTGCATTCTTTAAAGGGTATATCAGGAAAGGCATGAGAAGGCCATTGATGATTTGCAAGATTATTTTTACTTATACCACCACTTATTATCAACTAGACCTCCTACTATGCACTTCTATAAGTCTTTCCACCTCTCTTACACTATTAGGAATTATGCCAAGATCATTTAATAAACACATTAAAGAGTGAATAAATTAATGAAATCAAGAAACAATATTACCTCTCATGGAGCAAACCAAAAATTATATAAATATTTTATAAGTGGGGGAAACCATCGTATGATGAGAAAACCCCACAAAATATTAGAAAGATTTCAACAAATATCTTCAAAAGTAAAAGATTGAATCAAAATCACAAAATAAGAATAAATAGAGCTAAAGTGATTCTTATCGAAGAAAAGAGGAAAGGAGAAGATATTTTATATAGCTAGAGGAGAAAAATGGGAATTACATAAAACCTCATTATGACCTTATAAGCCCTCTAAGTGTGTGACACTTATGTCCTAATCCCTTACAATGGAAGGAAGGTGTGTCCAAAGTGGAGAGAGGAGTTAATCATGATAATATCTCTCAAATAATAAGTGAAAAATAAGGAGAGAGTGACACTTGACACCTAAAAGAATCTAGATTTATGTGAATTAAAAATTCACATAAATATACATTCTACATAAAGGAAAAAGAAAATTAGGATAAAAATAAATTATCCTAAATAAATGGTAATCCTAACACTCCCCCTTAAACTTTATTTAGGGTTTTACACACAAACACAAAGGGAGGAAATATTACTAACTCTCCCCCTTGATGAGAACTTACTACAATCCTAACTTATTATAAAAGAATAAAAACTTATTTTTATAGAGAGGTTTCATGAATATATCAGTCATTTGTTCTTCAATAGGATATAAAGAGAGAAGAATTTGATTTTATTCAAGAATTTCACACTAAAAGTGATGTTGAATCTCAATGTTCTTAGACCTTGTATGAAAAATTAATTTTTTTGCTAAGGCAATTACACTTTGATTATCACCAAAAATTAGAGTAGTCGAGTGTTGTAAATGGACCAAATCTACAATAAGTCTTCTACGCCAAATAGATTTATTTTTAGCATGATTAAATTATTTATATTTATATTATATTGAATATAGATATATTAGTTTTTGCTTTTTACTACTCCAGGAAATAGTGTCAAAACCTAAGGAGAAGCAATAACTACTAGTGGATCTATGATCATTTGGATCACCGACCTAATCAAAATTTGAATAACTTGCCAAAGAAAATTGATATTTGAGGTATAATCAATGCCATAGGTTAGAGTAACTTTAATATAATGAATTTTTTTTATCAACTTTAAAATGAGTATATTGAGGTTTTGACATGAAATGAGAAACCAAACCAATAGAAAAAGTAATATCAAGATGAGTATGAGTAAGATAATTTAGACTTCCAATTAATTGTCTATATAAAGTTAGTTCAACGTTTTCTATTTATATGTCATTAAAAAGTTTAACACTAAGTTCATAAGGAATAGAAATAGGTTTGCAATCTAGCATATTAAATCTAGATAATAAAACATATGCATATTTAGATTGAGAAATAAAGATGGTATCCTTGTCTTGTCAAACTTGAATGCCTAAAAAATAATGTAAGAGGCACAAATAATTCATTTCAATGGTATTATTTAAAGAATATTTAGTGTAAGAAACCATTAAACTATTACTAATAGTTATGATTAAGTCATCAACATACAAAAAAATGATAACTATGCCATTTAGAGTATTTTTGTTAAAGAGATTAGGATCATTAGAACTATAAGTAAAGCCTTAAAATATAAAAATTTGATAAATTTTATAGTACCATTCTCTAGGAGATTATTTTAAACCATATATAGATTTTTTTAACTTGTATACAAGATGTTCATTACCTTTTTTTTATAAAACTAAGAGGTTGAGACATGTAAATTTCTTCATGCAACTCACCATTTAAGAAAGAAATTTTAACATCCATTTAATAAACAGGGTAATGAAAGTGAGTAGCTAAAGCTAAAATAAATTTAATAGTGGAAATTTTAGCAACAAGATCAAAGGTTTCATTATAATTAATTCCTTAAATTTGAGAAGAACCTCTAGTAACTAATATAGCTTTATATTTTTTAATTTGATTATCAAAATTAAACTTAGTTTTAAACAACCATTTACAACTTACCAGATTATGCCCTTTAGGTAAAGGAACTAAGTCCCAAGTGTTATTAGAAATCAAAGAGTTTTATTCATCATGCATAGTTTTTTCCCAATGAGGGTGACCTTGAGCTTATTGTAAAGTTTGAGGATCATTATTGTGCATAATTTTAGACATCAAAGCATAATTGCAAAAAAATTGTCTAGTTTTATGAGTAATATTAAGATCAATATCAATTCCTGAATCTTCTATAGTAGTTGTTATGCCCAAAATCATGTTGGGTAATTTTGGGGCCCTTGAAAATTATATTTGTCATCACATGGTTCTTTATAAAATTAAGTTCATATGAGATTGGATGTGTCATTTGTGTTGATTCTCATCTGGTAGGAGACATCTATGAGCTTTCCAAAGGCTACTTTAGGTATGACATGATACACTTTCTCTAGTTATAAAATATTTTACTCATTAGGGAAGTTTCTCAAATAGTAGTATGTAAATGTTTCCATGTGTACATTGTGATGATGCTTTAAAGGAAATAGGAGAAGCTTTATGGCCCTAGAGGAAGTGTCCCTATTGCACATTCAATAGTTTGGGTGATTTAAAGATTTGAAGTGTTTTTGGGTGCCAAGGGAATCCTACTCTCCTCTTTATTATTTAATTATGGTGCAAATGTGAGTAAATGATCAAGAGTTTGAGCTCATGTATTACTAAGACATGTGGCGAATCCTTAGGGGTTTTTATGTTTTGGGACCTTTTTTAAGAAATGTCCAACTTAGTTTTTTTAGTAAGGTGTAGAAAACACCTAGGGGATGAGTGCTTGAATAAGTTAGATTGATGGAGATGCCACATGTTAATGTCTCAAGACATTTTAAATTTTGGGCCTTTTATAAAGATTGTCCCACCTTTCTTTAAGGGGTCATGGTTCAAAAATATCTGAGGTGTAGACACTTGAGCATGTAAAGAAGATTAGAGACACATGGTAGTCTCTTAGTGATTTATGAATAACAAGACTTTTTTGAAAATTTCCTCACTTTGAAATTGAGCAAAGTTTAAAATGGTCCCTGAATACCAGATGCTCAAGATAGTGACATGTGGCATTATTTTTCTCAATTAATAATCTAGGTGGTATCACACTAATGTACCAAAGGAAATGATAATGGAGAAGGTATAAAACCCCCAAGAATTAGGGAAGGTGTTATAAGGTAAGGTCTTACTTAAGTGGGCCTACATATCATAGAAGAAAAGTGTCAACATGCTTCCCTTAATTTTTTAAAAAGGGGACATTAGATTAATAAATTTAGTGATTGGTGATTAGCCATTTAGCTTTGATGCATTGATGGTAACCCTAATCTCCATGGGCAAGAGATTATAACTAAGTATTTATCTTCATTTTGAATTCACCCTTTACATTCAGAGAGATATTTGTGCCTTCATGTGATTTGTGTGCTGAAATCAAATTGAAGTGAGAATAATTGTCATCATAAGTATATTCCTCAAGGTTTTTCTAACTACATTTGTGTGAACCATTGTGATTACTAGTAAGTGCTACTCAATTCTCTGGAATTATGAAAGAGAGTTATAAGGTGTTTAGAGAATAGTTAATATGAGGAATTTATTTCAAGCTTAGAAGTGCACTTTTTGAGTTAAGTAGCAATGGATTCATTCTCTACATCATTAAAGAGTAGTATCACATCTATCATAGATGAAATTAGAGACACAAATGTTTAGGGGTTATATTTCATATCCCTATTGAATATTTTATAGTGACCAAATCCCCACCCAATTGTGTCTAATATTTGCATGATCTACATGATCCCTATGGTAGCATTTCCTCTAGAATCCTATATCCTAAACTAGTTATTACATATGCAAAGGTTTATCAACTAGATACTAGGACTTTCATAAATGGGAGCCAATTAGTTGTGTGCTCATTTACACCTAAGTCCCTTAGTCCCATACTTATAATCCCTCCTCAGCTCAAAGAGCATCATAATTACTTTGGAAGAGTGCCAACAACACATAGATGTAAATGAAAATATGATGTGGGATATTATGAATTCATGTTGGATAGCCAAGAAAAGGTAGAAGGTCTCATAATTATCAAGGAATCTAAAATTATCAAAGTTTAATGAGTTTCCCTGATATGTGATTTCCATACATGTTAGGATCTATGGGATGCTCATCGTAGAGAAATTTAAACCATAGATGTTTTTTATACTCATGTTCATATTGGAATGGCATAATAATTTGGACTAGGAAACCATCATGTGCAATAATCTACATAACTAGATGATATAATTATGTAGTTCCATTTACTCAAGGGAGATATTTGTCGGTACCTTATATATGTCTTCATATTTGATGTATAAGATGGTACATAATAAGACCTTCCTAGGTCTTACCAAGAACCTCTCAGGTTTGAGGATATATGAGATTTACCCAAAGGTCACATTATAAGGCTTTAAGAACAAACCTTGTAAGGTGTATAATTATTTATTCAATGTCTTGATGAGTGTTTTCTTCCCTATAAGAAACCTAAACTGATTGACCAAGATGGCCAAGGAAGTAATTGATATATTTGGTGCCTCTTATATCTAGTTCAAGACTTTCATGTATATCAAGGTGAGTATTTATTTAATGGCCCCTCAAAATCTACTAAGATACATTAATGACAATGTGGCCATTATGGATCTCTACAGGTAGATGGTTCACCTGCATGAAATGATTATAGCCAAGAAGGTAAACAATCTTTTCAAGTTATCAGTAGAAATAAGATATTATACATGTCTTATATCTAAGGCAAAAGGATTGGAACAAGAAATGGACATATATATGATTGTAAAGATGCCACCAAGGCCCAATTATGATATTAGTTGGATAGTAAGTGCTACAATGGGTGTAATATTGCACTAGTCACATTACGAGGACATATGATTTGAGTGCACCATCAAAGGAATAGGTAAGGAAAATTAATTACATGAGGCTCATGGTGTAATAAATCCTTTATTACAACATTTATCTCATCCCCAAAGACATGGTAGATGATATAATGACTATGGTAGCTATGTACACAGATGAAAATATCAAAGTTTAGCCCATAGTGTAGGTGGATTTCAGTACCCTAAAGAGTGACTCCATTAAATGGAGGGCCTTTCCACTTATGAGAAGGAAATTCAGGTGGATAAATATCACAAGGTTGATATCAATACCTATGACACCCCAGACCTCCAAGAACTTAGATTGGTAGTGTAGCTAAAGGCATTCCTACTACCATATGTAGGTGATCCTTTGGCACCATTAGTAGTGGTCAAGGAAAAGTGGAAGCAAAAGGCTAGTACTATTAACTTCTACAATAATGTCAATGTAGATTCATTAATAGATTCCTAATATAAAATAGGTATGTCATTTTCTAAATTGATTAACCTAGTTAAAAATTGAGACAAGATAATTAAAAGTGAGGTGCAGCTAGTGAGTGCCACCCCCATATCCATATTAGCTGAGGTATCCCCCATAATAACAATAACCCTAGTCATTAGCCCATTATCCCCACCCATGCTGCATTCAAAAGCCAATCTTCCCCAAAAAAAGTACACTAAGAAGAGGGGAGGGGAGGATGATTTAAAGAAACCAAGGCCCAAGAGGGCTACAACATTTGGTAGGGAGCCTAATAAAGAGGAAAGAGGTAACATTTAAGGACCTACTCCCAAAGGAGTCTCTGATGAAGCAATAAGAAGAAAGGTCCTCATATGCCCAAAAACTAAGGGATATGAGTTATGAAGAAGACTCATATGAGGAAAGGCCAATTTCTAAAAATATGAAGAAATAGTGGGCCTTCACTCCTCCCCAAGTCAAAACTAGAAAATGGGCTCTAAGGGAAAAACTACAAACCCTGGTAAAGCCCCTAGTTGTAAGTTTATTTGAATAATAGGAAACACCAGAGGTGGGAAAAAAAGGTGATGAGGAAGATGTTTTGGCCTTAGATGACCCTTTGTCCTTTGATGATGTGTCATAGGTTAGGTTTGAGGTGGCTACGTAGGTATAAGAGCCCTAAGCAAAAGAGGCAATCTCCTCATACATGGAGACATTTTTGGAGAATGTGATCACCCAACCACCAGGACAATTTAAGGATGGTGAAGTTAGAGATATACAAGTGTTTAGGGAGAAGGTTGGGGAGAAGCTAGCATAATAAATACATGTTCCCACTACTACTAAAAAGGTGGAGGTGTACAAAAAATAACAAATAGGTGTCACGATGACTGTTGAAGTACCATTGAGTCCTTCCCCCTAATGATGTTAGGCTTGACACTAGATGTGGGAGTTAGTGCTAAGGAAGATAAGGGATCAAGCCTAAAAATAGGTACCCATACACCTTTGAAAGTAAACAAAGGAATGGATCAAGTGATTGGAGCTATTGAGGGAGGAACCTCTTGAGGTAATGCTATGATTGAAGTACCCTGGGACTTCCTTTCCCACATCAAATTCCATGATCATACAAGGCCTAAAGAAGTCAAAGCCATGATTATTGAGGAGTTACCTAAAGGAGACAAGTAAGAAACCATAGCTTCTTCCATTTAGGCTACCCAACCTATTGGAGAAGACAAATTAGTTGTATAACCTTTTACTCGGCCCACAAAATAAGGGAGTTTGATTGATAAGTTGCTCTTGGGATCCCCATAGCTCAAAACAAGTTTTGAAGTCTTAGATTAAGTAAAACTAGGTAATGGGAGGGATTGAAGAACTGATGAGAAGACTTCTGACTCAAAAAGAAGTGACAAAGATAAGAAAATAGTGTTAAGCTCGCATCATGCTTTGGTGACACCCCCTTAGCAAATATTCTAATGATGCCTCCATTTAATGCATCGAAGCTAGCCTCAAGATCCTTGACTCCAATGGGGTTCTAGACCAGGCCTCTTCTATGGATTGAAGAGTAAATAAAAGAAAAACATGATATAATGATAAAAATTAGGGATATTTATGTGATTAAAATTACCCAATCATATAATTCCAAGCCTCCAAACAGGTCCAAGATACACTCTTGAACTACCTTTATTGAGGTAAGAGGGAGGATAAAAGTAATAGCCATTTCCCCATCAAGAGCTATAAAGAAAGATGTTCCCCTTGAGAGTTATGTAGTGTATAGATATGATATATGGGATTCATAAAGGAAAAATATCAAGCATATCTTGTAAGTCTTGGTAATCATGATGGCTAATCGAATGGATAAGGATAAAGCTTTAATGGAGGACCTAAAGGTGTAGAACCATGCTATTATTCAATACTTGCAAAAGTTACTAAGTGATCCCAATGTAGTTATCCAAACTAAAAGCAAGGTACCTGATTCTCTTGTTAGTAACTTTTCTTGTCAAGGCCAAATTATTACTCCTATTATCCGAAACTTTCCCAAAAATGGTCAATATTCCAATGTATCTAGTCAAACTAGACAATTATGGTCTTAAAACACAAATTTTGGCCAAAAAATGTCAAAAATGGAGTTAAAAATCATTAAAAAATGGTTTAAAAGAGCATATATTATTCCAAAAGAGATTTTTTCATGTTTTATGAATTTATCCCAAGTCTAAAGGTTCAAGTCATGAAAAGGTGTTTTGAAAGGTTAAATAGCCCAAAAAGGCCCCAAATTGACTCCCACATGCCAAATTTGTCAAATAAAAGATCAAAAATATGTAATTTTTCATGTATGGCATGAAATTATTCTAAAATATTCCATTTCAAGCAATGGAGAGGGATAATTAGCTTTTAAAGGAGAAAATAACTTTTTACTCATTTTATAAGCAATAGTATGGAATCCATACAGTTATATATAATATAGGGTATGGGAAGTCATTTATAAGTATTATTAAAGATTCCATAGGATTTCAATGTATTTTCATGGCCATACATGTCCAAAACTAGTCTTCTTTTCCTTTCTTGCTTCTTAGCACAGGGGGACATGCCTATATGTTTTCTATGGTAGAGCTTACTAGAGGAGGGTACATCTCTCAAATTTGGGGTGAATAAAATATAATAAAAGGGATTCATGATGGTTTAAGTGGTTTATCAATTTTATTCTCTAGCATCAATAACCATCCATTCTAATTTAGGTTAAATTTTGTTGCCTAACAACCAAAAAGGTAGTTTTTTTTCAATTTTTCTTCATGTGGGAAGAGTTTTGAAAAAATTCAAATTGTTTCATATTCTTGATGACTTTATATAAAATTAAATGGAATTATAAAGGTGTTATTAATTAAATTAAAGGTAAATAAAATGTCTTAAATTTAGTTAGTCAATCTACAATGTTGGCAAGCTTACAAGGGTGAATTGTATGGTTGAAGGAGAAGAAATTAGCTTCAAATTTTTATAAAAACTATGTTTTTTAGGGTTTTCATAAATATTTCATGATTTACAAGGAAATTTTAGAGATACTTTAGGTTTCATAGATAATAAATCCATCTCCATGCTTCAGAGTGTCTCAATGGTCTAGTTTTGCATAAATTAAGGTTTCTTAGCTAATTTTAAGGTTTTTTTAGAAAACCAAGTTACAATTCTGGTATCTTTCCCTCCTTTAAAGATCTACAATTTCATGTGGTGATATGATGGAGGTTACAAGTTTGTATATGTTCTATCATTCATGCCTTTGTCATATTCCTTCATCCTCCTTTCCCACCTTCACCTCACTCATCCCATAGCACTATCATAATCTACCTTTTCATTGTGTTTTCACTTCAATTTCACCATCTTTATATGAGTCCCCCATATTTCAACCTTCCTTCATCCCTTTACCCTTCATACCATCTCCATCACCTTGTTTCATCATCAAAGATCCAATGGTTGATAGAGAAATCTTCAAATTCATTTAAGAAAAGATAAATGTCAATGGAGCATCATGAACAATCAAGAGAATGATGACCTACAACCATGGTAGTAGTATATGGAATCAAGAACATAAGTAAAATATTTTGAATTAAAGTAAGAAAAAATTTGAAGGTTTCCTTTTAAAATTATCTTCTCAAACAAAATGTATGAAAGATAAGAATATTTTCATAAATGATGACCTTCCTCAAGGTCAATTTTAGTCAATCCATACAATATAGTCATAGCATAGTCATTTGACAATGAGGAAATCTCATGATTCTTGTGAAACCCATTATGATATATGTAAGGTCAATAGACTATTATAACAAAGGTATTGATCTTGTCAGTATCTTCAAGAGCATGAATTTAAAGTTTTGAGGTGAAGTTTTAGTCTCTATGCTATGATGACTTACATCCATAACTAACTAAAGTTTACCCATAGCTAATGAAGGTGTTGGTTACTCAAGGGACCTATCAAATTATGTCAAGGATCTAAGAGGAAATATTGTTAGGTACATTGATAATTTAAAAATTAGAAGGATTTTAAAGGAATATATGCCTATTTATAACTATTAGAAGATTCTCTTTTACATCTACAACTAGTATTGAGAATTAAGGTGTAGGCAATCAAGATGTATAACTCTTATGAAGGTTTTAAGGATATGGAACAACTCAGAAGGGGATTTGAGGTTATTTTAGAACAATCCATTGGAAAGAAGGGACATTTAAAATAATTGTCACTACTATAAAATCTCTTAAATATCTCAAATCTATGTTTAGTCTGTACAATACAACCTACAACCATCTATAGGGATTGATTACCTTAAAGTCATAGTCAATTGCATGAAGTTGAGATTTTTGCTTATGTTGGGTCAAGAGGGGATTCATAAAGGTTGAGAATGGTTTCATGATGAAATTGAATATATAAAGACAATTAAGAGGAGTACACCTATATAGTCACCCTATACATTCATCTACAACCCACATATGCTTTTATGGAATTGTATATTGCAATGTTTAGGCTACAAATCTCCTTAAAGGCTATTCAAAGCAAGATATCACTAATTTAATGAAGGTTAATGTTGATAGAGGGTATTTCAAGAATAAAAATAAAAGAGATAGGTAAATCACCAAACTTAAAATTCACTACTAAAGGCATCTTATAGGCCTTTACCTTATGAGGAAGGTTTGATAAGTACCTACATACACTTTTAAGGCTCAAGGGAGTTGGTTTCATATTAAAGAGTCGTAGATAATCAAGAAATCTCCTTGAAGAGTCACCTATATTAGTGAATCATTTTTCATGGTTTAGGGAAGGTGGAGGTCATAATGAGCATTATCAAGAGTACAATGCATTCATTTTGCTATATATACACCATAACGATAATGATTTAGGCATAGGGATAATGATCTATCTAAGTTTTGACAAGGTAGTAAGATGACACAATGGTTTCTAATCATTTTATATGTGGAGTTTCATTTTTAAATGGAATATATTAAAATAAATGGTAATGATATAGCATGATTAAAATCTTAAACATTTTTTAGAGTTTGTACAAGAGGGCTTATATTCACCAAACACAGTCAGGTATAGTAAAGGGAAAGTTTGTAGAAAAGGAAAAGTTGGTAAAGTAGCAATGATGTATGGAGGAAAATTATTTAAAAATAGTAAAAATTTATGTTTATTTGTGATTCATGGTGTTGAGGGTTTCCAAACGTAATATCCTACAAACTTTAAGGGACCTTACCTATATAAATCAAACTACAACTAGTCCTAAGGCTAGACTTATAGCCAAGTAGGTATGTTTATTAATTCAAGAGACATTTTAAGGCAAAGGGAGATTAGAGTGGATCACTAACACATGGATTGGCACCTTATGTTTGATAGTCAATTAAAAACTCAAAGGGAAAATATAAGATTCTAAAATGACTCAAAGGCATGAATAATACACTATAACAACCTCATGATATTGAGCCACGGTCATGATGGAGAGTTGGAGTTTCGAGAGAGTTTTATAATATAGTTTTCAAGGAGGTATTAGGTTGAAATGGTGATGTTAATTCAAAAGGATTATTTATAAAACATGTAAGGTCTTGGTAGGGGCTAATGATGGATAAATTGAAACCTACAAGTGAAACCCTAAATGCACCTATAGGCTTCTAGAGGACAAACCCTAAGTCATGATAAAGAAGTGAATGAGGGTTTTATTTTTATTAGAGGATTTTATGAAAATTGTGGTGTATATAGTGGATTAATATGTTTTAAGTAAAAAACCAAAATTTTAAGCTAAGGAGAATTGACCATGCCTTAATAACCCTATAGGCTTGTATGAATCACATCAATAGTAGCAAGGGTTTGGTTATTAGCAGACTTTCCAAGCTATATAGAGACATTGTTTAAATAAAAGGTTTTAAGGATATTAGTGGTAAAAAACCTAATAAATCAAGAGAAAATTGTGATATAAACATGTATAAGTCTAAGAGAGATAAAACTAACCTATAGGGAGCCCTAAAGACCTACAAACCTAAATGTTACCAAAACCTACAATGGTTAGGATCTCAATTTACATAAACTTGTTCTATTTTTTGTTTAGGTGATAAATGTGATTAGTATAATAATTGAATATATAAATTAAATCTAGGATTATTCTAAAGTCTTAAGTGACTCCAAAGGATCAAATAAGGAAGCTCTTATCTATCAATTAGATATTCGTAGGAAGCAAGCTACAGTCCACCTTAAACACAGTTCACCTATAATGAGCTTGGGTGAAGAATGGTTATGAAGATAGGGTTTGAGGTTCCTAAATAGATATGAGTCATATAAAAATCTTCATGAATCATCAAATGATCCTAATGCATTCCTTTGGAACTTCTCAAAGTCTAAAGATTAGTAATCAGTCTGTAGTATTATTGAAAAGGACAAGCACAATCAAGCTAGGGTATTGTTGAAGTAGTTTGTTGCAAGAGGAGGGATAAAGTTTATAATAAGTAACATGATCAAAGGGATGTAACTATGATGAATGGATATAATGAGGAAGTTACAATCTTATGTTATAATATACCCTCTTAAGGCTTACAACACAACTATATATCATAGTCTTGTTTCTAGGTTGATAATTTTAATGGATTTCTTTTTAAACTTTTGGTTTATATGATAAAAATATATATGAAGATTCAATAGAGTTTTGAGGCTAGTATAAAAGGGAAAAGTAAGTTTTAAAGGGACCAAAGAAGTCATATACCTGAGGATGATAAAATCCCATAACCATCAATGAAGAAAACACTGACCTAGTGAGAAGTATTTATGTCTCAGGACATTGTCTCAAATGGATGATAAAGATTTTAAAACACTAGGAAAGGATGATGGATTTCTCAAGAATATGAATATAGTTAATATCGCCTAACTTTGAACACTTTCATCCAAGCATATCTAGTCATCTTCCATGATTGGTTCATGTAGCTTGAGAGTTAGTGGTTTCTTTAGGGTATCTAATGCAATGGAAACATCAAGATAGTGATAAGTGAGAAAAATCATGAATTTAATTAATGAATAGGGAGATTTAAAACCTCTAGGGGGTAGGATTATAGACCCATTGTATAGACATTTACAAGTTTGAAGCCTAGAATTCCTTGTTAAAGATCTTGATATGCTTGAAAATAGGGGTAGAGGAGTTTTCCAAACTCTTGAAAATAATTTTGAGATAAATAAAGGTGTTTTTGACCTTAATGTATCCAAATACATGAAATTTACCTTCAAAATGTAAAAAATTAATCAAAAAATGTAGATAGTCCATGTACAAAGGTCAAAAATGAGAGAAATCTAAGTTTTTTATGAGCTACAGGTGGATTCAAGCCATGAAATTTTGTGAAAAAATTCATCATGAGTTGGGGAAACATATGAAAAAATTTCATGGTTATTAGACATGTGAACATATTCACTGTTTTATCTCAAAACTCAGCCTATTCGTTTGAGGTCACCATTGGAGCATGCTTCATCTTGGAGTGCTACAAAAGATTTTAAGTCCAGGTAATAGTTTTAAAATTATGATATGATGTTTTTAAATCATAATAATACCTTTAAATAGTTTTAAAAATATAAAATTTAAGCAAACCATGCTCATACGGCTTATACAAGATAATAGGCATATAGGCCAAAAATGGATTTTTTGAATTTTTAAGTAAAATTTGATTTAAAAGTGTTTTGATAGCATGGTATAGGTCCCATAATGTTTTTTTCAGGATTTTTGAATCTTTTAAGGAGATATTTTCATCATAGTGAAGTTTTTCACTTTTTACAGTTTTATGCACCCTTCCAAGCTTCCTATTTAGATGCTCATTTTGTTCACCACATGTGGAGTTGGGATGAAAACTATTAGTATGTTTTTAGGACCCATATTAAATTATAATTATTTAAAATTTTATATCAGTTTAGGGTCTATTACTTATGAACAACTGCTAAGAGCACAGGTAGCCCAGAACATAGTCAATACGTCATAAGCAAATTTCATTCACTTGGTAACTTTTAATATCTTTTTTATGGGAGCACAATATTTTAAATAATATAAGAGTGGTTAATTTTATTCACACAAATATAATTTATTTGGTATTTGGAGGTCTTTACCTCATGAATCATTAATTTGAAGTTCTAGTTTTAGAACCTTCCTAAGCACCTTAAAAACTACTTCTAAGAAAAATGGATTTTATTATAATAAAACAACAATGGATCAACATAAAATATTTTAAAATTTAAATTATTCTATAAGAGGATTCCATAAATTTAAATTTAATACATGGATTTGTACAAATGAGGGTAAAAATCATGTTTTTTGTGGAAAAAAGTGTGTAAAATGAAGTGCAGGGAAATTTAATAAAATATAATAAATGGAGATAAAATATTATGAATTTTTAATCATATTAAAATATTTATTTTATCATAAATATTCCCATATGTTTCCTTACCAGCTCAATAAAAATGGCTAGTTTGCTAGAAATTTGCACAAAATGGGCCTAGTCAACCTTGTTGACTAATTGGCAAGGTTTTTCTCATCAAAATCAAAAATGTGGTGATTAGGAATTGTTTTTCAGGTGTAATTTTTTGTTTTTATATTTTAATATCTTATTTTTCAGGTTTCATTGTGTCCAAGTGCACAAAATAGGCCTATTTGGCTTAACTAGTCTAGTTGGCCTAATTAGTCAAAAGTCAAGTTAGAGTTTAGCATTGTATGACTGTTCAAAGAGTTCAAAATGAGTTTCCAGGATAAATATATGCTATCCCATGGATATTTCATGAAATTTTCAGCCTTTAATGTCCATTTTCATGAAATATGGAGTTAGTTGAAGTTGTGTAGACAAGCTTAATGCCACATCCACTCTTGGTTTCCATGCAAAGGAGGACTTTCTCTCATTCCAACTCAGCTTTCAAATAAATTAAATGGAGTTATTTCTTTGGATATTGATGTAGGATTCCATGAAAGAGTTTGAATTTTAAAACTTTGGCCCACATCATCACTTCCATGCCAACCTTAAGGATTCATGCATGTTTGATGAATTTTAGAGATTTTTAATGTTTTATTTAAATAATTACTTTTCATGTGGGCCCACCATATTCCCACGCCAAGATTGAAAAACATGCAATTTTTTTAAAGGTAAAATATTTTATTTAATATTTTAAATGGATTTAGATCTTTATTTAATCAACCAAGACTAGTCCTTTTCTCCATGGAACTCCACATTGGCTATAATTAGGTTTTGAGACTTATATTTTGGCTTAATCAAACCATTATTTCATAATTCTTGAAGATGAATAAAAAATTGTAATTTGGACCATACATCAATATAGAATATTTTTGTTTTACATATGGGTTTTATAGAGAGAATAATGTGTATATTATTATGTATCAACATATAAGAGAAATTAGATCTCCTTTTAGCAAGTCCCTTCCTCACCTATTGCTTTCTATCTAGCCTTTTGCAGGTCTTTTGAAGAGGTAAAAAAAATTTGTGATCCAAAATATTTTCAAACCTTTATCTAAAATATTTATGCTTAAGGGAAATATACATATTTTTATTTATTCATATGTGTGCATCAATGTCAACAGTTTATAGAGAATATAAACAATTCAGGTGCATCATCCAATTAGATAGGTTTTACTTTCAATTCTCTCTTCCTCTTTTCATCCCAAAAATCATAGTAGTAAGAATTAATAGATAAATATTAAGGGAACCATCCCTATCTATAGGTTATTCTCATAATATATTCACCCACACTCTAATAATTTCTAATTGTATTAGCTAGAGTGAGGGTGTATTGCACATATTCAAGCAAGGTGCACTCCAAAGTGAAAACAATTTTTGGCACACCCAGTGGGACACCTTTTTCACACTTTTGAATTATTTTCTATGCATATAAGTATATTATTAATTTCCATATTTATATTTTTATATCTATATATTTTTCATGCCACTAATATTTTTCACAAGATCCTCTATAAAAGGGAAAGAAACAGATTTCTCTGAATTATCTTACCAGCCAAAGAAGAGAAAAGATTCTCAGCCAATTCCAAATCCTACACCTTTTGTTTCACCTATTATTACATAAAATCCTCATATTAAATATAATATTATTTTAAATCTTATTCCTCATATGGTTGTTACCATAAGACAATATTTTGTTGCATTCAATGGTGGTAGTCCTCTAAATCTCAATCAATATGATGATATTCCAGCTTCTACTCTGAAGGCTCTTCCTTATTTTACAAGAGAAAATCCAAAAAATCCTATAGAACATATTTTATATATTTATAATATTTTTTTAGTGCATCATGTGACATAGGAAAATGTAGAAATGAGGTTGTTGGTAACTTCTTTCAAAGGAGAGACACTTTGGTGGTACAAGGTTTGACTCCTACATCAATTAACAACTAGGATGAATTCGGAGAACATATATGAAAACATTTTAAAGATGAAAGTGATCAAATTTCAATTTTTGAGAAGCTTAAAAAAATTAATATATTTAATCATGAGTTCATGGTATATTTCAACTACAAATTCCAAAAGACTCAGGATAAAATTCTTGCAGTGATCAAGCATGCACCCAACTATGCTTTTTTGTACTATGTAAAGGCTATTAATTCAAATGTCACTGTAACAATCCAATCCATGGGAGGTAAAACCTTACCTAAAGCTTTTAAACTAGCAATCAAGGATGAAAATTGCCTTATACAAGTAGGCAAGTAATCTCTGAGGCCTCCAATGCCTCTTTTTCTAGAGATCCATCATCCTGCTCTAAATATTGCTCCAATTCTAGAGTCATCAAAGTTATATCAAGTATAAGGTGATAAAACTAATATATTTGGGAAGATATAGAGTATTATCAAAGCTAAAACTAACAATTTTGTTGTAATGGAGAGATAACAAGCTCCACCATACATGTTATATTATAATTATCAGCCCAATAGGCCATCCTATCAATCCAATCAACAAGGACAAGGGTATAATTATCAATCAACTAAGTATAATCCTAATGATCCAAGAATTTCAAGAGATATTGTGCCAACTTAGATAAATTATTCTTAATAAGGATAATGGAATAATCAATGGGATCAATTAAACAACATGGCAATGGTTCCAATTGGTGAGAGTTCTCATCAATATTTTATGTAACAAAGTTTAGTTCTACCTTCATTTTAAAACCAACCACATTCTTAGAATAAGGAATATTATATTTCTCATGGAGACATTATTTCATTCACTAAATTATAAGTGCTAAATCAGCAAGGAGAAGTTAGTGGTAAGGCACCTACTAAAACTACATTTGTCAACTTCTATGAACGTGAGAATTCATTTGAACACATGGCTGAAATTCAAAGTCAATATTTACCTAATATTTATAATTTAGTTACAGCCCATTATATATAAAAGAAAACATAAATTGGAGAAGGTTCAGGTCTTAAAATGGCAGCTGATTTTTCTTCTCAGCCATAACAAAAGACAACTACACATGAGCTACCTCAGAAAAGTTCAAATCAGTAATCTCAAGATCCAAATGATAAGAACTTGAAAGGGACTTATATTAATAAATTCACACAACATTTTGGAGATTTTTCTACTCTTAAATTAAATTCAAATTTAGCCACTTCTCTACTCAATATCATGGATCATATGAAGAAGACTACAGTCTCAATTTCAATGTGGGATACACTACCAATCCCAGGACAAAAGGAGTACTTGCAAGAGGAACTTTAAAATCTCACTATCTTTGAGAACCACATGAAAAAGAAAAATTGTTGTACTAACTAATTATAATCTATCTATTGAGTCTAAACCTCTTAAGGTTACTAAGCCTCCTCCATTTTACCTTTCTATTATCATTAGAGATTGTCTAGTTCATAACTGTATGATTGATAGTGGGGTTAGTACTTCTATCATGCCCAAATAAATAGATGATAAGTTATGATTTAAGTATGAAACCCATTATAAAGGTACCTTGAAATTAAATGAGTCTCCTAAAAATATTTTAGGTGTGTTAAAATATCTAGAAATTATACTTGTTGCTTGTCCAAATTTCATTATTTTATAGGATGTTGTTGATGTTGATCTACCTCCATATTTTGCACTATGCCTATTCAAAGATTTCAATATAAAAATAGGAAGTTATATTTATTTAGATTGGTCATACATGGTCTTTATAACCAAGTATTGAACCAAATTAACTATTATATCATAGCCTATTTCTAGATTTCATCTTGAACCATATATGCCAAATATGTCAAATGTGAATTGTAGTATTTTAGAAAAATAAGATAACACCATTGATCAAGAGCCGTCTAAGCCTCTTGAAGGCATATCAGATATTCTCTTGGATGAGTGGGTCTATGATAATCATGGACATGAACCATACAAAATTATTGAAGATGATAGTTTTGGAGTCTATTTTATGCATGAAGAAGGTGACTTATTGCCTAATCTCACTAGCTCAATGCAGAATCAAGAGGGAGTTTGGAATCTATTCTTTGATGAATCTAGAACAAATAATGGAAGTGGGTTTGGTGTAATTTTGGTTTTACCATAAAAAAGGTATAATTATTTTTTTATATTTTAGTTTAGTTGTACTTCTAATACTATAGAGTATGAAGCTCTTATTTATAGTTTTCATTGGGATAGAAAGAGGGATATCAAGCTCTTATAGGCAAAATGTGATAGTGAATTGATAGTCCAAAAAGTTAGAGGTTTAATTGTAGAAAATAATCATATTTTTAATTCCTAAAAACATAGAGTTTGGGATCTCATGGAAGATTTCCTTGCATTTGACATTCACTCCATTCTTAGAGGAGCAATTCAACATGCTGATAGACTTGCTGCCATAGGAGCACAATATGACATTTTAGATCAGATTAAGGACAATAAAAATTAGACCCAAATCAAGGTTGTGTGTAGGACTTCATTTCCAAAAAATGATGTAAGTTGTCAATTTTGTGAATCTCAAAAGAAAATAGCATATTTTTTATAGAATGAGGCAGAGTTTTGCTAAAGAAATCATGACAAATTACAAGATCATTATGGAAATCAGATTATGAAATTGAAATAAAATAAGATGCCTAAGGTTTTGGTGACTTTAAAAATAATATTAAATGAAGATGATCATCTAAGAAAAGACAAATTTAGTATTTATTCCAAAAAAGAACACTATGATCAAATTAGCATAGTTGAAGGTAAGCTACTAAAGCTTGGTAAAGTTAATACTGATTCTAAGAAAGTAGCTTTAATTTCATTATGTAAATAATTCATGGATGTATTTTCTTTGGAATACCATGATTTGAAATCTTTTGACCCTATATTGTCACAACATACTATTGAACTAGAACAAGATGCAAAATTGGTAAGACAAAAGCAAAGGCCTATAAAATCCAAGGTTGATATTCTCATGAGGAAAGAACTTACAAAGATAATTGAATCATGTATGATTTTTATTACTAAGCATTCAAAATGGGTATAAAATCTTTTTCTATTAATAAATAAGAATGGAGAGATAAGACTTTGTGTAGATTTCAAAGATTTGAATAGGGTGTCACTGAAAGATCACTATCCATTTCTTTTTATGGATCAAATCTTATAGAGAGTTTTAGGTTCATAGAGGTTTTCTTTAGTGGATGGGTACTTAGGATATAACCAAATACTAGTGAAAGAGCAAGATCAGTATAAAACAACTTTCACTACCAAATGGGGTACTTTTGCTTACAAGAAGATGCCTTTTGGACTTTTTAATTTTGGAGCTACCTTTCAAAGGGAAATGGATGTTGTTTTTCATGGTATTTTGAGTGAAATTTTTTTAGTCTATCTTGATGAAATTAAAATATTTTCAAAGCATTATAATGATCATCTAACACATTTGAAGATTGTTTTTGATAGATGTAGAGAATTTGGAGATTCATTGAATCCAAAGGAATGCATTTTTTTAGTACATGAGGGGAGATTTATTGGGCATGTGTTGTCCAAAGATAGTATTTCCATTGATCCATAAAGAATAGAGGAAATCCTTACTCTATCATCAAATAAACACAAGAAAGGATTGTAGAGCTTCTTAGGTAAGATCAACTTTATCAGAAGATTCATTCCTATTTTTATAAAACTAGTAATGCCACTTACTCAAATGCTTAAGAAAAACTAAGAGTTAATTTGGAGTAAATAAGGTAATAAAAGTTTTGAAGATATAAAATAAGAAATAAAAAAATCTCCTACTTTTCTCCATCTACATTTTATTAAGGATTTCTTCTTGTATGATTTCTTTACTTCCAATACTATTTCAATCATGCTTATGCAGTAGCATGATGAAGGTTTGGAACAACCCATTGATTTCTTTAGTCAATATTTAGAAGGTTATGAAGAGAGATATTATTTTTTATAAAATAATGTACTTTTTATTATAATATTTATAAAATAATTTATACATTTGGTTTCAAATAACAAGATTATACTAATGGTTGCTCATCCAAGTGTGAAGGACTTCATTCTCAATAGAGACTTGAGCAAAAAAAGAGTTGGATGGGTTACTAAATGCATTGAATATGAAATTTAATTAAATGTTACAAATATGGTATGATTTAAAGTATTATTTGAACATATTTTAGATGTGAAATAAGAAAAATAAACAATTTTGATAATTTAGGACACTCAGCATGAAGCTAAAAATACACTTCCTACAAGCTAGACAAAGAGCATTGATAGATTTCTTCAAATTGGAGAGTGTCCAAGTGGTTTGAATGCATAAAAAATAAGAAAATTTAAGCTTAAATTAGTAACATAAATTCTAAATTATGGAGTGGTTTTCAAAAAAGACATTGGAGGTGTGCTTTTAAGGTGTGTTGAAACTAACCAATTTGGCAAACTTTTTGAGCAATTTCATGATAGTCCTTATAGAGGTCATTTTTAATCCAAAAATAAAGATGAAAAAATAATTATATATGGTTATTTTTTTCCTAATTTATTCAAATATGCACATTCATGGGTTAGGAAATGTACAAAGTGTGCAATGTTTGTAGGGAAATAGAGACTAGCTTATATGCCACTAAAGCCAATTCAGGTTGAGCATCCTTTCATGTAATAGGGTTTACAATTAATTATCATGATTCCTCCTCCATATAGTGATGGTAATAAGTGGTTTTTGATAGCTATATACTATTTCACCAAGTGGGTGGAAGTAGTGCCTTTGAAAGAGGCAAATGAGAACTCTGTGCTTGAATTCTATGAGAGCCTAGTCACTCATTTTGGATCAATTTATACTATCATATTAGATAATGATTTGGAATTAAATAGTAAAAATTTATGTGAACGGGATCTTTAACATATTATTTACTTTAAATATTCATTCAATTACTATGCATAAGGTAATGAACTGGCTGAGTCTACTAACAAGAACCTAACTTGGATCATCAAAAGAACAATGGAATATAATAAGAGATCTTAGCATACTAAGTTTAAGAATAATTTATGGGATGATAGGATAAACCATAATAAGGCCATTTTTCATTCACCTTATCTCATATTTTATGAAATAGAATCAAGGCTACCTATCTCATTTGAGCTCCTAGCTTTGGAGCTTGCACACTAGCCAGAGCTTCTAGAAGTGATGCAATAGAGGTAAGAATGAATGAATTGATAGAATTAGAGGAGATAAGATATGATGATATTCATACCATTTGGTAAAATAAAAATCAATTCAAGAATACATTTGACAAGAGAGCTTCATCAAAAACATTTTAACAAGGACATATATTACTCAAATGGGATGAAGAGCATGCAAAGCTAGGTAAGCACTCTAAATTTAGTAGCCTTTAGAGTGGACCTTATATTATAAATAATTTTAAGAAGAATAATGATTTTAAATTATCTATATTGAGTGGAGAATAACTTCCCATTCCTGTGAATGGGATTTTTCTTAAATACTACTATCATGAGAGTCACTCCTTTGTACATAGTCATAGTTTCATTCCTCTAAGTGATTTTTTACACATCCTTTTACTATCATTTTTTCCTTTTAAATTTTTTTTTATCCTTTCCTCAAAGTGTATATATGCACATGTTTATTATTGTTGAGTCAGTTTCTCTTATTGAGTATTGGTCTATAGCTTTCCCAGTTTTAGTGTTCACCTTGGTCTATTCTTGCCAGAGTTGTGAGTTCTTTTGACCAGTAGGCTGGTCAAACCTTGAAAGTTACAAAATTTATTAATAATTTGGCCTTCCAAGACAAAATTATTGCCCATATTATTTAAAAATTTCCCAAAATATTCAATTTTCCAATGTAGCTAGTCAAACTGGTCAATTATGGTCTTAAAACACAAATTTTGGGCAAACAATGCCAACAATGGAGTTAAAAAGCATAAAAAATGGTTTAAAATATAATATATTATTCCAAAATAGATTTAGTCATGTTTGAAAAAGTTAATTTATCCTAATTATAAAGGTTTAAGTCATGAAAAGGTGTTTTGAAAGGTTAAATAGCCCCAAAAGGCCCCAAATTGACTCCCATGTGCCAAATTTGTCAAACAGAAGATAAAAAAATATGTAATTTTGGTTTTATGTCACGAAATTATTCAAAAATATTCCATTTCAAGTGGTGGAGAGGGATAATTAGCTTTTAAAAGTAGAAAAAAACTTTTTACTCATTTTATAAGTAATAGTATGGAATCTATATGGTTTTGTACAATACAAGGTAGGGTAAGTCATTTATAAGTCATATTAAAGCTTCAAAAATAGTTTCATGGAGTTTCATGGCCATATAGGCCCAAAATTAGTCTTCTTTTACTTTCCTACTTCTTGGCATTGGGGGACATGCCTATAGGTTTTCTATTGGTACAACTCTCAAATATAGTATGAAGAAACTAGACTCAGAGGGCTTCTTGATGGTTTAATAAGATTCTTAATTATATTATATAGGCTCAAGAACCATGTAGTTGAAGTCAAGTCAAATTCTGCTACCTAGCAAACAAAAGGGTAGTTTTTTTTCTTTAATTTCTCTTCACCTGGGTAGAATTTTAGAAAAATTCAAATTGTTTCATATTCATGAGGACTTTTTCTAACCTTAAGTTTCATTTTAAATGTGTTATTCATTTAATTAAAGGTAAATAAAAGGTCTCAAAGTAATTTAGATAATCTATAGTGTTGGCAAGATTGCAAGGGTGAATTGTATGGTCCAAGGAGAAGAAATTAGCTTCAAATTTTCAAAAAAATTATGTTTTTTAAGGTTTTCATAAATGTTTCATGATTTTAAAATGATAATTTTAGAGATTATTTAGGTTTCATGGCTAAGAAAGCCATCTCCATGCTTCAGATTGTCTCAATGGGCTAGTTTTTCATAAATTAAGGTTTCTTAGCTAATTTTAAGGTTTTTTAAAAAAACTAGGTTTTAATTATAGCCTTTTTCATTCCTCTAATGATATCCAATTTCATGTAGTGATAGGATGGAGGTTTTATGTTTTCATATGTTCCATCATTCATGCCTTTATCATGTTCCTTCATCCTCATTTCCCACCTTCACCTCACTCATCCCATATCACTATCATAATCTACCTTCTCATTATTTTTTTCACTTCATTTTCACCCTCCTTACATGATTCCCCCATATTTCCAACTTCCTTCATCCCTTCAGCCTTCGTCCCATCTCCATCACCTTGTTTCATCATCAAGGAGCCAATGTTTGATAGATACATCTTCAAATTAATTCAAGAAAAGATATATGTCAATGGAGCATCATGAACAGTCAAGAGAATGATGACCTACAACCATGATAGCAGTAGATGGAATCAAGAACATAAGTTAAGGCTTTTGAATTTAGCCAAGAGACACTTTGAAGGTTTATTTTTAAAATTATCTTCTCAAACCAAATGGATGAAAGATAAGAATATTTTCATAAATGATGACGTTCCTCAATGTCAATTTTAGTCAATCCATACAATATATTCATAGCATAGTCATTTGACAGTGAGGAAATTTCATAATTCTTGTGCAACCATTTATGATATATGTAAGGTCAATAGACTATTGTAATAAAGGTATTGATCTTTCCAATATATTCAAGATCATGAACTTAAGGTTTTCAAGTGAAGTCTCAGTTTCTATGCTATGATGACTTGCATCCATAACCAACTAAGGTTTACCCACAACTAATGAAGGTGTTGGTTACTCAAGGGACCTATCAAAGTATATCAAGGATCTAAGAGGAAATATTGTTAGGTACATTTAGAATTTAAACCTTATAAGGATTTGAAAGGAATATAGGGCTAACTTATAACTAGTATAAGATGAATTTTTGCATCTACAACTAGTATTAAGAGTTAAGGTGCACGCAATCAAAATGTACAACTCTTATGAAGGTATTAAAGATATGGAGCAACTCAAAAGGGAATTTGAGGTTATTTTGGAGCCATCCATTGGAAATAAGGGACCTTCACACTTATTATCACCACTATAAAATCTATTCAATATCTCAAATATATGCTTAGTCTGTTTAATATAACCTACAACCATCTGTAGGGAGTGATTACCTCAAAGTCACAGTCAATTGCATGAAGTTGGGATTTTTTTTTCTGTTGGGTTGTTAAGGGTTTCATAAAGGTTGAGAAGGGTTTCATGATGCAATGTAATCTCTAAAGAAAATTAGGAGGAGTAAACCTATACAACCACCCTCTACATTCATCTACAACCCACATATGCTTTTATAGACTTCTATATTGTAATGTTCAGGCTACAAATCTCCTTGAAGGATATGCAAAGAAAGAGATCACTAACTTAAATAAGGTCAAGGTTCATAAAGGGTATTTAAAAAATAAAAATACAAGAGATTTTTAAATCACCAAACTCAAAATATAGTACTAAAGGCATACTATAGGCCTATACCTTATAAGGAAGGTATGTTAAGTACTTATAGACACTTTAGTTGTTTCATCTTCAAGGCTCATAAATAGTCAAGCAATCTCCTTGAAGAGTCATCTATATCAGTTAATACTTTTTCATGGTTTATGAAAGGTGGAGGTCATAATGATCATGAAAAATAGTAAAATTCACTCATTTTTTTACATATACACCATAAGGACAATGATTTATCCATAGGGCTAATGACCTATCTAAGTTTTGACAAGGTAGTAAGATGAAAAAGTGGTTTCTAATCATTTTGTATGTGGAGTTTCATTTTTAAAGGGAATATATTAAAATCAGTGATAATTATATAGAATGATTAAAATACTAAACATTGTTTATAGTGCACACTAGAGGGCTTATAGTCACCAAACACAGTCAGGTATAATGAAGGGAAAGTTTGTAGGAAAGGAAAAGTTGGTGAAGTAAAAATGATGCATGGAGGAGAATTGTTTCAAAATAGTAATGAGTTATGTTTCTTTATTATTCATGGTGTTTATGGTTTCAAAACATAATATCCTAAAGACCTTAAGGGACCCTACCTATATATATCAAGCTACAACTAGTCCTAAGGCTAGACCTACAACCAAGTAGGTATGTTTGTTAATTCAATGGTCATTTTAAGGTAAAGGGAGATTAGATTGGATCACTAACACATGGATTATAAAATTATGGTTGATATTAAATGAAAATATCAAAGGGAACATATAGGATTCTAAAATGACTCAAAGGCATCAATAGTACCTGATAATAGCCTCATGATATTGAGCCACAGTCATGATGGAGATTTTGCATTTCAAGAGAGTCTTATAATACAGTTTTCAAGGAGGTCTTGGGTTGAAATGATGATGGTCATTCAAAAGTATTAGGTTATAAAACACATAAGCCCTTGTTAGGGGCTAATGAAGGATAAATGGAAACCTACAGGCAAAACCCTAAATGCTCCTATAGGCTTTTAGAGGACAAACCCTAAGTCCTGATAAAGAAGTGAATGAGGGTTTTGTTTTTATTGGAGGATTTTATGAAAATTGTGGTATATATAATGGATTTATATGTTGTAATTTTAAAAACAACTTTTTAAGCTAATGAAAACCTACCATGCCTTAATATCCCTAAAGGCTTGTATAGATGACATCAATAGTAACAAGGGTTTGGTGATTAACAGACTTTCCAAACTATATAGAGAACATGCTTCAATAAAAGGTTTAAAGTCAATCAGTGGTAAATAACATAATAAATCAAGATAAAATAATGATATAAATATGTATAAGTCAGAGAGATATAAAACTAACCTATAGACAACCCTAAATACCTACAAACCTAAATGCTACCAAAACCTATAGTGGCTAGGATCTCAATTTATATAAATTATTCTATTTTTTGTTTAGGTGATAAATGTGATTAGTCTACTAATTGACTAAAAAAATTAAACCCAATCTCAATATAAAGTCTTAAGTGACTCTAAAGTCTCAAAAAAGGAAGTGCTTACCTATCAGTTAGGTATCTGTAGGAAGCAAGCTATAATCCACCTTAAGCATAGTTCACCTATAATGAGCTTGGGTGAAGAATGGTTATGAAGATAGGGTTTGAGGTTCCTAAATAGATATGAGACCTATAAAAATCTTCATGAATCATTAGATTATCCTAATAATTTCCTTTGGAACTTCTCATAGTCTAAAGATTAGTACTCAGTCTGTACTAGTATTGAAAAGGACAAGCACATTCAAGCTGGGGTACTTATGAAGTAGTTTGTTGCAAGAGGAGGGACTGAGTTTATAATAATTAACATGATGAAAGGGAAATCCATGAGAATTATTATGAATGGATATCATGAGGAATCTATAAGCATATGCTACAATATGCCCTCTTAAGGCTTACATCGTAGCTGTATAACATAGTATAGTTTCTATGTTGATAATTTTAATTGATTTATTTTTATACTTTTGGTTTATATGATAAAAATATATATGAATAATAAATAGAGTTTTGTGTCCAATATAAAATTTATATTAAGTTTTTAAGGGACCAAAGTAGTTGTATACCTGAGGATGATAAAATCCCATAGCCATCAATGAAGAAAGCACTGACATAGTGAGAAGTTTTTATGTCTTAGGACATTGTCTCAAATGGATGATAATTATTTTAAAACACAAGGAAAGGATGAATAATTTCTTAGGAATATGAATATAGTTAATATCACCTAAATTTGAACACTTTAAGCCAAGCATATATAGTCATCTTCCATGATTGGTTCATGTAGCTTGAGAGTTGGTGGTTTCTTTAGGGTATCCAATGCAATAGAAACATCAATAAAATTATAAGTGAGTAAAATAATGAATTTAATTAATTAATAGGGATAATTTATAACCTCAATGGTGTAGGATTACAAACCCATTGTACAGTCGTTTGCATGTTTGAATCCTAGAATGCCTTGTTGAAGATCTTCATGTGCTTGAAAATAGGGGTAGAGGAGTTTCCCAAAATCTTGAAAAGACTTGTGAGATAAATAAATGTTTTTTTTACATTAAAAAAACCAAATCCTTGAAATTCACCTTCAAAACATAAAAACTCAGTCAAAAAAAGTAGACAGTCCATGTAGAGAGGTCAAAACTGAGAGAAATTTGAGCTTTCTGGGAGCTACATGTGGAGTTAGGAATTGAAATTTTGTGAACAAGGTTTTTATGACTTGGGGAACCATCTAAAAAAATTTAATGGATATTTTATAAGTACACATATTCAATATTTTTTTCCTTAGACCTCAGCCTATTCATTTGAGGTCACCATTGGAGCATGATTTGTCTTGGAGTGCTATAGAATATTCTAAGTCTAGTTAATAGTTTGAAAATAATGGGATGATGTTTTTTTTATAATAATCAAACCTTTAAAGAGTTTTTAAATTCTTAATTTTTAGCAAACCATGGTCATATAGGCTTATGCAAGCAAATAGGCATATAGTCCAAAAAAGGTTTTTTTGACTTTTAAAGAGAATTGTGCTTTTAGAGTGTTTTATTAGCATGGTATAGTTCCCATAATGTGTTTTTTGAAGACTTTTTAATCTTTTAAGGAAATATTTTCATCATAGTGAAGTTTTTTACTTTTTGTAGTTCTGGGCACCCTTTAAAGCCTCCTGTTCAGATGCTCATTTTGTTCACCACGTGTGGAGTTGGGAAAAACACTCTTATTATGTTTTCAAGACCCCTATAAAATTATAATTAATGAATAATTGATATCTATTTATGGGATTTTCTTTATGAAAAATTGTTAAGAGCATAGGTAGGCCAAAATGCAACCAATTCCCCATAGACAAATTTCATTCACATGGAAACTTTTCATATATTTCACATGGGAACCCAATATTTTCAAGGATGCCATAGGGGTAAAATTTTTTAACATAAATGGAATTGGTTTGGGAGTGTACCTCATGAATCATTAGTTTGAAGTTCTAGCTTCAGAACCTTCCTAAGCACATTACAAACTAGTTCTAAAAAAAATGAATTTTATTACAATAAAATCACTTTGGATCAATATAAAAAAATTTAAAATTTCAATTATACTCTTATATGATTCCATAAATGTAAATTTAATGCATGGATCTATATAGATGAGGGTATAAATCATGTTTTTTATGGAAAAATGTGTAAAATGAAGTACATGGCAATTTAAAGGAATATAATCAGTGGAGATCAATTATTAGGAATTTTCATTCATCTTAAAATCTTTATTTGGTCATAAATTTTCCCATAAGTGTCCTTACTAGCTCAAGTAAAATGGCCACTTTACTTGAAATTTGTGCAAAATGGACCTAGTCAACCATGTTGACTAAATGGTGAGGTTTTTCTCATCAAAATCAAAATTTTGGTGATGAGGAATTGTTTTTCATGTGTAGTTTGTTGTTTTTTTCTAGTTTAATTTCTTATTTTTTAGGTTTCATTGTGTCAAAGTACACAAAATAGGCCTATTTAGCTTAACTAGTCTAGTTGGCCTAATTGGTCAAAAGTCAAGTTGGAGTTTAGTATTGTATGACTAATCAAAGAGTTCCAAATGAGTTTACATGAAACATATATTATATTACATGGATATTTCATGCACATTTTAGCCTTCAAATTCATTTTCATGCAAGATGGAGTTAGTTGAAGATGACTAGACAAGCTTAGTGCCACATCCACTCTTGGTTTCCATGCAAAGGAGGACTTTCTTTGGTTCAAACTCAAATTTTAAACAAATTAAGTGGAGCTCCTTATTTGGATGTTGGCATACCATTCCATGAAAGAATTTTATTTGTCAAACTTGGGACCACCTCATCACTTCCTTGCTAACCTTAAGGATTCATGCATGCTTGGTGAATTTTAAAGATTTTTATGTTTATTTAAATAATGACTTTTCAAGTGAGCCCAACATATTACTATGCCAAGATTGAAAAGCATGCAATTTTTTTAAATGGAAAATATTTTAATTAATATTTTAAATATTGTAAATGGATTTAAATATTGAGTTAATCAACCAAGACTAATCTTTTTCTCCTAAGAACTTCACATCGGTTGTAATTAGGTTTTGAGACTTATATTTTGGCTTAATTAGGCCATTATTTCATAATTATTGGAGCTAAAGAAGAGATTGTAATCTGGACCATACATCACTAAAGAAGATTTTTGTTTTTCATATGGGTTTTGGAGAGATAATAGTGTGTATTTGATTATGTATCAGCATATAAGAGAGATTATATCTCCTTTTATTAGGTCCCTTCCTCACCTATTACTTTTTATTTCACCTTGTGCAGGTCATTTGAAGAGGTAAAAGAAATTTTGTGATCTAAAATCCTTTCAACCCTTTATCTAAAATATTTATGCTTAAGGAAAAAATAGGAAATTTTATTGATTCATATGTGTGTAATAATTTCAATAGTTTCTAGAGAATATAAGCAATTCAAGTGCATCATCCAATTAGAGAGGTTTTACTTTCAATTATTTCTTCCCCTTTTCATCCCAAAAATCATAGTAGTCTAACTTAATAGAGAAATATTAAGGGAAGCAGCCCTCTCTAGAGGTTCTTCTCATCATAAAGTCACCCACACTCTGAGAATTTATAATTGTATCTATTAGAGTGAGGGTGTGCTTGGACATCTTCAAGCACAGTGTACTCTAGAGTGATAATAGATCTTATTCTTTACTTAGATACACTAGATCCTAGGCGAGGCAAAGATTTGAAGGACACAGAATGGGTCACCAAATATTGGTAGAAGGACCTAACAACATAAGCCAAGGAAATAATCTACTTGGCACTAGAATGTCTTGATGACATACTAGATAAGCAAGGAAAGTGTGATTCCTAGATGTTCATTTATGATGCAAACATCAAGAACTAGGTAAAACTCAAGCCAAATATGGATGAAATTTGTAACAAGGGTGAAGATATTTTAATAATAAAAAATATCATCTCCTTAGATTATCACAAACAATGCAAAGAATATCAGTTGGTGGTTAAGTATCCATTATTGGTGCTTAAGGATGGTTCCTTTGATTTGAAGGGGAAGAAGTAGTGTCTTAAGAATATAATAAAGGAAATTGAAGCCACCCTGTAATAAATGGTGAAAATGACATGATGGATGAGGCACTGGATGTTTCCATAAGAAGCCTCATTGATTCACCTCATGGAGCCTTTGACTTTCACAAGATTCAAGAATTGGTGTTACTTGGGAAGTCATATGACCAGCTTAAAGCATTTATTGGGAATAAAAAACTAATGCTCTAGAAGGTCGATAACTAGATTAAAGAATATAATGTCAAATTCAAATACCAAGTAGGCCCATAATAAAATATTCTTTCCAACATGATCTAAAAGTACACAGTTTACAAGAATAGGTTGTTAAAAGGCTTCATCATTGACATTGATTCGACAATGTGAAAGGATAATTTTGTTTTTCATGAGCTGACATCATAGTGTTCTATTTCTTTCCTTTTATCCTTCTTATATTTTATTCTTCTCTTCTTATTTGTGTTTCCTTTTTCGCATTTCCCATGGGGAAACCATTTTACCCTACCCATTAGTGGTACATCCCTTTATAAGCTAGTTTTTGTTTAAGAAATGGATGTTTTTTGTTTGTTGTGCAAGTGGACATAGGTTTTTTTTATCCCTTATTGGAGTGCTCTCCACATGTATAACTATAAATATTATATCATAGTGGAGAATCTAACTTGTCATCATCATAGAGGCATGACCATAATCTAAGGAATCATGTTTATTACATTGATAAATAGAATCTAGGCCCAAGAAAGATTTTTCACACTGAAGCATCTTTAGGAATATGCTAGGCATAGAAAGAATTATATAAGTAAAGGGTGCATGTCCCTTCACAAGGGTTTCACAAATTTGTGAGTATAGAGCTATATTTTTTAAGAGTTCTAATTGTATGACTTATCTAGTGCCAAATTGATTTTTGTTGTAAAATCATTAGCAAGCTTTGAGAACATTCATAATGTTTCCTTTGTTACATATTTTCTTCATAGAGTGTCATGTTATGTAAATTCTAATACATGTATATATATATTTTTCAATCAATTAATGGAAAATTTTCATGAGTTCTTATTCTTACTATTTTTTGAAGTACAATGCTATGTTCTACTTGATTTGTAGATTGGTTATTTGATATATTCTCTTTTATGGTAGTCATTTAAGGTTTATATCTAGAATATAAAATCCTTTCTACTTTGAAATTTGAGTATAGGGTGTTGATGGTATTTTAAGGGAAGTCCTAGGTATATGAATTCAACTAAAGTGATTTTTCAAAAGGTTATAGACACCATAGTCTATGATTTATTATGGAGGATCATTTGCACATAATTCTATTTCACCTATTTCTAAGCTAGAAAGCACTTGTTAAATGAATGTATTATAGCTATGTTGTGAAATTTTTATCACTCATAATTAAACCATCCAAATCTTTTATTTGAATTATTCCTAATTTTTATCTCATCCTACTTGGATGATAACATACTATTTTCATATTATAAGTGTCATATCCCTTGTGAATGTATGGGGCCCTATGTATGAGAAATGCATTCATTGTGTGTGTTTCATGCCTAAACATTGTAGTCTTTACATCCTTACATCATCATTAAAATAACCATCAATATAAATATGTAGCCACTTCTTCATCTATCTCTAGTAGCCTATATGTGATACAAAGCATTTGTATGTTTTGTGTGACAACCCGTGTGGGTGAAACATTGAGTTTGGTTATGTTTTGATCATATTATCCTCATCATACTAATAATACTCATGAAGATTAAATTTTAAAAATAATTCATGTGAGTAGGTTACATTAATAGGTTATCTCACCTTGGTTAAGCTAGAGCTCAAATTAGCAGGGAGTTGACCATACCCTTTGTATGTGCCTAACAGTCATTTTTTGTGTCTAGTCCATAGTAGGTGTTAAACCCTTCCCAAGCTATAATGACACATAAGTGGGTTTCTCATATTTTTTATCATCTATTCATTTTTATGTGATTAAGGTGGAACTACAGAGGTATAAAACTAAGAAGCAACACATTTTTGGTGCCATTGTTAGGGACTTTTATGAAGAGTGGTCCTAAGTTTTTAAAACATTCCATTTGTTTGTATATCTTTAATTTCAAGCTCTTATTATTTTTGGAATTCTCATAGGGAAATATGGGTGTTTGTCTAGTCAACCTCCCTAATATTAATACATTGACTAAAATATCTTGGTTGTTATTATGTTCCATGTTCCACTGAGTATTTACCTATAAGATTTTAAGGAGGGACACTTTGTTTCCCTTATGTTTACTTGCAAATATTTAAAATATTATATGTTGAAATGTGTCTCATCCCTTTTTAATTTCATTTTGAATATTTAGTATCCTTGTGTAGTATCTCACTAAGATTAATTAGGATATGAATTCATCACCCATCATAATAGTTTTTCAGTTCATTTGCATCTAGAAAAGTTATTTCTAATGATGACTCCAAGTTTCATCTCTAGCATGTTGAAGTAGACTAGTGCCTACCTTTGTCCTTATTTTATCAACCTATGATATTATGTGTTCCTCTATCTAAAAAACTAAAAGTTTTTAGGTCATATTTCAAAAGTGACCCATCTAAGTGACTAGTATCTTCATTAGATATCCCACAAAGGTAGAAATGACTAGTTTTGAGGCATGTTAAAGGGCCTAGCTTAGTTGTAGAGCACCACCTGGGTTTAGGTGACATTAGAATATTAGTAGATCATCCCATAGTAAAGGAGTACCATAATTCCCCTAATTATTTAGAGTATTATATCCCTTTATACTATCCTATTCTTTCCCCACTTAGTCGATCTCCTCTTAGGCCTAATCCAACAAGTCTACCTTATTCACCTGATCATGAACTTCTACCATTTATTCTTGATAATATCATTAAAAAAATCATGAGGCATGGGAATCAATATGGGAATGATCATACTAATTTATATGTTCCCAAATTTAGACCTATCAACTTTGAGGGGATGGAGGGCTATCTAAATGAGGTCCCAAATGAGATAAAAAAAAAATGCCTTCCAAAGTTTTAGGGAAATAATGCAATAACTAGTGATCAACATTTGAAAGCCTTTCATAATATCATAAAAGATTATGAAGTAGAATATAAAGATGTGTGCATCAAATTATTTTTGAACATATTGTAAGATGATGCACGTGATTGGTTTAGCTCCCTTTCTTAGGGATGTATTGACTCATGAGAAGAGATGCAAAATGTTTTTAGGAATCAATATGGTGAAAGGATTGACCCAAGATTTCTCTTGGCTAAATTGAAAATATTAATAAAAATCTTAATGAGTGTGTGTAGGATTTTAATACTAAGTTCAAAAAAGCCATGATGCGGTTGCTTGATAATATCAGGTCTTGTAACACTATGTGCCAGATAAAGTATTTTGTTGCTTTTGATAAAAAAGATGATTAATACTTGAGGGACAAGGACCCTTTTGGTTCACTTTAAATATAGTCATTCAAATTGAGAATAATATCAAGGATATGGGAAAGCCTTTGAATATTTTGGCTGATTTGAAGATGATCAATCTAAAAAGGTACAATCCACTAATATTATGAGCTTGGAAGACACTATTAAGACTTTATCTTCTACCATCAAGGAAATGTCATATAAGTTAACTAGAGCTAAGAAAGGCATCCCCAATGTGTCTACAAATCAAAAATTGGTTAAAAATATATATCAAACCTAGAAGGGACCTACTTTTGACAATCAAGATGGTGATAGAGGAAAGAGGCCTACACAATATGAGAGACCAAATAGAAATAATGGTAGAGGAGCTAGGAGGGAAGTGCCTGATCCTTTAAATGCCAAGGTAAATTCCATGATCTCTAATTTGGATATTGATTAGTGTGATATATGTTTTATCCCACACTCTCCATATGACATGGTTGAGGTAGTCAACAAAGATCTAGGTGAGTTTAAAGATGCTTCATCTAACTATGAGGTTTTTATGTTTAATTTTCAAAGTCTATGGAACAAAATTAAAATTCCCATTGGATTTTGGGTTGACATTGGGGTTGAATTATTATAGAGTGATATTGAATTGGAGTGTACCCCAAATTTTGATTCTAAATATGATGTTAATATAGCTTAAGGATATGAGTTTCTTTTGCATGATTTTGATCATTTAAGGTCCATGATGATCAAGAAGTATCCCAAAGAAATCCATCAAATGAGGATAGAAGGATCTTAATTAATGTAGCATTTGCCTAAAGGAGTGATATTGATTTTAGTAGGCAAATGGGTGTAATTCCTCAAGATCATGTTCCCATGCATCCAAAGGTGGGAATTTTAGGCAAAGAAATAAATAAATTTATGGCTATCGTAGAAGCCACCAAGATAGTACCCATTGCTCAAGATGTTAAATCTAGAGAGTTTCCTACTAAGGAAAATAAGATGCCTATGTTGTCTAGTATCCTTAAGGGTGATAATGAGGATAAATAGAAGTCCCCTCTAAATATTTCTACCAAAGTTCCTAGCCCACTCCCTAATATAAATAATTATCTCCTAAATGAGTATGTTATCATGCTTCTTCCAAATACACCCCTTCCCCAATAAAATGTTTGTGACATGGCCCAGGTATTGAGTCAAATAAAGGTTAATGTGTCACTTGTCAAATTGTTATGAATCCCTAAACACAAAATAAGGGATTTTGAATTTTTGGAATTTGGAGAGAAGCCAGTTGCCAATGAAGTCAATTTACCTCAAGCACCTTTAAAATATTATGATGAGCTCAAGGAATATTTTGAACCTACCCTTGAGGTCTATTTAGGAATAACATTGGTAGAAATCTATATGGATATGGAGCCATTTTTCAAAACTTTAATGATCAATGGGATGATTGTACACAATTGCATGTTTGATTTAGGTATTTCTTATAATGTGATATTGTTATGTGATATGAATGAGCTCAGGGTAAAAATAACGTCTACCTTTGGAAAGTGTTATGCCATGGATTCTGGGGAGGTCCTAGTTGTGGGAAAAGCTAAAGGATTGGTGGTGAAATTGGTAGTTCACCCTGGTAAGTTCTTAAATATAGATGTGGTAGTTATGGATTGCCCACCTAAATGGGAAATGTTGCTATCACAAAAATGGGCCACTAGTATGGATGGAGGTGTACAGATGTATCTTTTTTATGCCACTATTCCTTTGGAGGGAAATATGGTCAAGCTTCATAGAGAGCCTAAGATGATACATATAATTGAGGATCCAAATCATGCTCTAAATGAAGTGATGTACACTGATGTCATGCTAGGTAATTTTTTTTGGAAATGTTGATGCTGATAATCAGTCAGATGGCCTTGATGAAGTACTTGACAAGGAAGATGTGATATAGAAAATCTCCTTTGATAGAGCATACTCAAAATATATAAATGGAGCTAGGGTAGTCTTACATGCCCCTAATGGTAAATATAATATGTTTTCCCTTCATCTTGATTTTAGGTGCACCAATAATGTTGCTAAGTATGAGGTGTTTTTACTTGGATTGTAGATCACCTAGAGACATGGCATCAAGTGCCTACCTATCATGGGTGATTCAAAATTAGTATTTAAATAAATTCACAATGCATATGCTACCAAGAGTAAGAGATTAAATTAATACCAAAATGTTGCCTAGGATTTAATTATACATTTAGGTGCATTTAACATATTTTATCATGACAGGGATCTCAACCAAGAAGATGACAGTCTTGTAAGATTAGGTGACCAATTTATTATTATAGATCAAAACCCTTGCTATCAGTATTAGGTGGAAGTTATTTTTAGAAATTTAGTTCTAGACAACATTTGTCATTGGCAAGTATTTCAAGATGATGAAAAAATCAAAAGATTCATGAATAGTGAAGCTAAACTCTATGGTCAGCTCATAGACCTGGAACCTATGGTTCAAGTTTGTGGTAGGAAGGAGACTTTGTTTGGAAAGGACATCATCAAATTGAAGACAAATACTATCCCAAGGGGACTAGTCAGTTTGGTGGCATCCTTCGATGCAGTGAATAGAGTCAAGTTGAGAGACTTGTTCATTTTAAAGGATGTAACAAAATGTAATTTGGGTTCACCAAAAAACCCAAGGAAAGTATGGTTTTTTACTCACTTGAGCATGGATGAGAAAAGGACTTACATGAATTTGTTGTATAGGTACAAAGACTATTTGGTTTGGTCTTATTCTAAGCTAAAATCATATAGGGAAGATCTATTCCAATATTTCATCCCTTTAACACCTAATAGTAAGCCTTTCTAGCAAAATCAAAGACCCATTAATCCCATCTTATCCACCAAGATGTGAGAATAATTAAATAAGCTAACAAATGCAGGTATTATTCAACCTATCTAGTATTCATCATGGGTTGAAAATCTAGTCCCTATGCAGAATAAGAGTGGTGACATCTACTTATGCATGGATTTTATAAATTTTAATAAGGATTCTTTATAAGATAATTATCCCTTGTCAAATATGGATAACTTGCTAAAAAGTGTCATTGGATCAGAGATAATGTCCACCTTAAATGGCTTCTCTAGGTACAACTAGGTTGTAGTAAAAGAAGCAAAAAGATCCGAGACTGCATTCACAACCCCATGGGGTAATTTTGTATATATGAGGATGACCTTTGGGATGAAGAGTGTTGATGAAACATTATAGTGATAATGGACATCACCTTTATAAGGATAATTTATTAGTTTATCATTGTATATTAAGATGATATCACTCTGTAAACTAAGAGTAGGGATGAGCACCTAAAACACCTATAGAAGGTGCCAATTAGATATAGGGAATTTGGTATGTCACTCAATCCCAAGAAGTATCATTTTGGGGAATAGTGGGCCAAGTTAATTGGATATATTGTGTCTATAAAAGGTGTTATGATTGACCCAGGAAGGGTCAAAGATATTCATAAAATTTCTATCCCACAATCTAATAAGGGGATTCAATCTTTCTTTAGATAGATCAACTCTGTGAGGAGGTTTGTGTCTAACTTTGTAGAGATCAATTTTCCTATCACCTCTATGTTGAATAAATACAAAGATATCAAGTGGGAGGAGAAGGCCATGAAATAATTTTTGATATGAAAAGATCACTGAAGTATGCTCTTATCTTGGCTAGCCTTGATTATGCCAAACTATTTCAAGTGTTCTTTTTTGCATCATCCCAAACCATTTCTACTATTTTATTACAAAATAATGATGATGGACATAATAAACCTATAAATTTGTTAAACAAAGCTATGTAAGGGTTTGAAATAAGATACACTATTATAGAAAAATAGGCCCTTTCCCCTTTAAAAGTTGTCAAAACATTTAGACCTTATATTCTGAGTTTTAAGATCATTGCCTACATACCTTATACTATGGTCAAATATATTTTAACCTTGACTGACGTATCTAGTAAGAGATGTAGATGGGTCAATAAGTTATAAGAGTATGACATGGAGGTCCAAACTACCAAGTTGGTAAGAGGAATGGGTTTGGCCAAGCTTATTGTCGAGACTAGTTTACAAGATATTGAGGTAGGTGATGTTATTCTCAATGTCAAAGTTTCTATGACTCAATTTGGTACATCTCTATGGTATAAGGATATTGTATATTACATTAAAAATTAGAATTGTCTCCCTGACATGAGTAAGAATCAAAGGAGGACTCTTACGCTTATGTTCAAAAAATATGTTTTGACTGAGGATGTGCTTGGATGGAAGAATTAGATGGAGTTATCTTAAGATGTGTGCTAGAAGAATAAATGGTTGAATTGATTGAAGATTTCCATAGTGGAATTTGTGGTGGCCATTTTATACCCAAGGTTATATCCCATAAAATCTTGAGAGCTAGTTATTGGTGTCTATTGTTGTTTAAGGATGTTGATTTAAAGGTCAAGAGGTGCGAGAAATGCTTGTGCTTCAATGGGAAGTTGAAAGCTTTAGGTTCTCTTATATTACAACCTATAACAATTAAGGGCCAATTTAGGCAATGGGGAATGGATTTTATAGGAGAAATTTGAAATTTATCAAGCATTGGGCATAGATGGATCCTATTTGCAACTGATTACTTCATGATGTGGGTAGAGGCAATTCCCACAAAGAAGGCAACACGTCAAACAGTCATGGACTTCTTGTTGAACTAGATTATTTACAGATTTGGCATCTTTGATAAGATTATTATTGATAACACCATGAGTTTTAGAGTTACACCTTTGGTATAAATGTGCAAAGATTATGGGATTGAACTTACCTATGCTTCCAATTACAATCCATTAGGGAATGGACAAGCCAAATCAAGTAACAAGAATTTTCTCAATACTATTAGGTAAACATTGGAATTAAATAATAAAAAGTGGGGTGAATAATTTAAGTTTTCTTTATGGGTAGACATGATCATGCCCAAGAGAGCCATATGTATAATCCCTTTTGAGCTTGTCTAAGGAGCTCAGGTTGTCTTGCCTATAAATTTACAATTACCGACCTATCATCTCTCCTATAAATTTACAATTAATGACCTATTAGCTTATGTAATAGTTGGGTGATGTAGATCTAGGATAATCTTAAAAAATAAAACACTTTGAGAAATGAGTGAACCAAATTATTGAGCTTGATGAAATTGGAAGACAAGCCCATGAAAGACACATCAAATTCAAAGAGAAGTTGACGAATATTTTTGATAAGAAATTTGCACCAAGAACCTTTTAGGTAGGTTATTTAGTTCTAATTTGGGATAACATGCATGAAGAAAAGGGAATGAATATAAATTTTGATGCCTTATGGATGGGTTCATATTTAATTTAGTACTAAATTGGGGAACATACCTTTTTATTGAGAGATTTAGATGGAAAAATATTAGAGCTACCAGTTAATGGTAGGCATTTAAAGCATTTCTTGGATTAGGTCCATCATAACGTGTGTGTGTGTGTGTGTGTGTGTGTGTGTGTGTGTGTGTGTGTGTGTGTGTGTGTGTGTGTGTGTGTGTGTGTGTGTTTGTGTGTGTATTATATTGTATATAACTTTGGTGCCTTACCTTTTATTTTTTGTGATGCCCCTAGTCTTGGGATCTATTTGTGTGTCTTTCTTTCTTTCTATATGGGTTTGTGATCTCATTTGATGAGTCTATTGTGTTACCCCAAGGTTTTAAAAGATGATTAATTCTAACTCTATAGACTAATAAATTTTCACTGGTCTTATTTTTTGAGGTGTGTGTGCACACCCATGGGGGGTATCCATCCCCAAGTGAGAGTCAATATTGGTGCCTAAAATCACACTAGGCAATTTTGGGGTTCTTAAAAATTACATTTAGCATTGCATGCTTCTTCAGGAAATTAAGTTCATATGATATTAGCCATGTCATCTATGTTGATTCTCATCTAGTAAGAGACATCTATGAGATTTCCAAAGGCTACTTCTAATATGACATGATATACTTGCTCTAGTTCCAAAATATCTTCTTCACTAGGGAAGTTTTTTTTATAGTATTATGTAAATGTTTTCATGTGTACATTGCAGTGCTACCTTAAAGGCAACAAGATAATATTTTTGGCCCTAGAGGAAATGGACCTATTGCACATTCAATATTTTTGATGATTGAAAGGTTTGAAGTGATTTTGGGTGTTGGGGGAATCTTGCTCTCCACCCCATTGTAAAATTATAATGAAAAGGTGAGTAAATGATCAAGAGTTTGAGTTTAAGTTTGACTAAGACAAATGGTGAATCCTCAGGTGTTTATAAGTTTTGGGTCCTTTATAAGAAGTGTCTAACTTAGTTTTTTTAGTAAGGCGTTGAAATCTCATAGGGACTGACTGTTTGAATAAGTTAAATTGATGGAGATGCCACATGCCAATGTCTCAATATATTTTAAATCTTGGGCCTTTTATAAATATTGACCTAACTTTATTTTGAGGGTCATGGTTTAAAATGTCTTCAAGGTGTGGGAACCTGAGAATTTAAATAATATTAGAGACATGTGGTAGGCTCTTGGTGATTTATGAATAATGGGCTTTTTCTAAATATTGCCTCACTTGGAAATTGAGCAAAGTTTCAAATGGTCCCCAAAGATTAGATGCTTGATATAGTGACACATGGCATTATCTTTATCTATTAATAATTTAGGTGATATTTTAATAATGTACTAAAGGAAATGATAATGGAGAAGGTGCAAAAACCCTTAATAATCTAGGAAGGTGATATAAAGTAAGGTCTTCCTTAAGTAGGCCTGCATGTCATAGAAGAAAAGTGTCGACATGCTTCCCTTAATTTTTAAAAAAGGGGCCACTAGAGTAATAAATGTGGTGGTTGGTGATTTTTTATTTAGCTTCAATGCATTAATGTTTACCCTAATCTTAATGGGAAAGATATTATAACTAATCATTTCTCTTCATTTTGAATTTACCCTTTACATTTAGAGTGATATTTGTGCCTTCAAGTGATTTTTGCACTGAAAGCAAATTGAAGTGAGAAAAATTGTGATCACAAGTATATTCCTCAAGGTTTTTCTAACTCCATTTACATTCGATAATCATGATTACTAATAAGTTATCCTTAATTCTCTGGTGTTGTGGAGGATATTTTTGAGGTGTTTATAGAATAGTTATTATGAGGAATTTATTCTAAGCTTAGAAGTTATGCACTTTGTGATTCAAGTAGAAATGGCTTCATCCTCTACATCAGTAAAGTGTAGTATCATATCTATCCAAGATGAAATTAGAGACATAAATGTTTAGGGGTTATATTTCATGGACCTATTGAGTGTTTTTTAGTGACCAAATCCCCTCCCAATTGTCTCCAATATTGGCATGAGATACATGGTCCCTATGACAATGTTACCTCTAGTAGCTCCATATCCTAAACTAGTTATTGCATGTGTCAAGGTTTATGAACTAGATACTAGGACTATCATAAATGGGATATAATTAGTTATGTTCTTATTTACACTTGATTTCCTTAGTGTCATGCTTGAAATCCATCCTCAACCCATGAGAATAGCACTTACTCTAGAAGAGTACCAATAGTGTGCAAACACAAATGAAAAGATGATGTGGGATATTGCGAATTCATGCTAGCTAGCCAAGAAAATGTAGAAGGTTTCCTAGTTATTAAGGAAACTAAAATTGTTAGAGTTTAATGAGTTGCCATAATATGTGATCACCATGGCTACTAGGATCTATGGGGTGCCTACCGTAGAGATTTGAACCATGTATTTTTTTATTCTCATGTGCATGTTGGAAGGGTAAAAGAAGATATATTAGGAAAACATCCTAAGTAATAATTTTCATAACTAGATGATGTAATTATGTAGTGCCATTTACTTAAGGGAGAAATTCATAGGTACCTTATATGTGTCTTCATATTTGATGTATAGCATGGTACATAATAGGACCTTCTTGGGTCTCACCATGAACCTCTCAAGGTTGAGGATATATGATATTTACCTAGAGGTCACATTGGAAGGATTTCAGGAACAACTTATATAAGGCATGTAATTATTTCTTAAACACCTTGATGAGTGTTTTCTTCACTATAAGAAGCCTAAATAGGATGACCAATAAAGCTAAAGAAGCAATTGATAGATTTGGTGCATCTTACATATAGTTTAGGATGTTCATGTATATTAGGGTGAGAAGTTATTCAGGGGCCCCTTACAAGCTACCATGATACATTGATGATAGGGTGGCCATTATGGAACTCTGTAAGCAGATGGTGCACCCACATGAAATGATTACAACCAAGAAGGTAAACAATCCTTTCAAGTTCCTAATAGAAATAAGATATTATACATGTTCTTCTATAGCTAAGTCAAAAGTGTTGGATTAATAAATGGGTATTTATATGATTACCAAGATTCCAACAAGGCCCAACTATGATATTAGGTGGTTAGTATATGCTACAACATATGTATATTGCACCAGTCATATTATGAGGACACATGGTCTTAATGAACCATAGAGGATTAGGTAAGGAAAATCAAATACATGAGGCTCATGGTGAAAGAAATAATTTTTTACAACATTGCTCCCATCCCCAAAGATATGGTGGATGACATAATGACTATGGTAGCTATGTACACTGAGGAAAATATCAAAGTGTAGCCAATAATGTAGTTGGATTTTAGTGCCCCATAGAGTGACTCCATTGTATGGAGGGCCTTTCCGCTTTTGAGAAGGACATTCAAGTGGTTGAAGGAGAATGGGGTCAATATCAATACCTATGACACCCTAGCCCTCCAAGAACTCAAATAGGTAATGGAGTTTAAGGTGTTCCTACTAGCATACACTAGTGATCCTCTGACACCATCATTGGTGGTTAAGGGAAAGGGTAAACAAAAGGCTAGTGATATCAACTTATTATGTAATGTTGATGAAGAGTTGTTAATAAATACCCAATCTAAAAAAGACATTTCATTTTTAAAATTGACTAGCTTGGATAAAAATTGGGATAAGATAATCAAAGTGGGGGTACAACTAGTGACTATCACCCCCATATCCATATCAATTGAGGGAGCCCCCATGATTCCAATAGCCCCAATCACTATGCCACTAGCACCACCTATGTAGTAACTAGAATCCAATCTTCACCCAAAGATTTACACTAGGAAGATGGGAGGGGAGGAAGAGTTAGAGCAGCTAAGGCCTAGGAGGGTTAAGAAATCATTAAAACCTATGGTGGGGAGCCCAAAAAAGAGAAAAGAGGTAATTTTTAAGGACTTACCCCCAAAGGAGACTATGATGAAGTAGTAGGAAGAGAGGTCCTCATATGCCCAAAAACTAATGGATATGAGTGATAAAGAATACTTAGATGAGGAAAGGCCAATTTCAAAAATGATGAATAAATAACAAGCCTTCACTCATCCCCAAGTGAAAACTAGACACTAAACTCTAAGGGAAGAACCATAAACCCTAATGAATCCCCTAGTTATAAGTTTATTTGAACAATAAGAACCATAAGAGGTGGGAGGAAAGGTTTCCGAGGAATATGTTTTGGCCTTTGATGACCCTTTGTCTTTTGATGATGTGTTATAGGTTGGGTTTTTTCTAGGCCATGTAGGTCTAAGAGCCCCAAGAAAAAGAGATGATCTCCTCACACATAGAGACATTTTTGGATAATGTTATCACCCAACCACTATGCCAATTTAAGGGTGGTAAAGTTGGAAATATACATGTGTCTAGGGAGAAGATTGGGGAGAAGCCATCACAGTAAATACATGTTCCTACTATTAGTGAAAAGGTAGAGGTGCATGAAAAATAACAAACAGGTGTCATGATGGTTGTTGAAGTAGCACCAAGCATCTTTCCTCCCCCAATAATGTCAATATCCACACTAGAGGTGGGAGTTGGTGATAAAGAAGGTAAGGTGTCAAGCCTACAAATAGGTACCCCTACCCATTTAAAAGTAAGAAAAGGAGTGGATCAAGTGATTGGAGCTACTGAGGGAGGAACCTATGGAGGTACTTATATAATTAAAGTACCCTAAGACTTTCTTTCCCACATCAAATTCCATAATCTTATAAGGCCTAAAGAAGTCAAATCTATGATTGGTGAGAAGTTACCTAAAGGTAATAAAGAAGACACCATAGATTCTTCCATCCAGGTTACCTAACTTAGTGAAGAATAAAAATTGGTTACAAAATATTCTTCTTAGTCCATAGAATAGTGAGTTTAATTGACAAGTTGCTCTCAAGATCCCCATATCTCAAAATAAGTTTTGAATTCTTGGAGTAGGTAAAACCAAGTGAAGAGAGGGAGGGAGGAGTTGATGAGAAGACTACTAATTTAGAAAGTGTTGATGAAGCTAAGAAAATTATGTTAGGCTCACATATTTATCTAGTGACACTCCCCTTGGAAAATATTCCAATGAGGCCTCCATTTAGTGCATCAAAGCCAACCTCAATATCCTTGACTCCAATGGGGTTTTAGACCAAGCCTCTTCTATGGATCAAAGAGCAAATAAAAGACAAATAGGATATACTAATGAAAATGGGGGATATTGATGTGATGAAAATAACCCAAGCATATAAAGTCAAGCCTCTAAAAAGGGCTAATACACACTCTCAAACCACCTTTATTAAGGTAGGAGGGAGAATACAAGAAATAGCCATTCCCCCACTAGGAGCTATAAATAAATATGTTTCCCTTGAGATTTATGTAGTGTACATATATGATCTATGGGAGCCATCAAAGAATGAGATCAAGCACAACTCACAAGTCTTGGAAATCATGGTGGCTAATCAACTGGATAAGGATAAAGCTTCAATGGAGGAGTTAAAGGCATAGAAATAGGTTATGATCTAGTACTTGTAAAAGTTACTAAATGAGCCTAAGGTAGTTATCCCAATTGCAAACAAAGCCCCTAATGCTCATATTATTTCTTTAGGTACAATAAATATTTGGAAAGGTGAATATTTTAAGGCCATAGGATGTGCCATTGAAGATTGGTAGAAGGACCTAAGAATTCAAGCCAAGAAAATAATCCACTCAACACTAGAATGTCTTGATGACATACTAGATAAACAAGGGAAGTGTGATTCCCAGTTGTTCATTTATGTTGCAGACATAAAGAATTGGGAAAAAATCAAGCTGAAGATGGATGAAATTTTTAATGTGGGCAAAGATATTTCAATAATAGAAAAGATAATCTCCTTAAATGATCACAAATAGCCTAGGTAATATCAGATGGTGGTTAAGCATCAGTTTCTAGTTATTAAGGATGGTGATTTTCATTTGAAAGGGGAAAAGTAGTCTCTTGAGAGTACAAAAAAGGAAATTAAATCTGACCTAAAAGTGATGGTAAAAATTGATGGTAAAAATGACATGATGAAGGAGGCATTAGATGTTTCTTTTAGAAGCCTCATTGATTTACCTCATGGAGCCTTCGACTTTCATAAGATTCAAGAATTGGTGTCACTTGAGAAGTCATGTGACTAGTTTAAAGTGTTTATTTGGAAGAAAAAACTAATGCTCTAGAAGGTTGGTAATTCGATTGAGGAATATAACATAAAATTCAAATACTAAGTAGGCCTAGAGCATAATATTCTTGCCACAATGATCAAAAGGTAAACGGCTTACAAGAACATGTTTTCAAAAGGCTCCATCATCGACATTGATTCCATAATGTGAATGGATAATTATATTTTTCATGAGCTGGCATCACATCATTATATTTCCTTCCTTCTCTCCTTCTCCTCTTTTCTTCTTCTCTTCTTATTTTTGTTTCATTTTCCTCATTTCCCATGGGGAAACCCTTATACCTTGCTCATTAGTGGCACATCCTTTATTATTTAGTTTTTATTTAAGAAAGGGACTTTTTGTTGTTGTGAAAGTGGACAAAGGTTTGTTTTGTCCCTTGTTGGAGTGTTCTCCATGTGTATAACTATAAATATTCTATCATAATGGATAATCAATCTTGTCATCATCATAGAGGCATGAACATAATATAAAGAATCATGTTTGTTACACTGATAAATAGACTCTAGGCTTGAGAAAGATTTTTCCAGATGGAGCATCTTTAAGAATATGTTAGGCATAACTAGAATTATGTAAGGGGGTGTGTCCCTTTACAAGGGTTGATCAAATTTTTGAGTATAGAGCCATAACTTAGAAGAGTTCTCATTATATGACTTATCTAGTGCCAAATTGATTTATATTATAAAATCATTGGCAAGCTTTGAGAGCATTCATAATGTTTCCTTTTTTACATATTTCCTTCATATAGTGTTATGGTATGTAAATTCTAATACATTTTGTATACAAATTTGATTCAATTGATTAATGTAATTTGTTCATGAGATCCTATTCATAATGGTTGTTGAAGTACAATGATATGTTCTTCTTTCTCTCTAGATTGGTTATTTTATATATTCTCTTCTATAGTAGTTCTTTAAGGTTTATATCTAGAATATAAAATCCTTTCTGCTTTGAGATTTGAGAATAAGGTGTTGATGGCCTTTTAAGGGTAGTCCTAGGCATATGAATTCAACTAAAGGGAATTTTCAAAAGGTTATAGACAACATTATCTATGAGTTATTATGGAGGATAATTTGTGCATAATTCTATTTTATTTATTTCTAAGCTAGAAAGCACTTATTAAATGAAGATATTATTGCTGTGTTATGAAATTTTCCTCCCTAATAAGTAAATCATCCACCTCTTTTATTTGAATTATTCATTATTTTTATCTCATCCTACCTAGCAATTAATTCACTATTTGCATATTATAAGTGTTATGTGCCTTGTGAATGTATGGGACCCTATGTATGAGAAATGCATTCATTATGTGTGCTTAATTCATAAACATTGTAGTCTTTCCATCCTTCCACTATCATTATGACAACCATCAAGATAAATATGTAGCCACTTCTTCATCTCTCTCTAATAACTTGTATGTGATACAAAGCATTTGTATGTTTTGTGTGACAACCTTGAGTGGGAGAAATGTATGAGTTTGGTTATGCTTTGATCATATTATCCTCATCATACTAATAATCCTTATGAATATTGAAGTGTTAAAATCCTTCATGTGATCAGGTTACATTACTAGGTTTTCCCACCTTGGCTAAGGTAGAGCCAAAAGTAGTAGGGACTTAACCATACCCTTTGTAGTGCCTCCTGATCATTTTCTATGTCTAGTCTATACTAGGTGTTAAACCCTTCCCTAGCTAGGATTTTTTTTGTTTGTTTATCATCTCTTCCTTTTTAGGTGATTAAGGTGGAACTATAGAGATGCACAACTGGGAACCAATAGTAGTCTTTGCTCACTTAGGCATAAAATTTGGTCGAGCAAGACTAGAAGAAGGAGAAAGGATTGGAGGAACAAATTCATTATGAAACACATCATTATGATCATCACTAGATTCAAAAATAAAATAAGCAAAAATAATATCAAGAAAATCAAAATTGGAAACACAATCAAGCACACCATTTTTAGCAATATTAAGATCACTTTTAATATTGATTTTGTTAGTTTGAGGATCATAACTCTATAATCTTTAGATGAATCATCATAGCCAATAAATATAAAAGTATCTAATTTAGGATCTAACTTCTTATAATTTTTAATTGGAATGTAAACAAATGCATCACAACCAAAAATACGTAAATGTTTTAAATTAGGTTTTCTACCACTCCAAGATTTTTTAGGTGTAATATTTAAAATAAATTTAGTGGGAGTCTTATTAATGAGATAAAAAACACAATACATGGCTTCAGCCCAAAATTTATAATGCATATTTTTAGCATGTAACATACACCTATCCATTTTGGTGATAGTCTTATGTTTACATTCAACAACACCATTTTGTTGAGGTGTGTAGGAAATAGTTTTCTTATGTTTAATTCCATGTTTCTTAAAATATGCAAAAAGATCATTGTTAATATATTTAGTACCATTATCAGTGTGTAATATGCATAAAGAACAATGAGATTTTTTTTCAACAAAGACATGAAACTCAATAAAAGTGTCCAAAACATGATCTTTAGTTTTTAAGAAATAAATCCAAACTCACCTAGTGCAATCATCAAAAAAATTTAAACCATACTTATCATAATTAATATAAGGAGTTTCCATAGGGCCTAAAATATAACTATAAACTAAATGAAGTTTTTTAGTTGCACACCAAGAGTGATTTTTAGGAAAAGATTCTCTATGAATTTTATTAGCCATACAACCATTACAAGTAGAAGTAGTGGGAGAAATGTTAGGAAAAACTTGCACCATATTAATTTTTTTCATGAGAGAAATACTTTTGTAATTGATATGCCCTAATATTTCATACCACAAGTTAGCATCATTAAAAACAAGCAAAGCATGAGAAGATGAGGGAGAAGATAATCCCATAAATTTGAAAAAAATAATCATTGTCTAAAAAATTAGTAGTAACTACTTGAAAATATTGCTTCATAGATTTAACGTAACAAATATCATTAGTAAATTATACCATATATTCTTATTTGCATAATTGAGGTATGAGAAGTAAATTCAATTTCAAATCAAGAACAAGTAAGACACATGCAATTCACCATTAGGGATTTTAACATTTCTTATGGCTTCAACATTACAAGAAACATGATTTTTAAGACTTAAATAATTTTTAGAAAGATCTAGTTATAAATAAGTAAATAATTGAGCATTATATGTCATATGTTAAGTAGCACCAGAATCAACAATCCATTCAAAAGGAGAAGCATTCAAAGCAAAAATAAAAAAAGATCTAGTATTAAACTTCTATTTTGCTTAAGTCTTAGTAGTACTAGTGTTAGGAGTGTCTTTGACTTTAAGCTTTCCAATTTTGATATCACATTTGTTTTTAAAATATTATTCTTCATCATGAGTGTTTATGTCACAATAATTACACTCTAATTTTTTCTTAAGTTTAGAGTTAGATTTTTGATCATTTTTATAATGTGTATGATTATAATTAACATGATCTTTGCCATTATTATGTTGGTGTTTAGAAACAAAATCATGTTCATTAGTCTTAAGACTACCAAATTGAATCAGCTTTTACTCTTCTTGATGCAACAAAGTACAAAATATTCAAAAGTCAACATAGCAGATAGAGTATGAAAAGCTAGTTGAGAATGAATATTAGTAATAAATTATTGAAAATATTGAAGCAAACATTTCTTCATAATAATATGAATCAAATTCAAATCAAAAATTTTAACACCTAAACCAACAAGTTGAGAATGTAAAGAATGAACTTTAATCAAGAAATCATCTATAGATTTGAAATCATTGTACTTTTGTTTTATTATTTTTTAGGATAATGGAGTTTTATTCCTTATTAAATAAATAAGTTTGAGTAAGGTAAACAAACAAATAATGTGCAATAATTAAGACATTGATTTATGTAAATAGATTGTATTTTTACCTTTTCTCAAAATAATAATAATATAGAGAAAATCAAACTTAGTTGGAAACTGACTAAGATGGATGTTGTAGGGTCTAAAAATTTATGTGAAAGCTTGGGAGACTATCAAAAATAGGATCCTAAAGTTCATTTTTGGATTGGACAAGAGTAATAAAAATGGGATACCATAATGTTCAGTGTTATAGACCTTTTCCATCACTATTGTCCAAGTGATCTAAGTTTTTCAGGTTCTGATCAACATGTCTGTGTTACCTTGTTTGTGAAATATCGAGGCCCAAAGGTTTGTGAAGCTCACTATGCATCTATATTAATCTTTAAATCCCTAGGATATATTTATGCTTGAATTTTAATGGCAACTTGGGAAAGAGATAGAAGGGGTTAGTGTGTAAAGGATACACTGGATGTACTTCACACCCCATGTGTGGGTACATTTCCTTCATACTAATACTTTGAGGAGGAATCAAGCTAATGTAGTTATCCCATTAAAGTGCTTGGTTTAATTGTGTATGAAAATGCAACTAGATGTGAAACTAGGTGTACTTGAAATGGCTAAAGACTGGTGTAAGGGCTTGATAAACTTAGAGTAATATTAGAAGGTTATATGTAGAGAATAGGGAAAAGTGCTTGAGTTTACTTACTTATATTCTTACTTCTCTCTTGTAAATGAGTTCCAAACCTTATAAATGGACTTTTAATGGCCTTTTATATGGGATTTAGTGATCATGGGTTAAATGAATTTGCATTAGGCTGACATGAATTGGGATAAAGATCTAGGAGAATATGATCATTTGAGCCAACTTTGTACTTGGAAAAAAATGTCATAAATAAGACACCCTAGGTTTTAGTACTCTTGTACAAGTTATACACTATTGTCTAGAGGGAATGAGACCTAGGGGGATGGTTCTAGGCTTGAAATAGCTTCTTAGGTTTATAAGGGTTAAGTTTAGAAGGTTGTGGATGACTGGGAATTAGTGAAAGAAAAGATTAAAAGGGTTTTAAAATCAAGTAGGAGGACCTATGGATTAGGTGTCTTTATCCATACTCAAGTAACCATATTTTTCATTTTATATAAATACATTTTTCCTTCCTTTATTCTAGTGATGCAACAAAGTGAAATACTAGGATAAAGGAAAAAATAGAAAGTATACCTAAACTTACCTACAAAGGTTAAGCCCATTAAGCTTGTGTGATGTTGAGTAATGCTAAATAATACATATATACAAAATTATTTGAGTGTGAATCTATTATGATCCTAAGGCTAAGTAATAATGGATGATGATGTATCAAAATTTATATCATGAATGGAGTTAAGTTCACAATTCCATGGAAGGTGGCTCAAGAATATAAAGGTCAGACCTTTGGCTCTATCATCACCTACTAAGTTAAGCTAGATGATCATGCATTTGATAATTGATGTCTAGACTATATGTCTAATCCCTCTAAATAGGTGTCTTAAGAATAAAAAGGCTAGCCCTTTGGCTTCATCATTTCATCATGAAGTGAAGCTATAAAGTGATACCAATATAGAATAGATGTCATATGAGATGGATCATGGAGCCCATGGATGTTATAATTTTTTTATAATGTGGTGTGGATAACCAAATTTATAATGGAAAAGAGGCCACTCTTGGCCATTTTAAAATATGGAGGTTAGGCTTGTATGAAATCCACTCTGAAATTGATGTAATATGCTTATGTGAAAGTTAACCCAGGAACTTGGGTACTCAAGAAGTTAAAATTGTATGAAAGTCTAACTTGAAAAATATTCCAACCACCTATAAATAGAGTAAGGCACGTAACTTTTGAGAATGCCTAGGTAATAAACTAAACTTGAAAATAAAAGAAAACCAATGTGTCACATATATTGCCCATAATCAGTAGTGTTTGGAACATGGATTTTGATCTGGAGGTTATGACAACTACATAATATAAAACTAGAAGTTAGAGACATCATGTCATGTATAATAACCCCTCTATATCTAGATTTCATAGAAAATTGTACTAAAACTATTGATTCTAACTGATCTAGGTGTACAATAGCTATAACTGAGCTAAATTATTTTCGTATTACTAGAAAACTTGGGTGTTTTTCTACCTAGATAAGAACATCAAAATGAGGATACCCTTATGTTTGACATTGCTATCTATTTCTATCACTATTGTCCCTATGCTAAAATTGGTTATTGATATAGAATTATCAATATTTTCCTATTTTTATCTAACTGGTTTGACCTCTAAATTATAAACTAAGTGATTTGAACGCTACTATTTTGACTACTAGGAGCTTTGATCTATATGACAAAACCCCTTGTTTATTTCCCCCTCTTCTGAGGGTAGGAGTGATTGAAATTAAAATGACTACCCTCATAAGAAAAGAGTCTTGCAAGTGTGTTATGCTACATAGATACATGATATAGTAATGATATTTGATAAGATATCTCTAGATATAACAATGTTTGTATTGAGAGTTTTTTAGATCAACATTGGTATGACTAGATAAATATAAAAACGTAAAATCACATGTAATGTACTGAACTAGAAGTAGAAATGTTAGATGTTAGCTATTAGTTGTCAAGGAGATATGGATCATGATGTCCATCATGGCATCCAAGAAATCAAGGTAAATACATGATATACATCATGAAATTATAAACAAGGAAAAGAAATCAAGTAACAATCATACAAAGTAAGAAGAAAGAAGCATACAAGATTGGAAAAGGGGCCACACAAACAAGCGACATGGGTACATGTCACTCAAACTAGAAAGCAAGCATATAAGTCATGTTTAAATGCCACATACACATATAATTTAAAACAAGAAAATATTGGCATGAGGGCTACAGGCACATATAAGAGTACAAGAAAGGGAAATTGGAAAATGTCCAAAGGTACACACATATGAATAGAAGTAAAGGACATTAGAAAATGTCCTAAGGCACACATAAGAAACAAAACTATAACTAGAAATACAATAACATCTAGCTATGCAAAGTAAGAAAGGAAAGCATGTAAAAACTAGAAATTTATAATCACATCTAACTAATCAAAGAGAAAGTGAAAGTGTGTAATACATATTTAGTACAAGACTAGATATATCTTAGGAAATGCACAAGTGCAAGATACTAGTGAGTGTCGATGTGGTAATCTATGTAATCTAGTAAGTAATATATGTCAAAATGATAACTAGAGTGTGTGGTGTAAGAATGAAATAACGTAGATGGTGTAGTCATGTAGAAGATTCCCCCAGTGGGAAGATGTATGTCAATGTGTGTCTCAAATGTAGAATTAGGATGCCCCCTCAATGGGTAGAATTAAGTAATCAAAGAATTGAAAGTTACTACACACACTCAAAGAAGATCAAGTGAAGCATGGTAATGTAGATAATTGACAAACAATAACATATAATAATAAATGTAAGTCTAACATGGTAGTCAAAAAGTAAAACATGGATGATGCATACAATCAAAATGTTTGTGTTATATATATATATATATATATATATATATATATATATATATATATATATATATATATATATTTGAATGTTTTTGGTATTTTTATGAAATATTATATTATCTTTATGTTTTGAAATATTTAAACTATGTACAATCAAGTAGGAGAGACTATGTACAATAAATTGAAAAGGAACTATGTATAATCAAGAAAAAAGAAGATATGTACAAGTAATACTATGAAGAAATGATACTAACTGATGAGTCTCATGGGAGACTCCCTATCATGTTGTCTTGTATCAAGAAGCAGGATCATGCATGATCATGAAGCATGATGGGAATGTTGAGACTATGGCTCTAAAAGTTGTATATGTTGTAAATGCTCTAAAATATCTATAGTGGAAACTAATTGTGGGGTCCCCTTGTAACTTTGAGAAGTGGACGTAACTATAGGGCTCTTAGGGACCCATCTAGTAGTGGGATAAGCTCTCTGAATATGTGCTCTATGTGTAGATGCATGAGATCTTAATGAGACTACCCTGGGTGTGAATATGTTAGCTAGAATCTATCTAGAATCTTGAAGCTATGTAGGTATATGAAATATTTGTACTGGTGATGAAGGTCTTGATTGTGGATGAATATAGATTGGAGGAAGAATTTTAAAAGGTGTAGTAGATGAAACTAGATTGGAAGGGGTGGTAACCTGAGTGACAAAGATATAAACATGGGTATAATCAACTTGCCTATCTTTATAAACTTGGGTGATAACATGTAACACATAATATACTATAGGCATAAAGCTGGTAGTAGATGTGGGATAAAAACTAGAGGAACCAAGTTTGAAGAGAGGAGGGATAGATATAACCACTAGTGTTTACTTCTATTTGCTTGTGTCTAGTAGTGATAGGGAGATACTTAAAATTAGCCAAAGAGTTAGATACATTTAAGTAGAAACCATGTATAGAAATATGTTTATAAAGAACATTCCATATGATGGATATAAAGTGAGGGTTAGAGAGCATGGAATTATGCATTAATGCATAGAAAACTTCAACTTGAATCATGACATTTCTAATATGTTTTACAAGATAGTCTTGAAAATGTTTCCTCATGAGAGAGAGAAAGTATATAATAGAGAAAATGGCATTGTGCATGAATAAATTTAGAATTTTGATATGTGATATGACATTTATAATGTGTTTACCATGATAAAATTGAAAAAAATTCCACATGAGAGATAGAGAGCAAGTGATAGAAAACATAAATTTGTGCATGAATGTATAAGAGACTTTGGCATGTGCTATGACATTTATAATGTGTTTAGCATGATAAGCTTGGAATTTTTTCCACATGATTAATATATATAAAATGATAGAGAACATGTTTTTTTTCATAAAGATATAAAATTTTGACATGTAACATAACATTTTGAATGTGTTTAGCAAAATAGAGTTGGTAATTATTCCATATGAGCAAAAGAGAATATGAAAAAAGAATTTTGAAGTCTTGTACATTTTTTGCAATGAATTTTGTAATATCATCCCATATAATGAAACATAAACATGAAATACAAAGGATGAATCTATGTACTAACATATGATAGACTTCATCATTCATATACATGATAGGGCCCATTATGGTTTCTTTATTATTTGTAAGAAATGTAAGAAAAGTTTGTAAATAAATGAACATCATTTTTGAAATTTAATTATAGATGTAAGGTGATACTCAAAGAAGTAAATTAAGATTAAATACATGAAAATATGGATTGCTTCAAAACTATTTGTGCAAAATAATATGAATTTTTATAATTTAGATTGAATTTCTAAGCTAAGTATGTAATATAAAATTTAGAAAATGGTCAGAAAATTAGAGGAAAATAACTGGGAGCTAGTTGATGCAACTAGGGTGTTTTAATTATTATTTTAAAAATTAGTATGATAATTTAAAAAAAATTATATGAATTTATAGAAAATTTGTAAAATTTTTCTTGAAAATTTTAATAAAAAATAGAAAATATTTCTAAAATTAGCAATATATTTTTCAAAGTGTTTTGAATGTGTTTGTATGTAAAAACGACCTAGTATGTGAAAACTAGGGTTTGAAAAAATATATATGATAATTTTGAAATTAATTTGTAGATTTTTTTATTTCTAAATATAGGAAAAATCAAGAAATTATGGGAAAAAATAAGAAAATAATGTACCCAAGGGTTTTTGTGTAAAATTTGAAGTTAAGATCACCAAATGTTTTCTTTTTTTAAAAAATAATGGAGTTTTATTCCTAATTAAATAAATAGGTCTGAGTAGGGTAAATCAGTAAATACTGTGCAATAAATAATCTACTTATTTGTGTAAATAGATTATATTTTTTCCTTTTCTAAAAGTATTAATAATAGAGAGAAAATCAAACTTAGTTGGAAACTGAGTAAGACAGATGTTACAGGGTCTAGAAATTTTTGTGCAAGCTTGGGAGACTATCAAAAATGGGATCCTAGAGTTCATTTATAGATTGGATGAGAGTGCCAAAATTGGGACATCCTATTGTTTGATGCTATAGCCTTTTTCTACCACTATTGTCTAGGTGATCTAAGTTTTTTGGGTTCTAATCAACAAGTATGTGTTACCTTTTTAGTGAAATATCAAGGCTCGAAATTCTATGAAGATCATTGTGTGTTTGTTTTAATCTTAAAATCCCTAAGATCCATTTTTAATTTAATTTGAACACAAATTAGGAAAGAGAGAGAAGGGATTAGAGTGTAAAGTATATATTGGATGCAATTCACACCCCATGTGTGGGCATGCTATCTGCATACCAATACTCAAAGTACGGATCAAAATAATGTAGTTTTCCCATTGAATTTATTGGTGTAATTGTGTATGAAAATGCAACTAAATGTAAAATTGGGTGTACTTTAGATGGCTAGGGACTACTGCAAGTGATTGAATAATATTGGAATAATATTATAAGGTTGTATGCAGAGAAATGGGAAAAGTGCTTGAGTGTACTTGCTTATAGTCTTGATTATCTCTTATAAATGAGTGCCAACTATTATAAATGGACTTTGAATGACATTTTATATGGGATTTAATGATTTTGGGTTAAATTAATTTCCATTAGGCTAACATGAATTGGGATAAGGATCCAAGAGAATATGACCATTTGAACCAACTTTGTACTTTGATAATAGTGCCATAAACATTACACCCTAGATTTTAGCATTCTTGTCCAAGTTGGGCACTATTGTATAGAGGGAATGAGACCTTGGGGGATGGATATGGGATTGAAAGAGCTTCCTTGGTTTGTAAGGGTTAAGTTTAGAAGGCTGTGGATGATTGGGAATCAGTGAAAGAAAATCCTAAAAGGGTTGTGCAAGCAAGTAGGAGGACCTATGGATTAGGTGTCTTTAGCCATACTCAAGTAACCAAAATTTACATTTTATATGACTATAATTTTAAATTAGATAATTGATCTTGAAATTGAATTTTACAAGATTCATTAAAAACATCATAAATAGATTTAAGTTTAGACGAAGGATTGGAGGCAAGAGAAAAACCATCAATATGGATATGCAATTTGGGGGTCATGGCCATACCAATCAATCCTAAGGCCTCATCATTTTTTTCTTGAAATTTATTTTTAATTTCGTTGGAGGCCTTATTAGTATCTATTTGAGGATTCATGTTATCTACTATGCATACTAAATGTTTAAAAATGAAAATATATTGCATATGATATTTCCATAGATGGTAATTGGTAGATGTTAGTTTAAATTTGGGCATAAATTGATTCATTATGCCATGAAATCTCACCTAATAACAATATAATGGATAGGAAAAAAAAAACTTAAATAATAAATGCATAGGGTGGGCAAGACACCAAATGAACACATGCCAAAATGTAATAGGAATAGATAAAAAAAATTGGAGCTGAAAAGAGGATATGAGAATTACAAAAAAAATGGTTAATTAAATCTTCCCACAAAGGTTTAATTTTTAAAAAAACTTAAATGAAAGACTTCCTTTTTTTTGGTTAAAAAACTTTAAACAATTAACTTATTTTGATGACAAACTTTAAAAAAATGTTTTACAAAACATATTATATTTCAAAAACAATCCTTAAAAAAGGATAGATTAGCATTAATTAAAAACTTTAAAAAATATTAATGATGGAAAACAATTGTTGATTTTGAATTTGAAAAGTTGATTATGATTTAAAACACTCTTTGCATTCCACTTGGAAAAGTAAGAGTATTTTAAAAAACACTAATAAATCATTTGTTGAATGACCAATATTAAGAGTTTTAGATTTTTTTTTTTTTTGTGATGTGAGATAAAGAAACATGAATAATTATCAAATCATCTTAAATGAAATATTCTAACCAAAGTAAATATAGGTAAAATGCATCTACCAAAATAGGCAACCTATGAGTAAAAGAAAATGCCTCTGCATATGGAAAAGAACTTATGTATAAATTTGAAATTGAGAGATGCTAGGAAAATAAAAAAATGTAGAAGGTACACCTATAAATGATGATGCCAAAGTGATAAAAATAAGATGCTAGAAATCAAACTAGGTTGATGCAGGGTATAAGACACCTCAACCATGCAAAAATGAGTAGAAAGGTGATGCTTGAGAAGTAATAAATAGTTTTATTCAAGGGAAGGGTGACTCAGTAAAAAATATGGCTTGATTTTAGTCCTAAACAAAATTCATTGAAAAAAACATCTACCCAATATTCTTCTTTATATAGAAATTAGTAACAGAAAAACTAGTAGAAAAGAGAGAAATTAAAGAGAAACCAAAATATGTTTTCAAAGAGAAACACATTTACCACTCCATCATAAATACTAAAACCTTTCAATATAAGGAATAATAGATAATGAGTAGACATTCCAAGATGTAAATAAGAAAAAATCATTCCAAAAATACTTTAGTTAAGGGCAATCAAAGCACTAGAGAGGCAATAAAATGTAATATGTCAAAGGAAAAAATAAATAAAACTATCTTATAATGCCAATGAACGAGATAATGTGCCATGTAGGTTGAAAAAATAAATCAAAACAAATGAATTTAAATAGATATTTAGGTGTTACCAAAATCCAATGTAGGCTACCGGATGAAGCTGTACTATAGAAATTTAAAGTAATTTAACAAGAAAGGAGGCATTACTCCTTGCCAAGGGTCAGAACCAAAAAATTACATAGAAATCAATAGTGTTAAAGAAAATAATAAATAGGTGCACATTCAAACAACCTACATAAAAACTTATAAAAAAATTTCACAACCAATGGTAAAGGAAAACACAAATAAGTAAGCTAGAATTGTTCATAAAATAAATAACATATATTAAAACTAGTCAAGGAAAAGAAACAAATAATTGTATGATGGAGAGAAAACAACCCAAATATTCAAATAGACTTAAAAATAATTTAAAATATAATTTTAAAAAAATAGAGCGTTCAATTTTTTTAAAATTTAATGTGGCACATAAATATAAATTCCACACAAAGGAAAAAGAAACTTAGGATAAAAATAAATTATCCCAAATAAAGGGTCATCCTAACATACAAACTCTTGTAAGAATTTAACCACCTCACTTAGCCCCTTCCTAAGCCTAAAACCCTTTTTAATAGTTTACATTTCACTATCATCCTAGGCCAAACCTATATTCAAATTATTAAAATTAGGTTATGGGTCTAGGTTAGCTCTAGTTGATCTAGGCCAAGACCTAACTTATTCTATAAAATAATGATACATAGTTAAATTGATCAAACCCTATTAGTTAAAATTTTATAAAGGTTTAGGGATAGATTTAACTATATATACACATTCATTTAACCATTTATTAGATAAGAGAATAAGAAGAACAATTTTTTCACATTGTCTTATCCACCATTCTAAGCATAGCTTAGGGTTTTAGTATTTTCTTTGGATATACAGATCTTGTCTTATGGAGAAGTATTTTGGATGCATAAAGAATTTTTATATCCTAGAGCTGACTTATCCTTGTTATCCTTACATAACATAATAACCTCTTGTGAATCACATTGTCCAAGGGAGAGATTGAGGTTCAGTGGGTTCATCTTTAAAGGTAAGTATTCTTAACTTTGTTGCTTCTTTGTAAGAGTAAATAGATTTGAATTTGTACTTTTCTTTCATGCATTAGAATTTCCTATACATTTACATGAGTATATATATTTTATGTATGTTTACTTTTTTTTTTGTTTCCCCCACTTTGTGCCAAGAGCTTTAGTGAACACTAAATTAGATTTTAGTTTACTTATATATACTTTGTGTATATGAAAACGTATGACCTAGCTACAATTATTACATAGTGTTACTTGAGTAGAGGCTTTGGAACCCTCTTTAGTGATATCATTATCATAAGATACCCCTTAATTAGGTCTAACATATCCATATTGGTCATGACCCTAAATATCTAATGTATTAACAATTAGAAGTGTAACTAGGATTTATATTTTTTGAGTTAGGATTGATTAATAAGCCAGCTACATTTTCCTTTATATACATTTTGGTGAACCCAACATGAACCAAACCTTGTAGGTTTTATTTCACACATTCATTTTTTCATCATATTATATATTTCTATTTTGGTAGTATTATATCAAACCTATCGATATAGTTATAATAGTTTGTGTGTAGGTTTAACACACAGTCACCTCAAAATGACTTTGTTTTATATGTATAGGTCCTCTCCAAATATAGGTAATTGGATATATTATCTTGACATAGAATCATTTAGTTATATGATTGAATAATTAGTTAAAATAGTCAACTCTATTCACAATTAATTTCATCATACAAGTCTACAAACATATTCAATCCAATCAACTCTATTTACAACTTATTTTAAACCCAAAAGTTTTACAAACTCTGTCAAACCAATTGAATCTATTAGTAGAATATTTGAATCATCACTTGAATATCACATCATAAAAATTTTCAATCTAAGGATCTTTAAACCCACCAAGTTAAGTTCTTAATCCATATTTAATTTTATATTTTTATTTATAGTAATAGTTTTTGCAAGTTTTCAATCTATAGAATTATAGCCCTACAACCAATTGGGTTGACTAGATCAACACAATTCTATAGCCTATTTTTTGTCTAGACTACATAGTGAATATATTTGAATGTGTTCTTATAGATATTGCTTCTAAAAAACAATAGTGACCCAATCGACTATGTTTTACATTGTTTTCATATAATGTCACCTAAACTAACTCTTTACTCTTCACAGTCAAGGAATTAACCTCTATCTACTAGTAATTAATTCACTTTTCATTTTAGTTGCTTGCATGCTTAGAGTAATGTAGATAGATTATTTACGTGGTTTTTCATTTTATTGATTTAGTCACACTGTTTTTATATTTTTCACACACTTCCAAGTCATTCTACACTAAAAATATTTAAACATTTATTCTACCAAGGGCTACCTACTTGGATTTCTTCACTAAAGGGGACGTTGACTTGGTTTTTCAGCCAAGTATAAACATGTGTTTGATGGTATATATTGGAAAATAAACCAACACCCTTATCATTATGTAATTATAAATTGAGGGGATAGGCCCAATACCAAGCTAGTACTATTACCAATATATATCCATTTCAGTCTAAACTTCTTGAAACCATCCTTAGATCAATTTCTAGTTCCTTCGTATAGCCAATTTACCATCATATTAATTTCAAAATTTATTATAAATTAATAACACTTAGGAATGACCAATTAGTTAACATTTCATTTCAAGTTGTTGCTTTTATTTGATCATTGTATATTATTTTGCAAAACTTGCATTAGCCAATCTTAGCACAAGGTTTGTGTTGTGTTCTAATTGGATCAATCACATTGATCCAATTTCTTGTGTGTTTAAATTTATTTGCTCAGATATTGTATTAAAAAATATTTATCTATTTTTAGAACATTTTCATCCCTATTGATATATTCTCTTGTAAATTATTCATCTTGTCTACCTTTAGTACAAATTCATCCTATTCATCTATGTCTCTTTATCTTCCTATTCATCTCCTTATCTAAGTCATAAATAGTCAACTTATCTAGATCTATCCTATTATTTCTTATCCTATTTCATATTCAAAAATACATAGTTTGCCTACATGATTGTGTCCTCTTATTCTCTATTTTATTCCCTATATTTTAGAACATAATCAACTAGTATGATTTTGTATCATATTTCCTAATTTTTATTTTCATAAAATATTTAGCCTCTTTTTCTCATCATTCATGTCTTGTTCAAGGATAATATAGAGTTGAATATAACAAAAATGATTATTTTTACCAATCCTAATAGGTTTCCCAAGAAACAATTCATGTCTTCTACTTTAGATGAAATAAATGTTCACATTACGACTTGTACTAAAAATTATGGGACTCCTCAATATATACACATAATATGTTCAAACTTTATCAATTAGTGATGCTCTTGATATTGAAGGAAACTTTTGAGTCTTAATATATTTGAGTGCATGCCCTAAGGGGTGCATCATGAAAGAGTGGGTAGACCATTAGTGTTTTGTAAGATTGTTGTCTCTTTTTTCCACCTACTACATCCAAACCTATATCCTAAAAACATTCCCCTAAGATTTGCCTCCTATTTTTCTCCCTCCTCTAGTCATTTACCAAATTCTTTAGCCCTTCCATAACCTAAAGCCTTTTTTTGATAATCTACATTACATACTCAACCCCATCAACCTTATACTCTTATTGACAAAACTTAGTAGGGTCTAGGTCAGCCTCTAGATGACCTATTCCATGACCTAATTTGTTTTTTTATTAACAATACTATGTAGACTAGGTCAACCTTATCAGCCTAAAATTTTGGAATGGATTAGGGTTATATCCACCTATATAAACACATTCATTTCACCATTTATAAGAGAAGAGAATAGGAATTAATTTATATTGTGCATATGCTTATCCACCATTCTAATTGAGGAGTAAGCTTAGGGTTCATACTTTATTTTTAGATATAGATCTTGTCTTGTGGAGAAGTCTTTTGGATACATTGATAAGTTTTATAGCCTAAATCTGATTAATCCTTGTCATCCTTACATACCAAAATATCCTATTGTAAATCACCTTGGCTAAGGGAGATATTTAGGTTTGATAGGTTCATCTTCAAGGGTTAAAATTCATAACTTTGTTCCTCCTTTATGCGAGTATATAGATGTGCATTTGCACTTCTCTTTCATGAATTAGGATTTCATATACATTAATGTGAGTATATGTATTTTATGCATGTTTAATTTTCATGTTTCTTACCCCAAATTTGTACCATAAGATTTGGTGAGCACTAGATTAGAATTTTACTTTAATTTTCATTAGTTTAGTGAATATGAAAACATAAGACCTAATTAGAGTTATTGCATAGATTTCCTTGACTAGAGTCTTTGGAACCCTCCCTTGTGATATTATTATCATAAGAGATCACTTGATTAGGTTTAGTGGGTCTATCTTGGTCATGACCCTGATTATCTAATGTATCTCTAATCAGAAGTGTAAGTACTATTTACCTTCTCCAAGTTAGGATTGATTTATAGATCTAATACATTTCCTATTACATATATTTGTGTGAACCTGACATGAATCTAACCCTTACATTTTTTATTTCATGATTTAATTACTATAATATTATTATTTTTCTATATTTGTGATACTGTATCAAACTAGTTAGTATAGTTCTAACTTTATGTGTATAGGTTTACCATACAATCACATAAAAATGACTATGTTCTATCTGTACAGGTCTTCATCAGATACATGTTATTAGATAAAATAGGTTGACATTATAATATTATTTAATCCTAGATAAGCATACAATTTTGAACAAGTTGACTTTGTCACCTTGTTCTATCTACAAGCATCCATATCAACAAACTAGGTCAAATAGGTCAACTTAGTCATCTTATTCTCCTTCATCACATAGGTTTTTGTAGAACTAGGTCAAACAAGTCGATTTAGTTTACAAAAATTTAAAAGTAGCATTCAAGGAACTTTAACATAAAATTTACAAACCTAATAATCTTCAAACCCACCAAGGTTTCTCTCTTTCCTTTTTTAGTCATTTCAATACTTATTTTTAGGTCTATTTTGTACAAGTTAGTAGCCTTCAAAACTTGAAATCTATATCCAATGAAGTTGACGTGGTTGACTTGGTTCTATACCCTATCTTCTATCTAAAATACTTAATTGACCCACTTGAATATATGCTTAAATACTTTTAATTCCACAAAAAATAGTAGTGACTTAGTCAACTCTATTCTATATTGTTTACATACACTATCATCTAAAGAAATTCTTTACTATTCTAAATTTGGGAATTAACAATTATTTGCTAGTAATTATTTCACACTTTAAATTTCAATTATTTTCATTCATAGAGTAGTTGACATAGTTTAAATAGGTGCTTTTTCAAATTACCATTTAATTACACTATTATTATTTTTTGTACACACTACCAAATCACACAATATTCAAAACATATTTAATACTTATCTTCTCAAGGCATACCTACATGGATTTCATCACCAAGGGGGAAGCCGCATTGGTTTTTTGATTAAGTATAAATATGTGGTTAATGGTATATATTGGAAAAATACACAACACCCTTATCATTTTAAGATTATGAATTAAGGGGTAAGGCCCTAATACCAAGCCATTACCATTACCAACATAGATCCTTTTCAATTTAAACATCTTGAAACTATCCATAGATTTTTTGGTTCCTTATTTTTAGCCAACTTTCCTATCACTTAAAATAATACTTTATAATAATCTAATAACACTCAATATGACCACTTAGTTAGAATTTAATTTTTAGTTTATTACTTGATCTCTTATCATTGAGTGTTGCATTATAAAAACTTGAATTGGCCAGCATTGGTGCAAGGTTTTGTGTTATGTACCCCAATTGGATCACTCACACTGATATAGTTGCTTGTGTGTTTGCTTCCATTTATTGTATCAATTATATTTCAAAAACATCTCCTATTTTAAAGCACTATCATTTTATTTAGTACAGTCTCTTATAGATTGTGTTTCCCCCATTAGTTGTATGCAACCAACCTATCTGACTATGTATTATTCTTAGCCCAATCTATCTCTTTATTTGTAATACAGAGTCAATTTGTATGATTCTGTATCCTTTTCTACCAGTCAAGTTACATAATAAAATTGATTAGTTAAATCTTGTATCCTTATCAACTTAGTTTCACACCCTATCTATAGTATAAAGTTGACCTATATGACTATGTACCCTTATTTGCCTCTTATATTATAGAACATGATTGACTTGGTCAACTTTATATCCTTTCTACCTCTTTTCCTTTACATCATCTTAGTCTTAATATTTATTCCTCATCATGACCTTCATTTTTGAAGACAATATTGAGTTGAATTCAATAGATATGAACAAATTTACCAACCCCAATAGATTCTCTAATAAGAATCTTGTGGCTCTTACCCTAGATGAAATTAATGTGCATGTATCCACTTGCACTACAAACTATGGAACCCCTCCTCATTCCTCTTTAGTTTATAACCCTCTCTTCTCCTTATATGATCAACTTGAATTAGAGTATACTCTATAAATACTCTTATGCATTAATTAGTTTTCCCATCATCGAGGAAAAGATCCTTCTACTATTTACCATCTTATGATAAATGTTCAAACTAAGGAGCACCATTCACCTTCTACCACATTCTAACATATATTTGGGGACACTACATTATTTGATTCTTATCCCCTTACTTATCTTTTTATAACATATTCCTCTCTGATTTCCTCCACCTCTATGCCTAGTATCTCTACTAACATGGTATGTTCTACATCTAGTGGGCCTCTTGTAAGAATCTCTCTTCTTAATTCTTCAACTAGTGCATCATTTTACACCCATGGTAATCATGCCTCTAGTACTTCTTCTTCTCATCCCTTTATTCATTCATATTTTTACACAATAAAATCATGCTACTAGTGCCTCACTTACTAACAATTCCTCTCAAGATACTAATAGCACACATGCTATCACTCATAGTGCTACCCAAGCCACAACTACCAATGTTACTATTTCATAAAATATAAATAACATTACTCAAACCCATCAGATTATATTATAAAATCTTAATCAAATGAACACTTTCTAAGCTAACAATGCCAAAAAAATTATGTAAAAGCAAATTTATCTTATCCATCTTAAAAATCACCCTTAACATGTTTTATGGAGAATGCATAACCAAAATGCTCCCCCACCTCCCCTTAGGGACTCCCATAATAATCTTATCCCTCAACCTCCTATTGTTAAAAAAAATAAAGAAACTTCAAAATGAGCCTCTTACACCTCAAATTAATAACATAAATATAGGAGGTATCACCCCTACCATCAGTTATAATGGGTCAACCAACCCACTCTATACTTCAAAACATTTGAAAATCTATACAAAGATTGGGTCATGTTAAATAATTTTACCGCTACCAAGTTATTAGAGAAAGATCTCTCTAAATATGATTTATATTGGTATAACCAACTCAAATCTCATTTCATCACTAGTTTGGAATATTTATTCAATGCTCTAGTCCAAGAGTTTTAAACTAGTGACATCCCTAAAAATACCTTGGTCCATTTTATTAATTATAAGCACCTTCAGATAGAAACCACACAAGATTTCATTAAACAATGAAAGAACTTATCTAACAAGTATGAAAATAATATGGTAGATGATAACCTCTTTCATCTATTCACCAATGCTGTTTAGCCCAAGTTTTAATATTAGGTCTGAACTCTCTCTCTCTCTCCATTCACTTTGAAAGAGGCCATTGACCAAGCCAAGTGTTAATATTTACTCATTCATAAATTTGATTCATCACAACATTATATGGGTCCTATCATGTTAAAAAAAATAAAAATTTTCACACTATTAATGATGGTGTCATTGATTCTTATGATATCATTCATATTATTCAATCTATTATTCCTAACTAGGATCTAGAACAAGCTTCCCCTCCCAACCACATCCCTAATACTCATTTATCTTCAATAAATAACAATAATATTCATAAACCTTTCTCCTTAGTATAGCTATTAAAATAATCTACCAGGGTCTCTTCCATGAGATCTTGATCCCATTCATCCCATGAAATCCTAGTATGATCCCATAAATATTTTTGGTTTCATGTTAGTTGGGGTCATTCTCATGAGACTTATAGGAAATTATGTAATTTGTCTATAGGTTTTCTCCTTGTTCCTAATTTTGACCATGATTCTATCATTTGTAAACATCAACAAGCCTATGACATTGACTTCAAATCCCATGAAACACAAACTAAATCTCAAGATTTAAACTAGGTTAATGCTCATTTGACTATCTACAAAGATCCTCTTCTAAATCACCAAGACAAAAAATATAATCCTACTCCTACCAATCATGTTAACATTATTATAGACCCAAATTTTGAAGGAATGTGGTCAATATGACTAATATGTGAAGGGTAGTTTCCTTCATCAATTCTCATCCCATTCACACTCCTCAATCGTTTCACACTTTCTATGTTATCCAGAAGTCTTCCACAACTCACTTAATAGAGTTAGGGCAAGAAAAATTTATATATTTTGATAAATTAATTCCAACATATCATTTGGATAACACTTATCATACCATTTATACCACTCCTCTAACTTGTTTACCCATCACTAATGATACTCAAACTTGTATTGACATTTATTACAATTCATCAACTATACCTACATCAACTACACCATCCTATCAATACAATCAATAAAATTATCCTCCAATAAAACATCATATATCTTATCAACATAAATTCACATTCACTTCAAATATTCCTTTCAAGGGCCTCCTTCAACACTATACACCTCTTTCTAACAGTCCCCTTATGGGTTATGATTAATGGGATCCTATTATAGAACTTACTATTCTCCCATCTGAAATACCATTTATTGAACTTATGTGGAATTATCCACATAATTATAATAATATTATGTATCTTATCTTCAAAATTAACATCCCTCATCCTCCCCTAGTAGGATGTAAAACAACCCTATCCATATCAAATGATAGAATTCTATAATAGTATGAAGAGATGTCCATACACATTGATGAAACAATGGAAACTTATCTCTCCCTTAAATTCCCCATTGCTTCTATGATCCTTGATAAGATAGTTATTCATGTGGATGATCCTCCCCTTTTATCAGTATCCAAATTGATTATATCCAAGTTAAGTGTGCCTTGATTGATGAAGGTTTAGGCATTTGTGTTGACTCTCTATATTTTATTGAAACACTTAGATATTTCAAAAGTAATATTAAGTCTGCATGCTTTATGTGTCAAGGTTATAACCAAAGTCAAATAACTCCCTTAGGTTGTGTGTGGATCCCTATCACCATTCCACCTATCACTATTTTAGTGAATGTAATGATATTTAGTTTTTTTATCCTATAACATTTTGCTTGGTAGGCCATGGACTCATCACATGAGAGTGTTGCCTCTTTCACTTGCCAATGTGTCAAATTTCCTCAAAATGGAGTAATTTATAAGATTCAAGGTGACACTAACCATTGGAATTTTAAATAATTATAATACCATGGAGTATTTAAGATTACAACCTTTGAACCCTTATCGAGTGTTCTATTTCATGAATCTCAAAGGCTTAACATTTATTTCAACTCCACATAAAATTACAATGGTGACCCTAAACTCATCAAGAATATAACACCTAATGCTCTTTATCTTTCAAGAACCCATCAAATCTCAATCTCTCTGAGTGCATGCCTTAATGGGTGTATCAAGAAAGGGGAGGGTAGATCATTAGTGCTTCATAGGATTATTGTCCTTTTTTCCACTTTTTATCTATAGACTTGTCTCCTAAGAAAAATATCCCTAAAATTGTTCTTATTTTTTGCACACTCCTTCAGTCGTTCCCATATTTCATACCCTTTTTTCCTCATCTAAAACCCCTTTTGATTATTTATAGTACTAGGTACATTAGGTTAACCCTATAATCTTATGGGTGAAATTCACTTAGGGTCTAGGTTGGCTCTTGTCGAATTTAGCCCATGACCTAGTGAATTTGTGTATATAGTAGTACTAGGTTGATTGGGTTGACCCTATCAGCCAAACCATTCAAAATATATTAGGGTTAAATCCACCTATATGTACGAGATAATTTTACCATTATTTAGAGAAGATAATATGAAGTAAGAGCTATTGTGCATTTTTTTATCCACCATTTTACTTGATAAGAAAGCTTAGGGTTTCATATTTTCTTTGAAGATATGGATCTTATCTTGTGCAGAAGTCTTTTGGATGCATTGATAGGTTATGTAGCCTAGATCTAATTTATCCTTGTCATCCTTATAAACCACAACAACCTCTTGTGAATCACCTTGTCCAATGTAAAGATTGAGGCTCGATGGGCTCATCTTCAAAGGTAAGTATTCCTTACTTTGTTCCTCCTTTTTAAGATTAGATATATATGCATTTATACTTCTCTTCCATTCATTAGGTTTTCATATACATTGTCATGAGTATATGTCTCTTATGCATGTTTACTTTTGTTGTTTATTACCCCCAAATAGTGTCACAAGATTTAGTGAGAACTAGATTATACTTTACTTGTTATTAGTATAGAGAATATGAAAACATAGGGCTTAGTTAGGGTTGTTACATGCTTATTCTTGACTAGAGGCTTTGTAACCCTCCCTAGCATTGCTTTTATAATAAATTATCCCCTAACTAGGTCGAATGGATCCACATATTGGTCATGTTCCTAATTCAATAATGTATCCCTAATCAGAAGTAAAAGTATGATCTATCTTCTCTAAGTTAGGATTGATTTATATACATGATGTATTTTTGGTTGAATACATTTTGGTGAACCCAATGTGAATCTAACCCTTACAAGTTTTCTTCACCTTTTTCATTATTTTATCATTTTATTTATTATTTTTCTATATTTGTGATACTAGGTCGATAGGGTTGGTATAGTTTCTAACTTATGTGCACATGTTTAATACATAGTCACTTCAAAATGACTCTATTCTATTTGTATAGGTATTTATCAGATATAGGTTATTAGATCAAATAGATCAACATAGTACATGTTTTCAATTTTATATAAGCTACTAGTTCAAAGAGGTTGACATAATACACTTGCATGTTTTTAAAAAACATAATAGATTGACTAGGCTAGTATAGTTATACTCATTAGTTTTAGTATATAGGGAAATGTAGAATTAGGTTGACTCAGTCGATATAGTTGAAAGAATTTAAAAGTAACATTTAAGTAACTTCAACATCAATCTCACATTTGTACACATATTCCAACCCACTAAATTTATTTTCTCTCTTTCTCTATCATTTTAGTTATTCCTTATAGTTCTATTTATCACAATTTACAATGTTTAAAACTTCCTTTATACAATAAAATAGGTCAACCTGGTCAACCTAGTTCTATATTATGTCTTTTGTTTTCAAAACTAGGTCAACACTACCAACATAGTTCTTAACAAACCCTTGATTTAGTAGTATAATACTGACACTATTGACCCTATTCTATAATTTTTGTAGACGTTATTATCTAAACTGACATTATATTGTGTTTCAAATTTAGAATATACATCTATATGCTACTAACTACTTCACACTTTCACTTTTAATTGTTTACATGATTATAATAAATAACATAGTCTAATTAAGTGGTTTTTCAATATATTATTTAGTTTCACTACTTTTATCTTTTTTGCACACACTACCAAATCAAGTAATCTTAAAACACATTTAAACATTTATCTACCCAAGGCCTACCTACTTGGATTTCATCACTAAGGGGGAAGCCAACTTGGTTTTATAGCGAAGTATAAACATGTGGTTAATGGTATATATTTATAAATCACCAGATACCCTTATTGTTGTATGATTGTGAAGTGAGGGGGTATACCTCAATACCAAGCTAGTACCATTGCCAACATAGATCCTTTTCAGCCTAAACATCCTAAAACCATCCATATATTGTTTCTTAATTCCCTAATTATAGCCAACTTGCTATCACACTTAAAATAAAACTCTAATAATCTAAAAAATTTTAGGATGACCACTTAGTTAGCCTTTACTTTTCAAGTTAACTTATTACTCTTTGCTCATTACATGTTTTATTGCAAAAAATTACATTGGCTAGCATTGGTGAAAGGTTTTTTTCTATGTTCCTCAATTCGATCATCCTAATTGACCCAATTGATTGTATGTTTCCTTTCATTTTTTACTTTCAAAAGTAATTGAATTTTAATTTTTATTTTAATACACTATTATTCTATTCGACATAGTCTCTTATAAACTATCTATTTCACTATTTATAGTAATGAGTTAACACGATCAACCCAGTATTATTTTATGCCCCTCAATATATAGTATTAAATCAAGATTATTTATTATATATCCTTATCTATCTACTTTTTATCTTAGGATATAGTAATAGGTCAAGGTAGTTGACTTTGTATCCTTATTTTCCTAGTTTTCAAACCTTGTTTCTATTACTAAGTTAACCTGGTCAAATTTGTACTCTTATATATTCATTCCTATGTCCCTTTTTTGACATCACCTTTGCCTTTCCTAATATATCACTCTCATCATGAACATCTTATTTGAAGACAACACTAAGTTAAATTTGATGGATATGATGAGTCTTACTAACCCTCATATGGTCTCCCATAAAAATATTATGGCTCCTCTCCTAGATGAAAGTAGTGTTCATATATAAACTCTCACTAAAAAATATGGGACCCTTATTCATTACTCTTCACTTTGTAATCCTCTCTTCTACCTTGAAGATTAACCCAAATTAGAGTATACACCAAAAATTATTTTATTCATCTCTAAGTTTCCTCAATATCAAGGAAAGGATCCCTCTACCATTTACCAATTCATGATAAGTGGTCAAACCAAAGAGCCTCATTCACCTTATCCCTCATTCTCAAATGGATTGTAGGATACTAGCTTCTTTTCTTCTCATATTCTTCCCTCTATTTTGACCCCTTCTCATAACATGACTTCTTTGATTTATTCCACCTCCATGCCTTGTATCTCAACTAAGATGGTGGGTTTTACATCTAGTGGGCCTCCTTTAAGACCCACTCTTCTCAATTATTCCACTAGTGAATAATTTTCTACCCATGGTAATCATGTCTCTAGTGTTTCTTCTTTTCATCCCTCTACTAGTCCATCTTTTGCCACATAAGAAAATTATGACACTAGTGCCTCACATTCTAACATTTCTTCTGAAATTCCTACTAACACCTATAGTGGTACCCAAGACACTACTACCAATATTAATGCTTCAAACACAATGCTAAAATTTAATTCAAACTCAATTAATTTTATTACAAAGCCTTAAAAAATGAATGATTTTCAAGCTAATAATTAAAATCAAATGATGCAAATGCAAAACCACCTTATCCATCTTCAAACTCACCATTAACAAATGCATAATAAAAATGTTCCCCCACATCCTCTTCAATATTCCCATGGTAATCTTATCCCTCAACCTCCTCTTGTCAACAATATAATCAAGCATCTTTAAAAAGAGACTTTTACATATCAAATTACTAATATCGATATATGAGGTATCACCCATACCATTTATTATAATGGGTCAACTGATCCTATTCTTCATTTAAAAATATTTGGAATTCTATATAAAGATTAGGTTAAATTAAATACCTTTACTGAAACTAATATATTATCCATAACTCTCATGAATGGTGCTTTATATTGGTAAAACCAACTTAATACTCATTTAATTACTAGTTTAGAAGATTTAGTAAATGCTTTAGTCCAAGAGCTCCAAATTAGTGATCTTCTTAAGAATACCTTGGCCCATTTTATAAATTATAAGCAACTTGAAACTAAAACATCCCAATATATGGAAGACATTATCTAACAAATGTGAACATGACATGGCCAATGATAACCTTTTCCATATATTTACCAATGCACTTTTTTCCAATTGCAATATTGAGTCTAAACTCTCTCTCTCTCTCTCCATGTACTTTAGAGTAGGCTATTGACAAAGATAAAAATTAAGATTTCCTTATGTGTTAACTTGATCCATATCAACCTCCTACAGGTATTTGTATCTTATTCAAGAACAAGAATCATCATGCTACCAATGATGGTGTCATAGACTCTTATGATACCATTCACACTATTCAATCTATTATTCCTAATCAATATTCAAAACAAGCTTCCCCTCCTAACCAATTAACCAATCCTCATTTATCTTCATCTAATAACATTAGTGTTCACAAACCATTATCCTTAATGAAATTAATGAAATGTCTACCAAGGCCTCTCCCATGAGAACTAGATCCCACTCATCTTATGAAATCTTGGTATGATCCCAGTAAATTTTGTTGGTTTCACACTATTTGGCATCATTCTCATGAGACTTTTAGGTATCTTCATAATTTATCTATGGATTTTCTTCTTGGTCCTAATTTGACCATGATTCTACCATTCAAAAATTTCAACAATCTTATAACATTTAATTTAAATAATATGAACCACATACTAAATCTCAATCTTTCAATCAAGCTAATGCTTATTTGTCCATCTATAAATATCCTCTTCCAAATCACCAAGATACCCAAGACAATATTACCCCTTCTACCAATAATGTATAAAAATTTATTGACCTAACTCCTAAAGATAATGTGGTTAATATGACTAATATGTGAAGGGTGGTTACCATCATTGATCCTCAACCTATCTACACACCTCTATTATCTCACACATTTTGTGTTATCAAAGATTCTCCCCAACTCACTTAAATGAGTTGGGGTAGGATGACCTTATATATTTTGATGAACCAATTACATCTCCTCCCTTGGATAACACTTCCCATTCTATTTCTACCATCCCTCCATCTTCTTTACCTAACACTAATGACACTTAAACTTCTATCAACACTTATTCTAGTAATTTTCAAATCCCACCAACATCAACTAATCCATTTTATCAGCATAATCTACAAACTTGTACTTATATTAAACCTTCTACTTCTTATCAACATAAATTCCAATGTACTTTATCTCCTCTTCCTAATTACCTCCTTCAATACTATGCACCTCTTTCCAACAATCTTCTTATAAGTTATGATGAGTGGGATCCTATCATGAAACTCACTAATCTCTCATCTTGCATCACATTTAGTGATATTATGAGGACCTCTCCACATCATCGTAACCATCTTATGTATATTTTATTTTAAATGAACATCCCTCATCCTCCATTATTAATATGTGAAGCAACCTTATCTGGATCTGAATATAGCGTATTGTAATAGTGTGAAAAAATTCCATAAATGATGAAATAATGGACACTTTTATTTCCATCAAATTTCACATTGCTTCCATGATCCTTGATAAAATTTTACTTCATGGGAATGATCATCATATATTAATTATCATCCCTATTGGTGATATCCATGTTAAGCATGCCTTGATTGATGATGGTTCCAACACTTATGTTACCTCTCTCAATTTTATCAAAAACCTTATATATTATGAATGTAATCTTAAATACACATGAAACACATGTCAAGGATATGATCTAAGGTAAATGCCTCCTTTATGTTGTGTGTGGCTCCCCATTATCATCCCATCTATCATTGTTCATATGAAGGTGATGATATTTAACTTTCTGATATCTTATAACATTCTAATTGGTAGGCCATGGACCCATAATATGAGATAAATTACTTATTTAAATTTACAATGCACTAAATTTCCTCATAATGGAACCATCTATAGGATTTAGGGTGAAACTAATCCTTTTAATTTTAAATAATTCCAAGATTATGTGTATTAATTATTCCTACCCTTGAACCCTTGCTAAGTCTTCCATTTTTTGAGTCTCAATGATTCAAATTTCTCATCAATTTCACTTGAGGTTACAATGGTCATATTGATCTCATAAATAATATTACCTAACCTTGTAGATTAAGATGATGATGACCCTAATGAGATCAATCTCAAGATTAAAACTTTTGATCTCTCACCTCATCTCATCACTTAGCTTCCTAATTTTTTACAACCTCAATATTATAAACCACCTTGTGATGACATCCCTATAGTCTTAACTAAGACTCAACATTCCATTCATCATGCAAAATTAGATGATAATGTCATCCCTACATGTGTTATTGTTCTTCATACACCTGATTATGATGATGGTTATACCTTAGATGATCTATTATTAAGAGGTCTTGTTTATGCTCATGATGTTGAGATTATCCATTAGCATTACTCTTTTGTTCATTATTTTAGTATATCTTCCTATGTTCCATCATATATATAATTCATAATTTTAGCATTTTTCCTCTTTATCATAGGGTAGAGATAGTGCAGACATCTCTAGTTTCTAAAGAACCTCATAAGAGTATTCTTATGGATCATGCTATGATTGGGCCCTATTTAATTTCTAAGTACCATGAACACAATATCTTACTTATCCCTAATATGTTAGTAACTCTCCTTTAGCCTTCTATAGACACTACCCCTCCCTCAGTAAAACCCAATTTAGATCCCATTTATACTCTTACTTTAGTTGAGTTTATTCCTACTTTTTATCTAATTTCTCCTACCATCAAGCCTTGTCTAATATTTACACTAGAACCACCTTCTCTTGGTGATGGTTTACTTCCTTTACTATAGTATGTTCCTTTATCCACCAAATGGGTCGATCATCCTTATTTTGGTATTCATAAATTTATTATTCATTGGACCAAAGATTGTTCCATATACCAAGATCCTTATACTTTTGTTAAACCTCCTATGAAAACACCTCCCAAGACTACTCATAGGTAGATCTGTTGCTTCCATGACATAGATAACCATTCATCCACACATTGTTTCAAGATATGAAAATGTATTGACACTTTGTATCCTACTACTCTTCAGTTCTCAGACAAGGATATAATTCCCTTCAAGTTACTACCTTAGTATATTCCTAAGTATGGAGAGGTATATTATCTTTTGTACTAATTTATAACCCATCATATCGATCATTTCTATATCCTTTAGTAGCATCTTAAAGATCACCTTTTAACCATTCCTACACTTTCTACCATTCCTAAAATTTATACTATTCTTACCACAAGTCATTCTTACAATAAGGCTCCTCCTTCTTCTCTCATGGTACCACCTCTAGTAGTTCCATCTCCTCCTTTGGCCCCTTCTTCACCTCTTGTTCCTCCACCCATGAATCCCTCACCTATGCACCTTCCTTCACCCATGGATCCTTATCCATCCTTGAGTCCCTCACTCATGGCCCCTTCCCCACTAGTGATCCCTTAATCTCCTATAGAAACCACTCCCATGCATTCTCTTGAGCATCTCTTACATGATATACATCATCATCATCATGATCCATAAAGCATTCTTAACATTACTATTAAGGATATTGTACATAAAGTATTTTATCAACTTTCACTAAAGATTGATGACACATTAGTTATAGATCACATTCAAATACATATAGACTTATCAAATGTTATGGATAATGTGTGTGGCTAAATCTATTAGTACTTATGAGCACATGCATGGTGTTCTTACATTTTCATTTGGATTGGACATGTGCTCCAATGTTATCTTTATCTATTTTTTTATATCATTTTAAATTGTGTCAAATTATTATCTATCTTACATGATGACTTTGGTTTCACATTTTATATTGTTGATGATGTCATTATGTTCTCTCATAGATTTATTTATCATTGCCTTATTTTTATTCATGGGTTAATTTATAATGATTAACTCATTATTTTTCATGATTTTTTACTGTCTTATCTCTATAGACATGAATGCTATTATTATTGTGACTCGGTTATACAAACCTTGCTCCCTTTAGTCATTCCTTCTATACCAAGTAATTAGGTAGCAAACAATTCATCTCATTATAATATCTTTTTACTAGTCCACTTTGGATCTCCCTTTATTCCCCTTATTCCCTTTCATAAATTAATCATACACATGGTTGAGACTTGAGATAACATGTTGGTTCATAATAAAGCCTAAGTGTTCTAGTTCGTCTTGTCTTTAGATACTTAGCTTCCTTTATCCAAAGCCTAAAGCTCATTTTTGTTTATCACTATACCTGTCATGATTATTCATTTCAATTCCATATGGAGGAGGAATATTAAAAAATCCATAAAACATTCAAAATCCAAATTAGTTAATAAAAGACAATGATCCAAAAAGGCAGCATTCAAAATTATCAAAAGTCAAATCACACTAAAAGACATGATTCTAAGCACATATCCTTCTTCTAGTTTACAATAAAACTCCATATTTGGCCTCATGATAGATCCAAGGTCTATTGAGGTGTGGTAGGCTAGTAGATTAGAAATGTATAATAAAAAAACTTTTAGTGCTACATACTTTCTCACACAAGTACCCAATATTCACAATAGACTGATGGCTCTATAAGGGGTCTTGAGGAATGAGTAACACATTGTGGTAAGTTAGGTCCATTTCAGTTTTCTTATTCAAAAATAACTTCATTATTTTATCTTAGTATCACACTTATTTTCCCACATATATTTATGTCTATAGAAAACATGTATCCTCTATATATTGATGGTCACTAGTCACTTAGTATCTTTTCATGTCCTTAACATGCCTCATATCTCTTAAGGTCTTCTCATGATATGCATAAATTATTATTTTTACCTTCCCATTTTCACTCCCTATAGTCATCATATTTCCCCTTGAGAAATATTACTTTGTTCACTGATCACTCCCCTAGGGATTCTATTTGTGAGTTACATTATAAAACCATGGATATGACCTAGCCTTCCTAAAAAATTACCAAACTTTCCACATTAACATTACAAACATCCAATTTTACCATATTTTCACATTTTTTCCCCCCTAATTGGTGTTCCCTTTGTGATTTGAGGTGTAAGACCACATATAGAACCTGGCTGTCCTCACAAAATTTTCCAATAATCCAAGTCACAAAAAAATTTACATGTCAAATATGAGATAAGATGTGATTGATTATGAAGTTACACATCATGGACATGTTTACCATCTTTATTTAGTATTTTTTATTCTTAATTTTTTACTCTTTAACTTTTAATTTCTTATTTTCCAATTGCATGTAAGAATCCATCCATTTTCCCTAAATTTTTCATACATCCCAACTTGAATTTATGTGATAAATTTAAGACCAATTTTGTCAATTTTATTTTTATTTTATACTTTCCAACATGATTTAGTATGATTTATTGACTTAATTAATTTTTTTTCATACCATATGATCTTTTATGTGATTTCCACTTTATTACATTAATTTCATACTTCCCAATGTGATTTTGTGTGATTTTACTTATTTTAATTTGGTTTCATATTTTTTTATGGTTTAAAAACAAAAATATTTTCCATCTTGTTTACTATTCTTTGGTTTATTATACTTAGTCATATTTTATTATTATACATTTCCCAACGTAAAATAGTGTGTAGTACATGTGTTTTTGATTGATTATATTTTACCAAGTCTTTTTTTCCTATTTATTTTTAACCATGCATGTGTATTAGATAATGATAGAAAAGAAAACACAACACATATATTTCCTATAATATATACAACAAAATAAAAATACATGTGCTATAAATAAATATATCTATGCATTCACAGCCACAACCACAATATAAACACATAAAATCAACATCTAAGTATCAAAATTAGATATCTCTATTTATATCATATGTTTTTGATATAAATTACAATAATACATTGCTCCATCTCTAAGGCTAGGCTCTACAATGTCTACCTCATGGCCTACCCATGGTGCCCATATATGCCTTCAATATTCCCCTCTAAATATTATATTGTAAAGAGGTTGTCTAAGATTTCAAGTCTATCACCTATCCATGTAGGTTGGCCACCTAGGTATGTACCTATTATAGATGACTCATGGTATCCATATACATGGATTTATCTTGAGCCAAGGCGTACCATGCTTGTGCTTATCCTACTCCCACCCCTGGCAGTGGTTGTCACTCATCTACACATGCTTGTAATTGCCTCATAACCTTTGATACTAGTTTGAACTAGCTCACATGAGTTGGGGTAGATAGTATCATAGGATCATCCAATGTTGTAGGGTCATATGACATTAACACCCCATATAGGATATCATGGAGTGATCCCCTCCCTAAAGATCCCCATATGGTCTCCTCCTCTTTCAAAATATACAAAAAATTCAAAATAGATATATATTATATCAAAGATATATCTCAAAATATATTTATCTATAATCTATATCAAAAAACTCAAGCAAATTCAAACATTTATCATTATCTATCTGAATGTCACCTATCATTAACTCCCCATCTGCATGAGCAATTAACATGCTCCATCATCTTTTACCTTAAGTACCTCATCTATGGGATGTCTCCCAACTAATGTAAACCTTAGGGTCACCACTTATAGCCATCTCAAGCTTCACCTTAGTGGTGCCTATATAAACCAACTCTACCCTAAGCCTATTAATGGGTCATACTAAATGACGACCCTATGCGTTCTCTCTCATCATTGGAATATCCATCAATGGTGTGATTGAGGTTGTCACCATTACTTCTAATGTAGTTCTTATGGTACTTGTGTCACTCTGGCATCCACATCCATATCTTCTCTAGCTGTTGGTTGTCATGCTCAACCTATCCATGGTCTATCATGTTATGGTCTAATCTCTAGTTTAGCAGTTAGTGGTCTACTCTCCTTTCCCCTTCATCTCTCTCACATGTCTAGACTAAAATACGGCAACCACTATTAAATCCATTAGGTGAGGGAGTCTAAACTATCATGGTATGTGTCCCATTGGATGTGGTTATACCCATTAGGTGAAATGGCATATAATATGTGATTATGCCAACTCTAGTGCCACCATCCTTAAACTTAGCCATATTATCATGATGTTTCCATATGGATTCCATATTATATCTACTCACATTATTGTTCATAATTCTAAAACATGGGGCATGTCTCATGCCACCTGATCCTACCTCCATCTTTGTACCTACAGAAACTAATCATTGACAACATGGGGTAATTCAACTGATTGATAGATTAAAAACCTTTTATATATATAATCACTCAATAATATCACCAACCCCATGGTATTATGCACACTAGATAGCATCCCATATATATCATGCATGAGCTAAACCCAAATGATAAAACTTAGATCATAAAGTACATTTTCTATAAAATAGACTTACACAAGGCTATTTAGATATAGTGGTACCTTATCATCTAAGTTGTGACACAAGACCTCTACTATCATAAGTAACTAGCTTCTAAATATCCAAAATATGAGATATATACATGTCAAATAGGCTTAATTTCAACCCTAGATATATCCTATTTGAGCACGTCACCCATTAAACTAATGGTCATTTATTCTTCTACCAATCTGGTATCCCTATGATCACTACCATTCATCTTATTGAAAATATAAGTATATCATGGATATCCTTTAGCATGATACCCACCTCTATGGTATTCATATCCACGACCCACCTGAAAGTATTAGTCAAGTGCTCCCAATATCTTAGGAACATGACTACTAGATCTACACTTAGTGGTACTTATCACATCTCAATGATGCCTCTTAGGCCTAGTACAAATAAACTAGCTCAGACCTCCACTATCAATTTCTCTAATAATTCTAGTAGCTAACTAGCATCCACTAATCACAATAATATACCATGCCCTTGCAACCATCAAAAAATAAAATATGTATTAGACCTCCATATCACTTATAACCAAGTACATTCATTTCAAATTTTAACAAAAAAAAACCTTAATTTGCTTTAATCTATCCATTTTTTACCAATTTCACCTATTCTTAACCTACTCATCCATTTCAGTAATTAATCAGTCAACTTGGGCCTTACACATATTATTTTAGCCAAATTCTCATATTTTAGTACTATACTAGCGACTTAGTCACAAATTAAGTTGAGCAATTAATACTGGGTCAACTTTGTGGACTTAATAAACTAAGTTTAACCTTTCATTTTACCCTTAGTAATAATTTTATAGAGTGTATTAATCAACTAAGTTGGCATAGGGTTACTAGTTTGTCACTCTATTTCAACAAACTAAGTCAACACACACTTATTAAGTTGGTAGTATGGAATTAGGATTTTCAACCTACTAAGTAGATTGGGTTGACTTAGTTGGTTTAAATTTACAATATTTTTCTTACTTGTAATAAATGCCTTTGGAATTTATTCATCTAATTGCTTTAAATCTATTTCCCTATTTATCCTCTAGTACCCTTACTAATTATCTAGGCATTTCTTTTGATTTTTGCTTGTTTTTATTTAAAGAAGTAAGAAACTAGTAATAAGGGTGTGGTAGAAGAGCTAGTTTGTTTATACATGCATGATCTAAATGATTTTGAAGATCTCATATTTGTCTTGGGAAGAATGAACTATATGTAATAAATCACTCATGCAAAGGGGTTGTTCGATGGTTAACAAGGTGGATTTCCTAGCATGAGCTAGATCTAAGAAGCATGAGCTTACTAGGAGGCTATCGATCCACACTCTTAAAACATTTAAGTTGGAAGAAATGAAGATAAAGTATTTACATAAAATTATAGAAAATATTGAAATATAATATAAGGAGATATGAAATCTTGATAATGGAAAAATAGACTAATTATATCAAATAATAGATCAATACTAATGCTAAATAGGTCAGGTTGGTTTCAAAAAATAGGTGTGGTCTTTGTGCATAAATAAGGACATAGAAAGTGGAAATTGGATAAGGGTAGGTAGGTATAAATAACTTTTTATTATTTCTTACCAAAGTGACTATTGATAGTCAAGGTAATCATCGATGGTTAAGCTAATTATCGATGGTTGGGTGACCCTCAGTGGTTAAAGGTGACCATCGGTGATCAGGGTAACTGTTGATGATTCCTATAGGTTATGAAAGTGTTAAAAAAAAGTTTGATTCAAATTATAGAAAGGGGTCAATAAGTGGTTTGGGATTTGGTTAAGGTCTGGGGGTTAGGAGATAAGACGTAAAAAATTATAATTCAGGTAGGGAAGTTATAAACTAGACAAATAAAACTTGAAATACAAAATGTACCTAGTTTGTTCCTTGAAGGTTGATGGTTAATCCTAGACTAATTTTGGTAGAGTAATGGTACTTTTCCTTAAGATAAATTTTGGTAGAGGTTTGGGTTTCTATTGTAGTTATTAAATTTCTAGAAGGAATATCTTCTAATTGATGGCTTGATTACCTATGTATTAGAATGTTTGATTATGGATCCTTATTCACCTTGTACTCCCCTCCTTTTATAGGATAAGAGAGATGGAGGAATAAGGTTATATAAGAGGTTAGGCTACTTATTTTGATGAATCATGATGTGTAAGAAATGGGTAAGGTAAATGTATTAAATTATTCCATGTTATCTTGTGCACAGTTGGTGTTATGTTTGTTCAGATGGGGGAAGGGACTTGACCACTAGAAGTCACTTTAACCATCGGTGGTTGAGTGTTGAAGGTTAAGTGGGGTAAAAGGGGTAGGTTTTGTTATTTGGTAAAACTAACCATATTTAGGTTAAATTAGGGTTTAAAGGTTCAAATTGGTTCCAAAGGGATATTAAGGCAGTTCAAGGGTGTTTTGACATTTATAACTATAGTGTGTAGAATTCTAATGTTTACATTTTGCCCTTTTTATTATGCACTTTGTGTTAGCAATATGTAAAAAAAAAATGGATTGTGGGTTTATGGTTAGTTTCCCTAAGTATGGGAGGAGGTGTTTCCCTTCAAACCAAGAGTCCATGAGGTGAAACTAAATTAAGTGTGAGTTTGATAAATAGTTTATGGTGAGTCACAAGGTTGGTGATAATGGGTTGGGATTTTTAAATTCAAACATGTACACAAAATGTGACTAAATACGATAGCCAAGATCATGTAAAGACTAAGTTACCATAGTTGGTAAAAATAAAGTTGGTTCTAGAAGGATAAGTGACAAGTAGGCCATGTAATTATATGTGATGGATGGGACACACTTGTAAATGCAAGTCTTTTAGACAAGCTTAATGTTTTCATAGGTATCTAAGGTAGGAAGTTCTCCCTTGAAAACACAAATGTGTTGGTTGTGCTAGGTGGTACAAATTCAAATTTTCAATATGGGAAAATTGGTTAGTGTAGTTAAAAGTACAAAAGCAAGGTTATCACAAAATATGTGATAGTTAGGGATAAAATGGCCAATTTTGAGGTGGATGTGCTTGGGTGGTTGGTTGGTTGGAGAGGGTATTCTCCAATGGTTCATGGTTTATTTGCAGAGAAGGTAGTCTCCAAAAATTAGTATGAAGGTGTTGGTACCAAAAGATTAAGAAGGGGACATCCTAACCATCAGTGGTTAGGTGTCCCAAAATAGATTGTCAATAACCACCCTAATTATCAATGTTTAGGGGGAAACCTTAAAAGTCTAGAGGTTTAAAAGTGAAAAATAGAAATCATTTTCACTATTTGCTTTTTGACTCTCTGACTCTTATGTACTTGGTGATTCTAGAATTTTTTTCAAGAGTGTCGATGAGGTGGTTGGTGATTGGTTGAGGATTTGATTGGTTTATTGGGGTTTTATTTATGTTTAGTTGAGTGTGGGACAAAGGATGCAAGGTGAACATGGATGTGGTTGAGTAGTGGGACACCAGATTCTTCCTTGATGATAGTTGAGGAATGAGGTACAGGTTGCATTGAATTATTAGTTTAGTTGATTTTAGTTATTTTCTAGTTGAATTGTGTTAATTTATTTTTAATTTGGGGAGGGTTTGGGGATTTACCCTTGTTTTTAGGTTTTTTATTTATTTTCTAAATTTTTGGGAAAAAATTAAAATTAGGGAGGTAATTAGGTTTGGGATAGGGTAGAGAATAAAATTAGCTTGAGTAGTTGTTTAAAAAAGGGTGGTTTGGGTAGGTATTTTTAGGTAGATAAGGTTGGGATTTAACAATAGTGGTCACACATAGTGACTGTCAGTAGTCATACCTAACCATTGGTAATCGTAGTTGATCATCGATTGTTGAGGACTAGAGGCCAAATGGCCAGTAAACCACCGATGGTTAGAGTGACCACCAATGATTGACTAAAGGGTCGAGGGGGTGTTGATAAGAGGTTAAAGGTAGTAAGTTAAGATTGTTTTATAAAATGGTTAAGGCTAGTGTTTTTAGAATTTTGGAATGTGGGTAATGTGGGTTTGTGGTAAGTTTAAATATATGGTAATGTAGTTAAGATAAGAAAAATTAGGTAGGTGAAATGAGGTAAAATGGTGTGAAAGCCATGGTCAAAATTAGTTTATATAAAAACTAAGCATGTTTTCTAATGATTTTTGTAGGCATGGGATTAGATCCAGATGTAAGATCAGGTCCCTTAGATTTTTGTATAAATACATTAAGGGATGACTAATTATGATTAGATACACATGTAAGAGGTCAGCCTTAGCATGATGATAACACCACTAAAGTGTCCTCACATACCCTATCATTCATTTCCTTGATATCATAGGAAGCTTCATGACTATGTAAGCAATGGAGAAGGATGTCATCAAAACCATGTTTGTAAATGATTCCCCCTAGTATGGTATAAAGAGAGGTACTTTGCCAAAAAACTCTTTGGTCATTCCCAGAGAGGTTAGGATAAATGATGTTGAGGTTAAGGTACTTAAAGGATTATTCATACCAAATATTACATGGATATTCTACACATTACATATGGTAGGGAGATTGGATTAGATATAAGAGGGTGTTATAAAGTGATGAATGGTGATAAAGATTTTTAAATTGGTAGACAAAAATGGGATTTACGAATAAAAGGAAGCCATTATATCTAAAAAATTATTAGTAGATCATGGAACAGATTGGATAAGGTAATGATCAAATGATGTTAAGAGTGTGTCTACTAGTATTTTATATTTTTAAAAGACATCATTCTTACAATGGTAAGATCCATTGACTTGGTTAACCACAAGTTAAGAATCACCAAGGACACTAATCATATTAACTCGTAAGGATAGAGTAGTTTGGAGACCTATTACTAGGGCTTCATACTCAGTCATATTATTGGTACACTAAAAATTAAGTTTGAAATAAAGGTGAAGAGGTTTGACATCAAGGGGAATGAAAATAACTCTGGCACCCCCACCTCACTATCACTTCAAGCCATCAAATAACATGGTCATTTGGTAGGTGATGTCCTTTTGTGAAAGAGTTATGATAAACTCATTGGTAAACACAAGATAAAGTAGTTGGTTATCTGGAAAAGGATCTTTGTCTAATTGATCAGTAATGGCTTACCCTTTAATTGACTTCTGCTAGAGGAACACAAGGTTGAAATCAGCTAGGAACATGAGCCACTTATCCATACACTGGTTTTGGTATGGTTTAGAGTGTATGTACTTGAGTGGGTCGGTATTGGTGATGACATAGGTTTTATGATTGAGGAGGTAATGATGAATTTTAGTGGCCATAAAGACTAAGGTGAGGTAAATTTGATTAGTATGGGTATATCACATCTCATAGTCTATAAGTGTTTAACTTATATAGTAGACAATTTTATCTTTATTTTGTTCATCATAGTGACCAAACATTACCCCTAAGGAATGGTCAATGGTGGAGATATAAAGGTAGAAGGGTTGGTATTATTTACGAGGTGTAAGAATGGGTGGAGAAAGAAGGTACTCTTTTAGTGAATCAAAGGCGTTTTGTAAGTCCGTATTCCACTTAACATATATATCTTTCTTCAGAAGATGGTTTAAAGGTTGACATCTATCTGATAACTAAAAGATGAAGCAATAGATGGATTGGAGCTTCCCCTATAGGCTATGGAGTTGTTTAAGGTGGGTTGGAGGTGGCATGTCATGGATTTCTCTAAATTTATCAAGGTCTACTTTGATTCCTCTAAGATAGATAATAAAGCCAAGAAGTTTTCTAGATAGGACCCCAAAAACACATTTATTAGGGTTAAATTAGACATGGAAATGGATTATGTGTTCAGATATAATTGTGAGAACTTCTAGATGATCCTTATGATATTTTTATTTCTTAAGGATATCATCTACATGGTCCTCTATATTTTTTTGGATGATATCATGGAAGATGTGGGTTATTGCATGCTGGTAGGGTACTCCAACATTCTTCAAACTAAATGGAATGACCCTATAGCAAAAGGATCCCCATGGGGCGATGCATTTTTTTTATGCTAGTCCTCATGGGAAATTAGGATTTGATTATATCTTGAGAAACCATCCTTGAGGTATAACATCTCATGGTTGGTTATAAGATCAACAAGTTGGTCAATGCTATGAAAATGAAAGTCATCTTTTGGACAAACAGGGTTGAGATTACAAAAGTTAGTATAGAGGTGAAGTCCCCCTATGGGATTGGTGATAGGAATGATGTTGGAAACCCATTTAGGATAGTCAGTGGGTTAGATTAAATTTATAGGTAAGAGGTGTTAAATCTCTTTTTGTACTAGAAAGGTGATATGAGGGTGCATCTTATGAACCTTTTACCTAACAAGCTTAGAATCAGGATAGATGATGATTTTGTGGAGGGATATAAAAGGGTAAATTCCTAGAATATATTTATATGACCAAGAAAATTCTATAATTCAATAAAAAAATAAGGAGGGGTAATCTTTTTACTCTGAAGAATCTAAGGATTGACCAATCTTTATGATGTGAGGGTTATCCTAACTACCCAAGTTGACATCGATAATGGATTCATTTAACATGGTTTGGTTATTAAGGGGAAGGGATTTGTGGATATAAGAATCCCCTACACCAACATAGGTGAGAATGAAATCATCATCCTAATTTTGGATAGTGTGGATGGTAGGATAATATTTGTCTACCATTTCAGGATGAATCAGTGGAAAGGTTTTAGTTTGGCCATCCTTTTGATAGGTTAGGGGGCCCAAACTAACAATATTGACTAAAATAAAGTGGGGAGGGATGATTTTGAAATCCTTAAACTTTGAAAGAGATGGGTTTGGTGAGGATGGGATGTCTTCCTCAATGGTGGTGATGGGTTTGGGTGAATTGGTGGGTTCTTTTAGTGGTAAAAATCCAAGGCCAAATAGCTCATGAGGTTTATGGGCTTTAGTAAAAGGTAACTCATGGGGTATATTTTCATAATGACCAAGGTTAAATCCCTTCTAAGAACACCTATGAAGATATAATTTAACAAATGCTAATTTTCCCAAATAGGAGAAAGTAGAGATGAATGGTCAGATAAAAGAGGTGGTGGAGGAAGTGGGAAGCGGGTGATCAATTTCCCCATACATGCATTTGGTTTAGTGGTTAGGAAGTATTAAAGGAATGATGGTTCTGATATTAGGATCATAATAATGATCATGGTTAAGGTTCCCATACTCTTTAGGAGTAGGGAGAATGTCCAAGTCCAAAATATGGTACTCTCCTAATGAGAGGTGTTAGAACATAGGTTCTAGGGGGTCCTCTATGTGTATTTGAGAAGAAGGGATAGATGAGCTAGTTGAATCTTCATCAATGGTATGGGTAGAGTTGTTGTTATTTGGTGGTGAGGTGGAGGAGTGAGGAAGAAGAACATCATTGGGTTGATATGTCATGTTACAGGTTGTGAAAGGACTAGGGTTAGCTTGTATGGTGATGACTTGACCCTCATGTATGAACTTGAGACATCAATGTGAGGTGGATGGGACATAAATCATGGAGTGGATCCAAGGGAATCTAAGTAAGACATTATATTGGGATTTACCTTCTATGACATAGAAGATATTTGGAAGCATGTGAGGTCCCAAGTGGATGTGGAGGATGATTTTCCCCAAGGTTGTGGCCATAGTATCATTAAATAAACATAGGACCATTGAGGTTTTTCACATGATATTTTTTGGTTGCTAGAGTTGGTCATAAGCATGAGAAGATATAATGTTAATATTAGCTCCTCCATCAATCATCACCCTTTTGATGAGGGTTTGATTGATGTATGCAATGATGAAGAGGGGAGGATTGATATCTTCAAGTTGAACATAAGGTATTTTTGAATCCTTAAATGTGACAAGGGTGGAAAGATGAAGAGCTTTAATAAAAGATGTAAGAGGTTGGGGGTCTTCAAGTTAGAACTCTATGGATTGTAGGGCCTTTATTAGTTCTTGGTGATGATGGGGTGAGGTGTTGATCAGTTCATATAGGCTCATCTTCATCAGTGTTTATTGAAGCTACTTTAGAACTACTCATTGGATATATTTAGAAGGGTTGGAGGGAAAGGCACCCAAAATGGATATTTTGGGTTTTGGTGAAGGTGAAGTTGAAGGTGTCTAAGTTTGGTTAAAAGGTTGAGGGGTAGAAGGATATGTCCATATAATGAACACTTTATCCTTTCCCTTATCCTTTTGTTGGGCCTGAGAATGGGTAATCATATGGATAGTGTGGATGAGGGGAAGTGTTAGGATAGAAGGTTGAATTGGTTATTCCTCATTCTAAGGTGAGAGTGGGGGAGTAGGTTAGCATTGGATAGGTTTTTTTTGTGGTTGGGTTGATAATGGGCTCAAGAGAGTTTCATTTGATAATAGATAATCCCCATCCCATAAGTTATGGACAAGTACTTGGAGAGCTTTGTAGTTCTCTATGTTTTTTCTAGGTGTCTTATGGTATAAATAGATTAAATTATTATTAAACCAAGATGGTTCATGTTTCAAAGGGTCAAAGGGTCTGATAAGTGGTAGGATTAAGGAATAAGTTTGTAACAAACTTTTTAAAATGGTTGAATAAGATTCAAGAAAAGGTGTTGAGGGTGATGGGGTTTTGGTTTTTGGGGTGACAACCTTCTTAGATTTAGGCTTCAATATGGGGGTTATGGGTGGTAGGATGGTTTTAGTAGGTGGGTTTGATTGGGGTTGCTTATTTTTGGTTGAATTTGATGTTGAATATTTAAAGGTAAAACATTTTGAGATTGATGATTGAGATGATGAAGGTTTGGAGATAAGTGGAAACGTAGAAGTAGATAGTTTGGACAAAAATGATGGGGATTTTGATGTTTTGTAGGGGGTAGGTAAAGGTAGAATGAAAGGATGAAGTTTAGTGTGGGTAGTTTTAGGAGGGTTGAGATTCTTGGTAGAATAATGAGCTCCTAGGATGGAAGAATAATGGGGTCCAAAGATAGAAGGTAAGTGGGTATGGTTTTAGTTTTAGGTGGAGGTTTGGGTGCTTCCACTTTTTTGGTTGGTTTTTTTAAGATTTTTTTTGGTGGAAAAGATGCGGTTACGTCAAAATTAAAATATGTGTGGATAAGGCTAGGAGTAGGGAGTATAACTGAGTTCTTGATAGGTTTGATTAAAGAGGTGTAAGGTATTTTGACAATTCTAGATGGAGATGGTTTGGAGGGTTCCCCATGGTTTTAGAAGGAGAGGTGTTTGATGAAGGTATTGAGGTGATGATAATGTTTAATGGTGGATAAAAATGAGATTGAAGGTTCATGTTTTTTTTATAAGGGAGCCCAAGATAATTCCAAAATGTGGGCCGATCTAAATTGAGTTGAGAAGAGAATTCTAGAGTTTAGACCAATCTAGATAAGGGTTTGTAAACTAGTTTGGTTCTTTGGCCATTAGATTCAAAAATTAGGCCCTTAGGTTGAGGTAAGGGAATGATTTCTTCACCCTTGTCTTTAACAAAAGGTTCCAAGATTTGGGAAGGTATTTCCTTCATAGAGTGAGTAGGTAAAGTGATCTCTCCTTGTGGAATGGTTTTCAAAGAGGGAATAGGTGATTCTATGATGGGGGAGGAAGGTGTGATAGTGATGGTTGTATCCTTTGGTATTTATATCAAAGGATAGGTAGGTAAGTATTTTATCTTATCAAGTGAATAAGAAAAGGTAGTTGTTTCCTTTGTTTGGGTATCCAAAGGAATGAAGGGTGATTTCATCACTTTAATAGGTGGAGTGGAGGAAGAGGTGGTTGACATAGTGTTTTCCTTAATGATAGGTTAACTAATAATAACATTTATTGTATGGACCTCATGAGCATGAGATGATTCTTGTTTTTATTCATCATGGTTGGTATAAGGAGAATGATTAGAAAAAGGTTGCTAAAAGATGCCGAGTTATTGATTTAAGGGTGTGTTGGGATTGCCCAATGTAAGTTCTCCTTTATCAATCAACTTTTGGACAATGGTCTTGAAGGTATTGCACCTACTAACATCATGTCCAATGAAATGGTGAAAATCACATAGATTTTTCTCATTTTACCATTTAGGCATAGGGAAAAAAGCAAAAAATTGTATAGGAGGTTTAATAAGGGAATTTGTATGATGTTGGCTTTGATAGAATTATCCAAAACTGAAGCATATGACTTCCCTAATAGAGTGTATTGTTTTTTAGTAGCTTAGTTTTGATTTTAGGTGTTTTGATTGGAGGAGCTAGAGGAGTTGGTTTGGTTGGGTTGGTTGATAACCTGAGGTGGGGATGTTTTGAGGATAATCATGTTTGCAACTACCTTTGGTTTGGTGTTATGGTAGTTATTTGATTGGTGGTTTTGGAGAGGGAAGGGTCATTGTACTTAAACCTTGAGTTTTTGTTTCTTAGTTTTAACTTCCCCTCATTGATGGCTCTAATTTCTAGTTTATGTAACATGGCAAAAGCCTCATCAAAGGTTCTAAAAGTTTACACCTATAGAGTAGGGTCAATGTGTTTGACACAAGCCTAAGAGAAGAGTTCAATCAACTTGGGTTGGGGTAAAGGGAAATATAGTTCGTTAATAAGACATCTCCATTTTGCTATGAAATCAGCAATTAATTCATCATCAAACTACCTAATAAAGTATAGGTCAGTGATGGAGACATTCTTAGCTATATTTATTAAGAAGTGGTCAAAAAAGGTTTGGGAAAGTTGAGAAAAGGAAAATATAGAGTTCTTGGTGAGAGCACTATACCAATCCAATATTGGTCTAGATAAAGACATAGGAAATGTACGAAGGAAAGGAGCATCATCATAAGTGATCAAGTAGAAAAAATGTCAAATTACCCTTAAGTGTTATTGGGGGTCCTCCTTGCTTTGGAATTTAGAAAAAAAATTAGTTCCCATAAGAGGGTAAGGCTAGATGAGGACAAATGGGTGAATAGGTTCATTAAAAATATAGTATTAAGACAAGATGTTATGACCCCTAGAGATAGATGACTCTAGGTTGGTCATTTTTTCCATCAACATTTTGACTAAATCTATTTGGGGTTGGGTAGTTCCATAATTGTATGGTAAGTGTTGTTGGGGTTGGGTAGATGCAATGTATGGATAACTAGTAGAACATTGAGAATATTCCACATGTTTGTATGTGGTCATTTAGGGTTGGGATAATGCCACATAAGAGTTAATGGGCACAAAATATTGAGTAGAAGATGGAGATATATATCCTGATGGGTTAGGAATATAGTATGGGTAGGGTATCATAGCTATGGGTTGAGTTGATGTAGGTTAGTTTAGAGGTATGATCAAATTGGTTTATTGGAGAATTAATATGGATTGGGTTAGAGGTATGGATGGGTTAATTGGTTGGAGGTGAGTGGTAACCTTAATACTGATAGGTGGAAGGGTAAATGGTATCGAAAACACCACATTTTAAAAAGGGGTGAATATTAGTGCATTGGTAGTGATAAGGGGAATAATAGAAATATGGGTACAATATATCCCCATAATATATGGCATAAGGGTAACTAAAGGTAATGTTTCCCTTATGGTAGAGGAATTATTTGCTGGAGTAGGGGGTGTTTGGTTATTATTTGGGTGGTTTGATTGAGTTTGGTGGAAGTAGTAGGTGAATTATTAGTGGAGGAAGAGGCTTGAGTAGTCATGGTCATAGGTTAGGTAGAGGAAGTAGTAACAATAATATGGGGATATATCCCATAAGGTGGATCATTAGGAGGAACTAAAGAGTGGGGGTGTGCTGAGATAAGGTGTTGAGGTAATGTTGGAGGGCCATGGGGTTGGTGTTAATTAAAGTGGTGAAATTTACATCACCTTGGGAAAATATCTAAGGCATGTTAGGAGGGGTATAAGGATGGGGATAACCCTCAACATTTGAGTTATAATCCATGGAGAATGAAGAAGAGAAAGGTGGTTCTTGGTTGGTTTTATTTGTCAACTACTGTCTAGTAAAAACCATATGAGAAATATAGAGGAATAAAAGAAATATCACAACTCAAACACAAAGAAAATAAAATAAAAATATCTCAAAGCATTCAAACATACACTAGAGTGAATTTAAAATCTTATGATATCTTTTATCTTTCTTTTTGGATTATGCTTTAGTTGGAAAGTATGAAGAAGAAATTGGATTGTAGAGTAGGTACTAGAAAATAATTCTATAGTTGGTTTTAGGTGTTCATGGATCTCAAAAGGATATATGTTGGAAATCAATATGTGGCTTGGTATTAGAGCCTACCCCCTCACTTCACACACCATAGTGATAAGGGTTTCAGGTGATTAGCTTGTATATACCGATTTGTAGAATTTAAACTCAACCAGAGAGCTAAGTTTTGGTTTTTCTTCTTGGTAATGACTTCCAAGTAAGATATCCAAATAGTGAAGGTGATCCACTAGGAGATGAAACCCTAGTTGGGCCTTATGTTAATTATTTTTATGTTTAATTAATTTAAGTGGTTTGGTATAGTGTTTGATAAAGAATTGAAACTATGATTGATTACTTTGATTTTAATTTAACTAAATGAGATAAACATGCAAGAAAAAAATGTATGTAACATTTATTTTATACCCAAAATAAATTTTGATTTCTTTATATGAGAATAGAATAAGGAATAAAATGGCACCTAGATGCTATTAGGTCCCACTAGGCATGATAGAATGTTTCTCTCAATTTTTTCTTATTTCTATTTATATAAGTAAGAAAATAGTAATAAGGGTGTGGTAGAAGAACCTGTTTGTTTTTTCATGCATGATCTAAATGATTGTGAATATATCCTCTTTATCTTGGGGATAATGACATGTAGATAACAAAGAACTCATGCAAAGGGGTTGTTAGATGGGTAGCAAGGTGGATTTCTTGGTGTGAGATAGATACAAGAAGCATGAGCTTATTAGGAGGCTAATGATCCACACCTTTATATTAATTAAGTTAGAATAAATGAATATAAAGTACTTGCATCATATGCTATAAAATACTAAAAGAGAATACAGGAAGAGATGAATGCTTGATAAAGGAAAATAGACTAATTATAATAAATAATGGGTCAATACTAATTCTAAATAGGTTAGGTTAGGTTCAAAAAATAGGTGGGTTTTGTGTGAATAGGTAGGGACACAAAAAATAGAATTTAGCTTAGAGTAGGTAGGTAAAAATAACTTGTTATTATTTCTTACGATAGTGACCATCAACAGTTAGGGTGACCAATTATGGTTCCTATAGGTTCTAAAAGTGTTTAGAAAAGAGTCTAAATCAAATTATAGAAAGGGGTCAATAACTAGTTTGGGATATGGTTAAGGTTTGGGGGTTAGGAAATAATATGTAGAAAGGTTTGATTTTGGCAAGGAAGTCAAAAATTGAACAAATAAAACCTGATATACAAAATGTACCTAGTTTGTTTCTTGATGGTTGATGGCTGATCGCAGAGAAACTTTGGTAGATTAATCATAATTTTCCTCAAGAAAATTTTTGGAAAAGGTTTAAGTCTATATTATATTTTTTAAATTATGGGAAGGAAGACTTGTTAGTTGATCTCTTCATTACTTATATGCTATAATACTTGCTTATGGATCCTTATTCATCTCCTACTCCCCTCATTTTATAGACAAAGAGAGATGGAGGTATAAGGTTACATAGGTGGTTAGGTTGATGATTTTAAAATATAATGATGTGTTATCAATGCGTAAGGTTAACATATTAAATTGTGTCATGTTAGTTTGTGTACAATTGGTGTTGTGTTTGTTTAGATGGGGGAAGGGACCTAACTATCAATGGTCAAGGTGATCATTGGTAGTCACTCTAACTATCGATGATCAATTGTTGAAGGTTAAGTGAGGTAAAATGGGTGGGTTGTTTCATTATTAAAACTAATCATGGTTAGGTTTAGTTAGGGGTTAAAGGGTCAAATTGGTCCCAAGAGGGTTCTAAGGTGGTTCAAGGGTGTTTCAACATTTGAAACTACAACGTGCATAATTATAGTGTCTACATTGGGGTTAATTTTAGTTTTTAGAAATGGTATAAATTAAAAATTTCAATAAAAAATTAATCTCAAATAAAATACTCAAAATAAGTTTTAAATTCTTAGTTTCTTACCTCTGCAACACCCACTATGGCCGATAGGTGTCCCTTTCATCTCAGATATCATCTCCTCACCATTTTGACTCTTTTGGATAATATTTGGTCTATCATAGCTCTTTTTTTCTCTCACAATAAGTCAAAAAATAAAAAATGACTTTCTTTTCACCCTATTTAAACTTACTATTCATAATTCTTTACCATTCAAATATCTACCGTCACATTCCTTATTTTGATCATATCTTTATTTTAACTAAATCATTTTCCAAACCATAGAAAATTTTAGAATCATGATGTCTTAGAGAATATTTTCCACTAATATATTCCTATATTCCAAAAATTTTAATTTTTCACTATTTTTTGCACTAATCTTTGTAGGTTCACCTAATGTTCCTTACATTGGGAAACTTCACTTCTATGAGAGTCTCTTCTTTATTTACAATACTAAGGTAATTAAAGGTATGTGTTTTCCATTTCTTTCCTTTCATTTATCTTTTTTTCTCCTTATTTCACTTTAATTAGCATCAATGTCATGTGTCATCATGTTCTTTTCCTGAATCACCTTCCCATGTTGCACTCACGTGACATGTGGTGAACTTCGAGTGGGGAATATGTGTATACATAATATTTTAAAACTTTTATTAATTACCAATTATATTTATCTTATAGTAACCCATCAAGTCTTAATCTCTCTATTTTCACACCTTAAAGGATACACTTGGAAAGGGGTGGGAAGACCATTAGTTCTTTGCATGATTGTTGTCCCTTTTGCCACTTGTCATCTACACACTTGTCTCTTGAAAACCATATCCCTAAGCATGTTATTCTCTTTTACACACTCCTCTAGTCATTTACCATCCTTTTTACCCCTTTTTCTCACCTAAAATCCCTTTTGATACTTTATAGAATTAGGTCATCTGGGTCGACCCTGTACTCTTATGGGTGAAATTCACATAGGTTTTTAGTCAGCTCTTGATGGACCTAGCCCGTGACCTAGTGAACTTTTTACATAATAGTAATAGGTCGAATGGGTCAACCCTATCAACTAAATTTTTTAAAATATTTTAGGGTTAAATCTAACTATATATACAAGATCATTTTTCTATTATTTATTTAAGACAAGAATAAGTAAGAGTTATTATGCATCTTCCTATGTACCATTCTAATTGAGGAACAAACTCAGGGTTTCATACTTTCTTTAGAGATATGGATCTTTTCTTATTGATAATTCTTCTGGATTCATTGATAGGTTGTGTATCTTAGATGTAATTTATCCATGTCATCCTTACTTAGCACAACAACCTCTTATGAAGAATCTATTCCAAGGGAGAGATTAAGTCTCAATAGGTTCATCTTCAAAGGTAAGTAATCCTAAATTTATTCATCCTTTGTAAGAGTAGATTAAAATGCATTTGTACTTCTCTTCCATGCATTAGTATTTTGTATCCATTAATGTGAGTATATGTCTCTTGTACGTGTTTACTTTTTTTTTATTACCCCCACTTTGTGTCATAAGTTTCTGTGAGAACTAGATTAGACTTTACATTACTTGTTATTAGCATAGAGAATATGAAAACATAGGGCTTAGTTAGGGTTTTTGTGTGATTTTAATTGATTAGAGGCTTTGGAACCCTCCCTAAAATTATTGTTATGATAAGAGATTTCCTAATTGGGTCTATCATATCCACATATTAGTCATGTTCCTATTTATCTTAAGTATGATTGATCTTATTCAAGTTCAAATTCATTTATAGACATGATGTATTTTAGATTTCATATAGCTTCCACCTTCTATGAAGTCACATTCCTATCAACCACCTAGTGACTATATACCTATTATCTTAACTAAGACTCGACACTCCATTAATCACACCACAAAAAATGATAAGGTCATCCCTACCTATGGCATTGATCTTCATACACTTGAATATGATGATGTATATACCTTGGATGATCCATTTTTAGGAGCTATTGATTAGGCCTAAGATGTTAAAATTATTCATTATCATTCCTCTAGGTTTTATTTTTTTCATATATCTCATCTCATTCCATCCTATATAGTTCCTAATTTTAACATTTTTCCTTTTTTTCATAGGGTAGAGATGGTGCACACATCTCTAATTTATAAAGAGACTTATAGGAGTATGCTTATGAATCATTCTATGACTAGTCTCTATCACTTTAGTAGATACTAGGACCCCTATAGATGACTTATCCCTAAGATGCTTATAATTTTACTTTAGCCTTATATGAATCCTACACCTCTCTCATCTATGCCTATTTTAGATCCTATTCCCACTCCCTCTCTATTTGAGTCTCTTCCTATTTATACTCCTATTTCTCCTTCAGTCGATCCTTGTCTAGTCTCTCCACTAGCCCTACCTTCCCTTGGTGATGGTTTTCTCTATTTTTTGTAGATTTCTCGTTTTCTCACCAAATGATTGATAAGCCATATTACAATATTCATAATGATTCTGATCATTGGATTAAAGACTATTCCTTACACCAACCTTCCTCAGCTTTTATTTCCACTCCCTCTATTAGTACATGTGTAAAGTCTACTAACAAGTGTATTTTTTTATTCCATGACATAGATAATCATTCTTCGATGCATTTTCATAAGTTAAAAATATATATCAATACCTTGTGTCCCACTACTCCTTAACCAATAGACAAAGCTATATCTCCTCTCAAAGTATCACCTAAATATATTCCAAAATATGGATAGGTATATTATCTCTAGCATCAATTTGGTACTCATCACATTGATCATTTTTTAATCCCTTAACAACTTCTCAAGGATTAACTCATGACCATTATTTTTCCTAATACCCTTCCTACCATAGGTCACCTTCATAATAAATCTCCCCCTTCTTCTCCTATGGTCCCTTCTCAACATATATTTTTTCCACTCGTGATTCCATCACTTATGGATCCTCATTCACCTATGGCCCCTTATCCACTATTGACTCCTTCACCTATGGCCCATTCTCCATAGATGACCCATTAATCTCTCATAGATTCCATTCCCATTGTTTCTCCTAAGAATCCCCTACATGATACTCATCATCAGCATGATCCTTAAGGCATTCCTACATTTTACACTAAGGAGATTTGACATGAAGTATTTTCTCAACTTTCCCTAAATATTAATGAGACTTTAGATATAGTCTAATTTCAAATTTATAGAGATTTATTAGATGTGATGGATAATGTGTATGGAGAAATATACTAGTATTTTTTAACACAAACATGGTGTTCTTTCATTCCATTCTTCATTTTGGATTGGATGTATGTTCTAAATTTAAATTTATCTATCTTATATCATTTGACATTGTGTCAAATTCTTATTTATCTTACATGATTACTTATGTTTCATACTATATGTTGCTTATGATTATATTTTATTCATTATGTTATCTTATGGATTATTTTTCATGATTACATACTCTTTCTTCATGTGCTCTTTATATATGGCTATCTTGTTCTTATTTCATGATTATTTGATATATTATCTCTCTAAAAATGGATAATTGTTATTGTGACTTGGTTATACAAACCTTACTCCCTTTAGTCATTCCTTATTTACCATATGATTAATTATAAAATAGTTCATCTCATTATAATATCCTTTTACTGGTCCACTTTGGATTTCCCTTTACTCCCCTTATTTCCTCTCGTAGGCCAAGCATACACATGGTTAAAATTTTAAATAACATGTTGGTTCATAGTTAAGCCTAAGTGATATAAACAATCATGTCTATGGATACTTAGCTTCCTTCAGCTAAATCCTAAATCTCAATTATGTGTATCACTTTATCTCTCATGATTGGTCATTCCATGTTTGTATGGAGGAAGAATCCTAAAATCCATAACAATTCAAAATCCAAATAATTTAACAAAAGGCAATGATTTAAAAGTCAACATTCAAATCTTTTAAAAGACAAATTACACTAAAAGACATGATTTTAAGCACATCTCCTTTTTAAAATTAAAGCTAAAACTCCACATTTGGCCTCATGATAGATTCAAGGTGCATTGGGTTGCAATAGGCTAGTAGATTGGAAAGGACAATAAAAAATATTTTAGTTTTACCTACTTTCTCATGCAAGTACCCAATTTTTGTAGTAGACCAATGGATCTATAAGAGGTCCTAAGGAATGGGGAATACATTGTGGGAAGGTAGGTCCATTTTAATTTTCTTTTTAAAAATAACCAACATGAGTTGATCTTATTACATCACTTATTTTTCTACATATATTTATGCCTATAGTGAATAGGTATCATCTATATATTTATGATCACTAGTCACTTAGTATCTTTCTATGTGATTAGTATGCCTCATATTTCCTAAGGTTTTCTCATAAGATGCCTATGTTATTATTCTTACATTCCCTCTTTTAGTTCCCATAATCCTAATATTCCCCCTTGAGAAATATTGTTTTTTTCACTGATCACCCCCCCCAGGGATCCCATTTGTGAGTTGTAGTGTAAGACCTTGGATAGGACCAGGATTTCCTCAAAAATTACCAAATTTTCACATTATCATTCCAAACATCCAATTTTAAAATTATTTATACCTAATTTGTGTTCACTTTGTGTTTTGTAGTGTAAGACCATGGATAGGACCTAGCCTTCCTCACAAAATTTTCTAATGCCCAAGTCACAACGAAATTACATGTGTCAAATTCAAGAAAAGGCATGCTTTATAATGAGTTACATGTAATTTACATGCTTCCCATCTTGATTCAGTATGTTTTATGCTTACATCATTAGTATTTCATTTTATCTTCTTATTTTTTGATTTCATGTAAGAATCCAAGATTTTTTCTTAAGTTTTTCATACTTCTTAGCTTGAATTAGTGTGATCAATTTAAGTCCATTTTTCCAATTTTGTTTCTCTTTTATACTTCCCAGTGTGATTTACTATTATTGATTGACTTAATTGTTTTATTTTTATAACATTTTTGTTTCACGTGCTTTCCATTTTATTACTTTATTTTCATATTTACCAACATGATTTAGTGTAATTTTACTTGCTCTAATTTGGTACCAATCTTTTTCATGGTTCAAAAACACTTTTGTCCTCTTATTTACCACTTTTTGGTTTATTGTACTTAGTCATCTTTTGTTATTACACATTTCCCATCATGAAATGGTGTGTGGTACATTTGTTTATGATTAATTATATTTTCCAAAGTCCTTTTTGCTTATTTATTTTTAATCATGCTTTTGTAGTACATAATTATAGAAAAGAAAACACTCCACATATATTTCCCATAGTATATAAAACAAAACAAAAATACATATGTTAGAAAGAAATATATCCATGCATCAAAAACCAAAACCAATATATAACTCATGAGATAAAAATATAACTATAAAAATAATATATATCTATATATCATGTGTTTTATATAATGGTACAACATACATAGCTCCAAATATATGATTGGGCTCTATCATGTCTATCGTGTGGCCTAGCCATGCTACCCATAGATGCCTCATATTATCCACTTTGTACATTGCACTATAATAAGGAACTCTAAGATCTACAACCTACTACATGTCCCTATAGGTTTGGCTCTTGGACCTTTAACTATTCCAACTAGATCATGGTAGCCATGTGTGAGTCTTTCTCCTAAGCTAAGGCCTACCAAGCCTATGCCTCTCTTGATCTCACCCTTGTCAATGGATATAATATATCCCCACATGTTTATAACTACCATGTAGCCTCCCCCATTGTATAAACTATCCCACTTAAACTAAGGTAGACAATACAAAATGATCATCCAATATAGTGGGGTTATATGGTGCCAACCCCCCATCCAAAATTCCAAGGTGCACTACCATGACTAGAGATCCCCATTTGACCTCCTCTATCATAGGGTATGCAAAAACCAACACATATATAGATATCAAATATCATATACATTTCAATATCTATATATCTACTTACAATCATATACAACTAGTATTTTATCTCAAAGACTAAAAATTACAACATTTCTTACCTATCTCAGTGTCATCGACTACCATCTCCCTGTTTGCTCATCCACCAAGTAAGGTCTCTCCATCTACCCATACCTCGAGCACCTCATCCATAGGTTACCTCCCTATCAAATCAAATCTTGAAGTCTCCACCCATGCACACTATGGGCCTCTCATCATAGGTGATTTAATGACCATCTCTACCCTGGGTTGACTATTAGATCATCTTGCATAACCAACCTCATTTGTACTTGATATCATCGATGGTGTATTCATTAGTGGTGTGCTTGAGGTGTTTTCTACTACTCCTACTATGGTGCCTATTATGGTAATTACTACACACCTACATCCATATTCATTCCCTCTCCTCTTCTAGATGTTAGATATCTTCTTGACTAGTCTATGATCTCACATGCCATAGCCTAATCACTAGTCTACTGATTGGTGGTCCTCCTCTTCCTCTCCCCTCAGCTCTATATTCTATTTTTCCAAAAAAATAGGCACTAATGGAGGATAAACTATGTACATGAATCTAAACTACCCTGGTAATTGTGCCACTAGTTGAATCTCTACCCACTAAGTATAGTGGCCCATGATCCATACTCAAGCCAAACCTAACACCATGATCACCCAACTCGGCCAAACAGTAGAAAAATGTGTATATGGATACCACATAATATCCCTTCATATGATTATCTATAGTTATATCATGTGAGGCATAGCCCATGCTACCTAGTCATGTCTCCATCTATCAAGTTTATGTAACCTATCATTAACAATATAAGGAATCCTAATTGGTCAATATATTAGGAACATATCATATATCCATGCACTCAATAACACCATTGGACCCATAGTCTTCTGCCTTATGAAAAATATCCCATACATATCATGCATAAGCTAAACTTAGATAATACAACCAAAATCATATTTCACCCCCTGATCCAAAATAGACTGACACAAGGTTATTACATAAAACAACACCTTACTATTTGACTTGTGACACAACACTCTTTCTATCATAATTCTAGCCATAGCCCTCCATATATATAATCTATGCAATATACACATCAAATAAGCTCAATCTTAGCTCTGGGAAGATATTATCTAAGCATTTTTCCCACCTAGCTAGTTCTCATTTTTCCTCTAGATCATTTGAGGTCCCTATGATCACTGGTATCCCTCCTATAAGTAGTCTAAGTAATGCATGGACATATTCCAATATGATACCTACCTCTATGGTATCCCCATCCACCACTCATTTAAATGTGTTGGTCAACCATTCCCATACTCTGAGGAACATTACAATAAGATCAACACTCAGTGTGATGTGTCTCATCTCTATGATTCCTCCTAGACCTAATGTAACCAATCTCACTCTATCTACATCTATCAAGTGATCTAGAAAATCTAGTAACCATAAGGCAATGATAAATGACCAAAATATCTAGAACCTCTACAAAATATCAAATAATAAAAGATGTATTAGATATCAATGTCATTCATAATCAAAATACATTCTTAAAAATTTTAAAAAAATTAGTTGGTTTGATTTTGTTTCTTTATTTTCTACCATATTGACTTATTACAAACTAAATTAGCTTTCTCCTTTGTTAGGGATTCTAAATCAACCTTATCAAAATTTCAACTAAATTAGCCTTTGTAGTACTAATTCAGACACCATTTGGCCTATTGGTACTAAGTCAAACCCGTTCATCCTTTTAATTACTAATTCAACAACTTCAAAAACAACTAATTCAGCCCACTAGTGCTAAGTTATCCCCCTTCTTTAACCAACTAAATCAGCCAACTACTACTAAGTTGGCCTATTGGTTTTCCTATCTTCTATAGAGTAAGTAAACCTAGTTTTCTTTATTCCTCACCTATGATGATATTTTGACTAATTTCCATAAATTCCTTAGGTATTTATTAGTCTAACTCCTTCCTACCCAATACCTTATTTGACCCCTAGTGTCCCTACAAATTTCTTAGGGTTCATTCTGAGTCCTAGATTTTTCTTAATTGTCAATTTTCTATAGTTTACTCAATTTCAAATCAAAATACTCAAATTTGAAATTTATAGTTGTTTACCTATGCTACATTTACTATAACCACTATGTGTCTTCCCCATCTCAGTTATTGTCTCCTCACCATCCTATCTCTCTAGTCTCTCATTAGGTCTATCAGATCTCTATTTTTCTTAGAATAGTAAATAATACCAAATGAATTATTTTTAAACCTATTTATATTTACTATTCCAAAATTATTTACCCTTCAAATATTTATCATCATATTTATTATTTTTCTCATATCCTTATCTATACTAACTCTTTTTCCAAACTATAAAATGATCTGGAATCTTGATATCATAGAGAATCTTTTCAACTATTACAAGTCCATGTTGTAAAATAAAAAATTTTTTCTCTTTTTTGCTAATCTCTATAGCTTTGCCTAATGTTTTTCACATTGGAAAGTTTCAAATTTGTTTCATATCTTTATTTTTTTATAGCATTAAGGTAAGTAAAGGTATGTGTTTTACAATTATGTCCTTTCATTTATCTTATTTTCTCCTTACTGCACTTTATATAGCTTCACCATTATGTATCACTATGTTCTTTTCCTAAAGCACCATCCTATGTTCTAACTATGTGACACATGATGATATTCAAGATGGGAATATGCAGACATAATATTTTCAAACTTTATCAATTATTGACTCTTTGTATCTTGCAGGAACCCTTTGAGTATCAATATCTCTAAGTGCATGCCCTAAGGGGTGTAAGAAAAGGGCGGGTAGACCATTATTTTTTCACAAGAGTCTTGTCCCTTTTTTCCACTTACTATCTACACACTATCTCCTAAAAACATTCCCCTAAGCTTTGTCTCCTATTTTTAACCCTCTTCTAGTCATTTACCACCTTCATTATCCCTTCCCTAACATAAACCCCCATATTGATAGTTTACATTACATAGTTAGACCCATCGATCTTGTAATCTTATTGATAAAACTTATTAAGGTCTAGGTTTACCCCTGGTTGACCTAGTCTAGTCCATGACCTAATTTGTTTTTGTTAATAAAGATACTAGGTTGACTGGGTTGACCTTATTAGCCTAAAATTTCAAAATGGATTAGGGTTAGATCCACTTATATAAACACATTCATTTCACCATTTCTAAGAGAAGAGAAGGATAAGTAAGATATATTATGCATCTTCTTATCCACCATTCTACTTTAGGAGCAAGATTAGTGTTATATACTTTCTTTATAGATGCAGATCTTGTCTTGTAGATAAGTTTTTTGGATGAATTGATAGATTGTGTAGCCTAGAGATGATTTATACTTATCATCCTTACATACCAAAACAAATTCTTGCAAATCACCTTGGTCAAGGGAGATATTAAGGCTTAGTAGGTTTGTCTTCAAATGTAAGTATTCTTATCTTTATTCCTCCTTTGTAAGAGTAGATAGATATGCATTTTTACTTCTCTTCCATGCATTAGTAATCCATATACATTAGCATGAGTATATGTCTTCTATTCATGTTTAATTTTCATGTTTATTACCCCCAATTTATGCCAAAAGCTTTGGTTTTCACTAGATTATACTTTTACTTTACTTATTATTAGTTTAGTGAATATGAAAACATAGGATAGATTTATGGTTATTCCATAGTTTTGCTTAATTGGAGGCTTTAGAACCCTCCCTAGTGTTATTACTATGGTAAGAGATCCCTTGATTAGTTTTTATCAAATACATCTTGATCATGACCTTGATTATCTAATGTATCCCCAATCAAAAGTGTAAGTAGGAGTTATCTTCTCCAAGCTAGGATTAATTTATAAATTTGATGCATTTCCCATTGTATACACTCTCAATTCATCTTTATTTCATAATCCTTTTTTTCCTTATAAGATGAGTGTTAATTAGATTACACACCTGAAATGCTCTTATTTCTTAATGAATTTCCTCAACATATAAGAAAAGATCCATTAACCATTTATAATAATATGATAGGTCCTCAAGTAGAAGAACCTCTTTCACCCTCCCCTACCTTATCTCATAGATTCGAGGGAGACACTTTATTTGATTCTCAACCTTTTTCTTATATTTTTTCTCCTTTGCACACCATGACATATTTTCTATGACCTCTTCAACCTCCATGCCAAGTATCTCCACTAATATTGTTGGTTCAATTTCTAGTGGGACTTTTCTAAAGAATTTTTTGCTTAATCATTCTACTAGTGCATCTTTTGATTCCAATTCTAATAATATTACTAGGGCATATTTTGCTACCAATTCTAATCATGATACTAGTGATTATTTTTCTTCCAATCTTAATAATGCTACCAGTGCTTCCTTTTCTACCAATACTTCTCATGTCACTAGTACAACTCATGTTACTATTCATAGTGTGACTCAAGCCTCTAATACCAATACCAATGCTTCACATGTTGTGCACACTAGTCAAAATAATACCCAAACTCATCAATTTTTATTAAAAACACTAAATCAAATTCATACTTTTCAAAATAATAATGCAAATCAAATTATGCAGATACAAAACCATCTCATTAATTTTAAAAATAAACCCCAAAAAGTTTCTTGGGGAGCATAAAATATTAATTCCCCAACCCCGCCTTAGGGATTCCCATGGTAACCTTATTCCTCAACCACCACTTATAAATAAAATAATAAAACATATCTAAAATGAACCTTTTTTATGTTGAATTTATAATATTGACATAGGAGGTATCATACGTACAATCACCTACAAAGGGTCTACTGATCCCACCTTACATTTAAAAATATTTGGTAACCTCTACAAATATTGGGTCAAACTTAATATTTTTGTTGATACCAATCTATAAGATAAAACACTCTTAGGAGATGCTTTAGATTGGTAAAATCAAATAAAGCCCCATTTTATCACTAGCTTAGAATATTTGGTTAAGTCCCTAATATAATATTTTCAAACTAGTGATCTCCCTAAGAATAACTTACTCACTTCATAAATTATAAATAATTTGCACAATATTTCATTAAACAATGGAATAACTTGTCTAATATATGTGATCATAATATGGAAAATGATAACCTTTTCCACCTATTAACTAATGCTCTCTAACCCAAGTTATAATATTAGGTTAGGACTCTCTAAAAACTTTGGAAGAAACTCTCGACCAAGCTAAGTGATAAGATTTTATGATGTGCCAATTAAAACCTTCTCAACCTATCATGGGTACTTGCATACTCATTAAAAGTAAAAATCATCATGCTACCGATTATGGCATTACTGATATTTATGACACTATTCACAATATTCAAGCCATCACTTCCAACAACACTATAGAGCATGTTTCCCCTACAAAAAACACTCCTAATCCTACCTAGTCTCTATAACATTAGTGTCCATAAACCATTACTCTTATTTGATATTCAAAAGCATATTCCAAGGCCTCTACCACAATATCTTCACTCTACTCATCCAATGTAAACATGGTATGATCCAAATAAATTTTGTTGGTTTTATGCAAGTTAGGGCCACTCTTACAAGACTTGTAGACAATTACGTAATCTAGATATAAATTGTCTTCTTGACCCAAATGTTGATCATGAATACCCCATTCCCAAGTGTCAACAAGAATATAACATAAATTTTAAAGACTGTTAAATGGAAAACAAAAATCAATATTTAAATCAAGCTAATGTTTATCTTTATATATAAAAATACCCTCTTCTCAATCATCAAGATAACAATGACAAGCATACTCATTATAAAAATAATGTTTAAAGTCTTATAGAACTCACTGCTAGTGAATAAAATATGGTAAATATGACTAACATGTGAAGATTAGTTGCTTTTATCAATACCAATATAATACCCATCCATCAAACCTCTCAAACATTCTGTATCATTTAAGATACTTTCCCATCTCATCTCATAGACTTGAGATAAGAGGATTTTATAGCCTTCCAAGAAACACTTTCAACAACTCAAGTGGATAATACCTCTCACACTATATCTACTCTTCTTCCAACATATACACATATAGACAACATCCCCCAACCTTACAATAGTATTTATTCAACCCAATCATAAGAAATACCTCAATAAACCATCCCACCACCTAAAAAAAATCAAATTATTTGTCCTCAACCTACACCAACTACATCTTACCAAATAAAATTTAATTACACTTCCAACCCTCTTTTTCAGGAGGTCTTACAACATTATGTTCCTATATCTAGCAATCCCCCCATGGGTTATGACAAATGCAACCCCATTGTAGGACCTTATCATCTCCCATATCAAATATATTTTCTCAAATTAATACGAACTTCCCCCCCTCATAAAAACTATATAATGCAATTATTTTTTGAAATGAACATCCCTCATCCTCCTCTAGCAAGATGTGAAGCTACCTTGTCTAGATCTGAACATAGTGTCCTTCAACAATGCAAAGATATGTCCATACATGTTGATGAATAGTGGACACTTCTCTATCCCTTAAGTTTCCCATCATTTCCATGATTCCATATGAGATTATGATTCATGTAGATGATCCTCCCATATTCATTAGCATCTAAATTGATGATATCCAAGTCAATCATGCATTTATTGATGAGGGTTTAGTTACTTGCATTGCCTCCCTAAATTTCATTAAAACTATTGAATATTCCAAATGCAATCTCAATTTCACATGTATCACATGACAAGGCTACAAAAGAAGGCAAATTCCACCTTTAGGTTATGTGTGGCTTCTTATTACTATCCATCCTATCACCATTTATGTGAAAGTTATGATCTTTAATTTTCCCCTTTCTTATAACATCCTACTTGGTAAACCTTGGACTCATAGTATGAGGGTTTTTTTCTTCAACTACATGCCAAATTCCTGCATAATGGTTTTATTTATAATATTCAAGGAGACAATCCCTTAGAATTTTGATAAATTCCAAGAATGTGGTGTCTTTAAAATTATTACCCTTGAACCTTTACCTAGTATCCTATTTAATGAATCTCAACACTTCAATTATCCTATCAATTATACTTGAGGTTATAATGATTACCCCAAACTCCTTATTAACATACCACCTAGCCTCATATATTTTGATGATGATGAGTTGGATGAGATAAGCCTCAATATCAAAACTTCTAATTTATCCCCTCATATCATCACCCAACTTCCTCCCTCTTTGTAACCTTATTTTGGTAAACCTCTTATCAATGATATACCTATGGTCTTAACTAAGACTAGATATTTTAATCATCATGAAAATTTTGATGATAAAGTCTTACTTACATGTATCATCAACCTGCATACACCTAACTATGATGATGGTTATGCATTAGACAACCCATTTATAAGAGGACTTGTCTAGGCTAGAGATGCTAAAATTATTTGATATCATACTTATTTATTTTAGTCATTTCATTCATATTATAGCATTCCTTCCTTCATAGTGCCTAATTATAGTATTCTTCTTATTTTCTATAGGATAAATATGGAGTAATCATATAGTACACCTCTAAATTTAGTAGAGCCTCTTAGAAGCAAGCTCATGGATCATGCCACGACTGGCCCTTACCATTTGGATAAATATCAAGATCCTTCTAGTTTGGTTCCCATAGAGATGATAGCTACTACTCTTAAGCCTTCCATCCATCTAGCTTCACCTTCAATTGAGCCTAGCCTAGTTCTTACTCCTATTTTATCTTTAGTTGATCTATTTTTTGATATTGCTTTACCTTTAGATGAGCTTATTCCAATTTTTGTTTTATCCCTACCTTACCTTGGCAATGGCCTTCTTTCTTTTTCATAGCTTGATCCCACACCCACTCAATGGTATGATCAACCTTATTGTGATATCTATAAAGTTGTTGGTCATTGAACTAGAGACTAATAGTTATATCAACCACCCCTAGATTTTCTCTTTACCTCTTCCATTAATAGACCCCCAAAGTCTACTAACAAGTGTAGCTATTATTTCCATGGGATAAATAATCACTCTTTTACTCATTTTTTGAATCTTCACTAATATATTAACACATTACATCCCACCATTTTTCATCCCAAACATAAGGCTATACCTGCTCCTAAGTTTTACCTAAGTATATCCCTAAATATGGGGAGGTATATTGTCTTTGGTACCAATGTAGTACCCATCATCTAATAATTTCCATATTCTCTAATATTACCTTCATGATCACTAGCTAATGATATGTGCATTGACTATTCCACTTTCCATAGATCACCCATGCAATAAGGATCCTCCTTCTTCACCTATGGATTCTTCCCCACTTGTGTTTCCTTCCCCACCTATGGTTTATTCTCCATTAGTGGTTCCTCCTTCTCATCTTACAGATATCATTCCTATTTTGGAACCTATTCCTCTATTTCAATATTCTATGCATGAGATTCTTCATGAGCATGATATTTCATCTACACCTATATTTTATGTTGAAGAGAGGTATTTGCACAACTTTATATGAGGATTGAAGAAACTCTAGTTTCTATTAGGATCCAAATTCATAGAGATGTTTTAGATGTCATGGATAATATTTGTGGGAAAATTTGTCAATATTTTTTAACACAACATGGTGTTCTTTGACTTTCTTATTCATTTTGATTTTGGATTAGACTTGTGATGCACTTTTATATCTTATATCATTTGAATATGTGTAAAATTTGTTTTCATCTATCTATTTCACATGGATTCTTATCTTACGTGTTATGTGTTATATATGGGTTCATTTAATTTCTCATGTGATTTCTTTTCATTCTTTCCATGATCTATATGAATTCATTTCTTTGATTGATTTCATTTTATTGTTTCAATATTTTTTTGCTATCTTATCTCAAAAACATAGATAACTATTATTGTGACTTGATTATACAAACCTTGATCCACTTAGTTATTATTTCTTCACCATGTGATTCATTAAAAAATAAGACTTATCATTTTACTCCTATTTAATGATCTACTTCGGATCTCCTTTTCTTCCTTATATTCCTTTCACATACTAAACATACACATGGTTGAATATTTAGATTACATATTGGTTCATACATAATCACATGTGTTTAGTTATCCATATCTTTGGATACTTAGCTTTATTTAAAACCAAAGTATAAATTTCATTCTTGTGTATCAATTATATCACTCACATTGGTTATTCCAAAACCGTATGGAGGAGTAATCATAAAATCCATTAAAAAGTTAAAAGCTAAATTATTTAAATAAAAGTCCATGATATAAAAGGTAACATATAAATTAAAAAGTTAAATCATACTAAAATATGTTATTCATAGCACATCTCCATTTTTTAATCAAATCTCAAACTCCATATTTGGCCTCATGATAGAGTCAAGGTATGTTGGGGTGCAGTAGTCCAGTAGATTGGGAAAGAAGAATATTTTTTTGTAGTGATATATACTTTCTCACAAAAGTAGAAAATATTTTTAGTAGACCAATGTTTTTTTAAGAGGTATTGAGGAATGGGGAACATTTTGTGGGAAGGTAGTTCCATTTTACTTTTATTGTTCATATAACCAGCATGAGTCGATCTTAGTATCTCACTTATTTTCTTATACATCTTTGTGCTTATTGTGATCAAATATCCCTTGTGTTTAGATGGTCACTAGACTCTTGGTGTCTCTATTTTATACCTATTACACCTCATTTTTCCTAAGGTATTATCATAAGACACCTATTCCATGAGTTTTACATTCCCACTTTTATTACACCATTCTTAATATTTCCCATTGAGAAATATTGTTTTGTTAATTGATCACTTCCCCCTAAGGTATCCCTTTATGAGTGGAAATGTAAGACCATGGATAGGAATAGGATCTCCTAAAAAATTACCATAATAAAAAATTCCTTTTACCATTCACCTCATTGGTGTTTACCCTTTGTGAGTTGTAATATAAGATCATGGATAGGACCAAGCCCTCCTCACAAATTATCACATAA